>CM026283.1:12893567-13287832 GCA_014851415.1 Cnaphalocrocis medinalis
CATGTGCCATTACTCAAAAAGGCATTACCGAAAACGACAATGCCGCATTTTACGAGTAGTTGTACTGCATGCTGTGATGACATTGACTAATGTTGCTTACTACATCTTTTGGATATTTTGGTTTGAATGTTTTGAACACAAAATCACTTGGTACCCCAGAAAAAAGAAATAAATTATTTACGTAACTTTACTTTGACTTAGGTTCTAGTTCTTTTTCGCATCTAAGATTTTTTATAAGGTAAACTAACCCACCCTAACCTAATCTAATGGTTAGCAATTGCCGCCGCCCAAAGACATGTCCAATACAAGTGGAGTCACAAGTATGCTTTGATCTCCCCAGATTTGGGTATCTGGTACCCAAAAAATGGGCAGACCTTAGAATAATATTATTCTAAGGGGCAGACAAATGTTTTAGCTGATAAACAACCTCTAGTTTTTTTATCTGCTACACTCTTAATTATTGACGTTTTGACAGATTTTGACATGGCTAAACAAATTTTGTTCAGATAGTGTAAAATATTTTAATTTAAATATAAATCACATGATTTTTTTATTCCAGAGGATTCTCGGTAGTGGCCCCTGAAGTGGCAGTGCCAGGCAAGACCACAGCAATCCTGGTCACTCTTCACGGAAGAGCTGGTGACGAGACCCTGGATCCGCTCAACGTCACCGTTCGGCTGGAAACTCAAGATGCAGAGAATGATGTCAAACTCTTGACTACTGCCAGTCAGATGATCACAGGTAAGATATGTTTTACATACCACGCTGGCTTAGCGACCTGAAGTGGATCTTGGCCGAGAATTCATCATTATTACTCTGATTCATAATCATGTAAAGTAAACTGACAGATGACAATGTGTCATCCCCATACATTATCACTCAATTTGACACATGCAAAATGTCAAAATGCATAGAAACTTGTCATTTCCATCTGTCAGTTTACTTTACATGATTATGAATCAGAGATTCTTTTGTCAGTCATATCTGCTTTAGGACAAAAGTGCCACAATGTCAGAAATATGTTTTATCAGGAGAGCATTTTGACTAGGACTTTAGCCGTCGATACATGAGAATGCCAAAAGCGTATGCGTTCTGATGGGTGTTTTCGTGAACTAAGAAAATATGGGTGATTTTGAATTTTATTGTAACATGTTGTGTACTTGGCTTATTTTGGTTTGAGGCTTTTTTGATCTAAATCAGGGGTATATAATACAGTTAACGGTAAAAGTAGATGATCAAAGTCAGATATTCAAAGCTAATGAATGGAGTTTGCGTCAGAATTGTATGAATTGCTTTTACGCCGTACAGTTCTAACATAATCCGTTCATTAGTGAGTATTTAATTACTGATTTTGACCATCTATTTTTGCTGTTAACTGTACTGCAGATGTATAGCAGCTCTCCAAAAAGTGCCAGTGTCCAAGTTAATGAGCAGAAAAACCAGGATCCACGTCTACTAAAAGTTTATTAGGCCATTAGCTGATCTGTTTTGTTGTCTGCAACGTTTCATAAAAAAATGTAGGTGAACATATAATAATACGTAACGGTACACATTAAGCTCCTAGTTTTCTGTTGCCAAAAACAAATTTATAGTTACAATACAGATTATTACGAGAAAAACTTCGCCCAAAGCACTATCTAGGTGGAGAAATGGTTGAACTTCCGTAGACGTCTCGCAACGTCTTTATGATTCCCGACGACGTCGTAAATTGATATTTATTCGAAATCCTCTTCCTTTGCCGCACTCACTTAGTATTTCAAGTCTGTGCGAAGTCAACTTTTAGTATATTTTGCCCAACAAATTCTTTGTAACCCCCGCTTTCGTTGTAAAGTTATATTGTTCGTGTTTCTCAGTGTTGTTGTGCTACGCAAATTATTGTTTTATCGCTCCAAAATTTACACTTTTGTAAGCTGCTGTGTTTCTTAGTTTCTCTCTCTCTCTCAATTATTTTACCTCAGTGAACGTTGGGAAGTTGTGTAGTTTTTGTTACAACCTAATAATAATTACAATTATTATTGTTATGACACAAAAGTACAGTAAGCTAAAACGTACTTTTGTGACGTATTCAATCAATAAACATCATCATTTGAGCCAATAGACGTCCACTGCTGGACATAGGCCTCCCCCAAAGTTCTCCACACAGATCGGTCCTGTGTCACCCGCATCCAAGGGACTCCTGCGACCTTCACTAGATCGTCGGTCCACCTGGTGGGACTAGGCTGAGTCAATAAACATAGGTGAACTCAACTATTATGATAACGGTTGAGTCCACAAACTTTTGAAACAGCTCATTATCATTTCAAATGAGTGATTTGACAATATTTTATATTCACTGAAAAGTGTTGTTGAACAGCTGTTAACAAGTCGGTGAACTCGAACTTAATGAATGACTTTGACTGAATCACGATCTTGAATTATTTTCACTTGACTTTATTAGCAAAATTGATCTATGAAAGAGCCTACAGACCAATTTAAAACAAAAGTCGTTAAAAACTTTTTCTTTTAATATTTTTAACTCCAATTTTAGTGCCAGCAAACACCCTAAGGACTAGTTTGCATAGTGCGAGCGAGCAAGCGTATAAAATCGTGAGCTCTATTTTTGATTCATACATTCATGTGACATTGCGTTGACGCAATTGAGCTTATATTCCGTATTTTTGGATCATTCGCCTCGATCGATCGCCTGGGATATTCGAAACGTATGACGTACCATTCGTCGACTTATCGTATCGACCATTTCCTTCAAAAATTTATTGGACACGTTAGTTGTTTAATCTGTAGACGAGTGCTCACGTAGGTACGATACTATCCTTACTGTCGTTTGTTATCAATTTTAGTTATACATTTACGATAGAGCGAGCTCTTAAATTTTTCATTCAAATTGTTTACGATACGTATACGCTATGATTTATTTGAAAAGTTTGTTTGTGTGATGGGCTTGCCCTTGGCTTCATACTGGACTCTAGAATTAAGAAGAAGCCTACGATGGAGCGGGGTTACCCAGAAGTAGCCTATTTGTTCGTTTGCCATTCCTATTTTGTTTGCACAAGTAAGCTATAAAATAGCTCGCATGACAAACTGAATAACTGTCTACTGGCAAGGCAGTAGCTAGCACTGTGTAAACCAGACCTTATTGATACCTTAATGTCATTATCGGATTGAGCGTTCACCAAGCATTTAACAGTATTAGCTGTATTATTGATCACTGGCGGTTGTGAGCATTTCTGTGGAGTTTAATTACGAATTTAAGGCAAGTAATTAATGGAAGAAGCTAATGAAATACGGAGCCATTAGTGCGGTAGGCGGAGCGCATGATTTGTCATATCTACTGGCAAGGCAGTAGCTAGCACTGTGTAAACCAGACCTTATTGATACCTTAATGTCATTATCGGATTGAGCGTTCACCAAGCATTTAACAGTATTAGCTGTATTATTGATCACTGGCGGTTGTGAGCATTTCTGTGGAGTTTAATTACGAATTTAAGGCAAGTAATTAATGGAAGAAGCTAATGAAATACGGAGCCATTAGTGCGGTAGGCGGAGCGCATGATTTTGTTCCCCACCAAAGATGAATTAAGGTTGGTTTGGCATTGTCAGCTATCAAATTATTGAAGGGCGTCGATTTATAAAATGTTATGATGGAAATTTTCTTAGTCGTGAAATAGAACAAAAAGTAAAGACCGTTTCATATAGTTTAAAGTTAACTGTAAGTATTATGTGTTAAACGTTTAAGTACCGGTCGTGATCTTTGGGTTTGGTACCCGGGTCAAACAAAAGTATGATTCGATTTTTTGTACAATTTTGTTAGATTTTTGTGAACGTAACTCGGGTTTGTGATCACCAGTCCGCATTAGGCGAGCGTTGTGATTAAACCTAATCTCATCATAGTAGCGATGACTTGATTTAGTATGATGGAGGCCTTTGCCCTACTGTGGGACAGTATATAGGCTCCTCCAAACGATTTTACCATCTTTACTTGTACCTATAATCACTTGACATTGGCAAAATTAACAATGCGTTACAAGCCTTTACTGAAACAAACTGTCTCCTGTCTAAACAACATTTTGCACCGTGCATTTTTTTTGTTTTGGCTACTACCGTGTCTAGAGACACTTTTGATTCTGCCAATGTCGAGTCATTAAAGTGACACGCTATATTTTGGAAGATTGACCGGTGTGATGAGTTTATAGTATCGCTGGATTTTATTTATAACGAGCTGTTGGCAGCATCTAAAACACAATAAATAATTTGAACATCACAAAAAAGGCAACAATTATATTATTATGTATGTACTGATCGTATAAAAATAACAAAAAGTTATAAGAGGGAGATTCGTTTCTGCACTGTGTAACCCTGTCTTTTGCGCTTGCATAACAAACGTTAACTTTGGCACATTCCTACTGACAGCACCGTCAATCAACCGTGAACATCTTGAAAGTTAAAACAATTTCGTTGTCCACACTAATTCAATATCCAGGCGACTGCTGAATGACTGATGTCGTTTGCACTTCACTTTTCGTTTGCTACTCGAATTTGGTCCCTATTTTTGCGCTTTTAAGGTGGCAAGCGTGGTAAATTGGGTTATTTTAGATCGCGTTTGTCGCGAGGATTGGGGCGCAAGGGAGTGAAATATCCGAGGTAATCAAATTATCCTTGTTCGCTACGGCCGGGATTAGGCACGGTTCTTTTGTTCCAACACTTGGTCGAGATAAAGATTCGCCGGGTAATCTTGTCGTACACGCTTCTAGGTATACGATTAGTCTGATTGAGGTAATGGAGGGCTTTGTTTTGTGTTCTGTGGTAAATAGTAGTGTTGAACAAAATGGATAAATAAGTGTGGCAATGAATGAATGAATGAAATTTTTACAGCACACAAAACAGAGACAAACTAATAGTAGGCAAATACTACGGCTAGTGCTTTATTCTTTACATTTTCACGTTACATTGTCAAGGATTTATCTCATATCAAATTACTACAAAATTTACTTTCACGTTCACTCACTCAACGAAACATAGTAGCAGATGCTGACATCATTTATCTGTAAGGCTGTGACTCCCGTCGAGCCGACCTGTAGGTAGGACGAACATGACACACCGGTTATCCAGAAATGTTTGTATGTACCTAGTTCTTTCGCTTCCCGAGCAAAAACTAAATTTCGAAATTTTCAGAAATAGCCCGGGCTTGTGATCACCAATTAGGCAAGCGTAATGATTAAATCCTATCATAAGGTAGAAGTCATGACTTCATTTTTCTGATGATACTCTCTACCGCACCGATGGAGGCAGATCTCACAAACGAGATGCAACCCATCCACTTTCGATCCTGAGTCATGAAGAAGCCACCGCAGAGAAAGACTCTCTGCAATAGGACAATGAAAAAGCTGAGACTATAATTTTCTTAGTTCTATCGATAACCTCCCTTGTGTTAAGGCAGCCTTACTTAAATCGTTTCCGTGCAGTCGTGAATCTTCGTGACCGGTGTTATCAGTTCAAGCTTGACTGGGCTACACTAGAACTAACTCACCTGGGCGGTGTACTAAGCGACTTGCAATACTGTGACATTACTGCGTGTAAGTACGCTTGTTTTTAGTAAAACGATTTCGAAAGTTCAACGATGGTAGCTCAGTGAATAAAAATGTATCGTGGCAGAGCCACGCTTCGCCATAAATGGGCCAGCTCGACTGGAGTGATACCAGGGCCTCACAGAAGACTGGCATGAAGTGGCGCCTGCGCTGTATTTCGTCTAGTGAGTGAGGATACCGGAGGCCTAATAGAGGGCAAAGGGGGCAGGTGTACAGTACAGGTGTTGCAGGTGTTTATCGCTACCATCAGGTGATTTTCTTTTTTTATTTTACCACGTATCACATAAAAAAAATGAATTGAGAAACTCCTCCTTTTTTGAATTCGGTTAAAAAGAAAAATAATCAAAAGCATTAGCGATTCCAACATGGACATCTTGATCTAAATATCTAATGATATTAAATTTATTTGCAATATTGTTCTATACCATACGATCTACGATAGTGAAAACAATGCTATCCTCATAAATTGTTGCATACGTCAGTTCCCACTAAAGGGTAAAGCTGTTCACAAATAAATTAGATGCGTCAAAGAACAGTCGTTAGCCAACAACCGGCAAGAACGCTCGCAGTTGCGGAACACGCATCAATCTGAAGTCGAGTCACACGCCAAACCCAATTAAAACTAAGCATTAGCGTTGAAACTACAATAGATTGTCACAATGAGCATGTTAATTTATTTTAAACCCACATTTTGGAAAAGTAAAGTATAACTTTTTCATTTTCTCAGCACAAATAACACTTGAAACCTAGCAATTTGATGCTAATGTTGTACCACCACAACGGAGAAGATTTGTGAAAGTCTGAATGCCTATTATAAGTATGTTATTACGTGTAAGTAAAGTAGGACAGGTCATCAGGCCCCCACCATTACCACTGTATGGTGTCATTATGCATTTATTTGGTGTTTAACTGCCGCACTCAGAGTGGTTGATTAACTAAGTTGGTTACTTAAGAAAATATATTGACACTTATTTCAATACGCATAAAAACTAACGATACTTAAGAAATTAAACGTTAGCTTAATTGACGTCTCTGCAGCGGCCGTAAGTGAAGTTTGTATTTTTTTTTTATACTAGAGGCAGCAAACGAGCAAGCGGGTCTCCTGCTGGTAAGTAATCACCGCCGCCCATGAACATCTGCGAGATCAGAGAGGTCGCTGATGCGTTGCCGGCCTTTTCTAAGTCATAGCCGTCAGGAAATACTGCCGCAGCTAAACTATTCCACAAGACTGAGGTTCGCGGGAGAAAATTCCTCGAAAATTATTCCTTTAGGGATTCTTTAGAGAGAAAGAGGCAGGCCCAAAAAGAGATAGCGTGATGATTTAGACCACTTCTCCAATAATAGGCAAACCGGGCCTTTGCCCAGCCGTGAAACAACGATGGTATAAATAAAAATAATGTTTTCAACCGTAAACAAATTTCGGAGACACAAAGCCGAATTTTGAATGTGCCAGACCGCATTATACAACGCATGAGTGCTCATTCTATGAACCTGGCCTATTTAAACCATGACTAACTTTAGTCTCTGTTTTGTTATAACAAAGTTCACGTCCTTACTAAATACATTTGCTAACAAAGTTCACCCTTTGAAGAATAAAAAACGTTCTAACGATCACGATGCCAGTTAGTCACCCCTCAAAGTCTACATAAGTAAGAGTTGAGCTGTCATAAGACTCCTCGAAGCGAACCTGTAAGATTGATGACTGCTCCTAAGGGACTTTCCTCTTTGACATCTGTTACACAGGAGCTATTTGTGAACGCTTCAACTTGCTCCACTTTGGACTTGTTCTCTAAAGTTTAAAATGACAAAAGTAAAAACAAAATTGTTTTTGTTACTGAGCGCTCGAGGATTCGGGAGGGTACGAGGAATGGTTTTTGTATGAGATTATTTTACTTTTTGACAAAGCGGGGGACATATTTTTAAGCCTTTTGGTAGATTACATGCCACTTTTTTAATATTCATAAGTGTTTTGTATAGATCTAACTTAAAAATTTTAAATTCTAATTTCCGTGATTCCAAAATGTGACTTGGCCGTGTGACCATCAAAATATTGTTACTTGTAAGAAGATATTATATTACATTGTATTTTGTCTCAAAAAAAAAACTGTCGATACTAAGTGTGGTAAGATTGCCTTTATATTTCTCAAAAGTACTTTTTTTTAGATTTCTCATTATTCTTCACAATCAATAAATACCAATTGGCAGCGTTTTGAAGGAAATATATTTTATGGTGATTATTTTCTTACCGTAGTATTCCTATCATTCCCGCTCCATCCTCATCCATATCCTGATACGTTTCATCATCATTCACACATCAAACTTCACTTCATCCATAACAAAATTGCTGCTAGCGATAAGACCGTCTTATTAAGCTTTTTATCCTCATTTTATTTTCAGTAATAAAGACAAATATACGACAATCGCAGTACAAATTAGGCGGTCTTAACGAGTCAAGATTAAAATGATCCTTATGGCAATCAGAATAAACCCCTTAAGCTTTATTCTGATTGCCTCAAGGATCATTTTCATTATGTTGTTGTGTGTGATTAGTGCCTCGAAATTAACCTACCACGTCAGTCTCTGAGTCACAAGGGAGGCGGTAAGCGTATGTAATGTAAGCCTCTGGAGTATAAACGCGAAGTCGCACTTGATCCCCGAATAGTCACAGCGAAGCGACACGAGGCGAATTTAATAGCTCGGCTAAAGTTTTAATTGAATTTACCTTGAGCGTCGATGGGTACTTTTCTAATTACTGGGAGAAACAGATTTTGTTGAATGGCGGAACGTGTGGACAAATTGCTTTTGTGTTTATTAATTTGTTGGTTTTTGTGTGGGACGGAAGATGATTGAGATTTTTGTTCTTGTAATTACACTAAGTTGTACTATACTCGTATGTAACGGACATTATTTGTATGTTTATCGTCCCCATCTATACCATTTCTTTTTCAAGAGATAAATTCTGCAGACATCGACAAATCTTACATACAAACCGGAAAAGCAAATCACTAGCGATACATTGTTATTTTTTGCATGGTCTTTCGCATCCAATGCAGTGAGATATTGGCACGCATATCATACCTTACGACATCAAGCCAAATTTTTATGTGCAAGCAGGTTTAATACCACGATAAAAACTCCAGAAAACACCATCGTCGGGATGACTCTTAGACACTGCGATTTAATGCCGTGAGTATATCATTTCAGTGTCATTCTAAATGTGTCTGGAGTCGAAAAAAATATTAGGTATATTCTTAAAAAGGGAAAACAACAAACAAATCTTTGCAATACGACAGCCTATCGTTTTCACCAAATAATTTCGTTATTCGTACTGGATAGTAACATTTCCATTACAGGAGCTGTCAGAATTTGTAACCGCAACCGCCACAGCGGTAACCCTCATGCAATGTTACGTGTGGTTGCTCATCTGTTATTAAATAGGATGGTTGAGTATGATTATATGACCCCTCACTTTGCTTCGGGATTATAGTTCCATTGCTTAACAATAGATGGCGCGAAGCCTCGATTGCATCGCACCGGAGATTTGCCTCTTCGGTTTGTATACCTATAATATTTGTGAATGTCTTCAGAATAAATAGTATATAATGGGGAGATTTTACATTTAATACAACTTAGTAGCGTCAATTTATCTTCCATCCCATACAAAAACCAAGATTTGTTGATATCTTCAGAATTTATCTCTTAATGGGTAGTATGGGTTCTGATAAGGATTGTGATTATTTCTAGAGTATAATTATACTGCGTTAATCTTCTTTCAATCTTCTCTACTCATCTATTTTGGTCAACATGGAGCTAGTTTAGACTGTTGTAGGTGCTATTGCAAGATTAATATAAATAATTGGTAGTTTTAAATCGATCCCGTTAATTACTTATTATAATTATTATGGCTATGTAAATTGTACATGCGGACAAATCAACCAGAACAATTGATTTTTATTTGTAAAATGTCCGATTCAACACAGGCGGCGAGACTAAAAGTGAATTATAGAGCCCACATTTTTCCACATTACCTCCCCCAAACCGATGGCGCCAGTAGTTCGTCCAAATGAATCGACCAATCGACCGATTCATCAACTTGGGCCGCGGAACTCAATACTAGCTCGGTTTGTTTAACAGATAAAACTACAGGGTAAAACTGTGGGCGTGTTTTCCCGCAATACCGCCGTGCGGGTTTAGTATGACGAATATTGGTAGGTACGTGGAAAGGACGATACGACGTGAACGTGAACCTTAAAAAAATGCAAGAAAATCATACTCATCAAGATGTTCTTAAAATCTAATAACTCCAAAATTTGCGTCAGAATCTATGTACCTATATTACGTTTTAAATAGAAGACACCTAAGTTGCTGTATACAAATAATCTGTAATTTTGAGATACTGATGTCAGTTTTGGAGGTTTATTGATTTGAAGATTGCCACGATAATGTCATTTTTATGAAAATGTTGACATCCTAATAACTGATCCGAATGCGTTTGAAATTAAGCAGAGTCAAATGAAGAATGGATTTAGATACTTCAAGTACTGGTAGTAGTAGTATCAGCCTATATACTGTCTCATTGCAAGGCCTCTATCATAGGAATCAAGTCATCGCTACTATGATGGCTTGCCTAATGCGGATTGGCGATCACAAACCCGAGCTATGTTCAAAAAAATCGAAACATAAGATAAGTGCTCGACCCGGGACCCCGAGATCACAGCCCGCTACATAAACCACTAGACCAACGGGACGTTCAAGTACTAGCATAAAGTTTAAATTTACCTATTCTCTCCTTGCCAAAAAAATCGAAAGGAGAATAAACGAAACAATTTTATTTAACCTGTCAACGAAAAGAAAACACATTAAAAAGAGCAAGACAAAAAACGTTTGGAGACCGCACTCCTGGCCGCTGCAGAGAAAAAAAGAACAGAGTGGACTGAAACGAAGCCTGGCAGCTAACCCGAGAGATCTGGTTTAAGTTTTTTTATTAAAAAACCAAACGAAACAAAAAACAACTCGATAACGAGAGCGTCGGACCGTATTGAGTTTGCTGAAAATGTCTACTTGGCCAGACGAGTAATTATGCTCGAATATTATGAAAAACTCTTTTAACTCATCAGATGGATGAATGAAGGGAAGAGGTTTTGAGTCTTTGAGTTCCTAAGTGGAAACTTTTTAATAAGGTTTGTGACTGATTACGTGTTATTTAAGGTTTAATTTAACATTTTCATTATTAAAGGAAATTCTCGGAAAACTTTTAAAATAAAAAAGGTTTTTTTCGTATGTACTTGAAGATCTAGAACGTATTTTATAAGATTAGGATAATATTTTACTAGTTTACTTTTTATTTTTTGTATTGAGGACAATCAATGATGACCTCACTCCGCCTGATGGTATCTTTAGTTGACAGGCACAAAATAACAAACAATGTACCTATAGTGTGTTTATCTATAAGTATAAGAACAGTTAGTTATTTAATTTATATTCATGTAGTTTTTATTCTCAACGCTTTATCTTATGTTGGTAATCCAATAAATAAATATAGAGTTAGTTATCTTCACCCTGAAGGCCTGCTGAGATGCCGTTTCATGCCCCGCCTTAAAACCCAGGATTGTTAGAAGGAGGAATCACAACATAGGTATAATATAAGGTGGTTATCATTACAGACAGAGTGAAGATTTTTGATAGCAAAAACATTCAGTTGCATTTTTATGCTCCGGCTCGAAGTCACTTCAGCTGCAGTGAAATTTATGGATTTTTATTCCGTCACTACATTTTTTGTGCAAAGCCTTTGACCAGTTTTGAGGAATGAAAAACATGATGGCTATTTTCTCTTTTCGCTATTTTCCCACCGAGTTTTCGGGAATGACAAATTATTTTAGCTGCTGCGTTGAAATTTGTTGGAAAATGAACTCAAAATATTTTTACCACAGACGTCACTCATAATATTTTTTTGATATAGAGGGCAGACGAACAGATGGATGACCTGATGATAAGCGATTACCGCCGCCCATGTACACCCGCAGCACCAGAGGAGTCACAAGTGCGCTGCCGACCTTTTAAAAAGGAATACGCTCGCTGTTTGAAGGTTTGCAGGCAATATGGGTCCGGAAATACTACAAGTGACAGTTCATTCCATAGTTTTGTGGTACGAGGCAGAAAGTTTCATAAGAAACGCACAGTTGAAGACTGCCAACCATATAAATGATGGGGGTGGAACTGTTGTCGAGTATGTGTGGGTCTGTGCCCTGCATTGGGATAACAAGTATATAGATAAATCTTGGCCTTCGATAAGAGATGTCGCTATTTGTCGCGGTCTTGTGCTAAGATTAAAGATAAAATATTTGGTTTTGTGTATAAAATACCCCCTCCCAGACAGATGCTTGTGACAAGGTCCCAAGCAGACCGAGGTTTGAAGACCGCCCCAACTGCACTGTGTCGGGACGCCTTCCCTCCTGTAGGCCTAACATGCGCACCGCGACAAAATTTTGTCGACTCTCGTTCGCAAGAGCGCATCCTTCTATCCCGCTCATCGCTCAGTCAGGTGAGCGAGAAGCAACTTGCACCGAAACAATACGAGTGTCAACGAAATTATCTCGTGGTACGCATGTTAGTCCGGCTGGAGTACCGACACCACACCACGAGTAGCGTGAGAAACAGCCCGAGAAAGATTTTTTGCGTTGCGTTTCATATTTAAAACTCATTCATCAGTCAACTCGATATTGCGATGATAAATTGGCGACGAAATACACTACGTTGAAATGTTTAAATTAATTTTCAGAGCAATGTCCAATTCAAGTATTGACATTGGAGTGACGCCATATTTTAGTGGAAGAAAAATATTGCGCAGTAAGTAGACGGCTGCCAAGTTTCCCCAACAACGGAGAAAATCTGTCTGAGCAAAGGAAAATTGGGACTAGCTGCATTGAATTTTATTTACTGCAGTGAACTAGACAAGTTTTAACAAGACTAGCATATTCAAAAGTTGGTCATTCGCTTGAGTCCTCTTTCACTTATAGTGTCGACTAAAAGTCAAGTGCCGTTAAGTATCACAATCATATTTGGAGAAAAATGGTTGAAAAAAAAATTAACAAGTTTAATAAAAGAAAGACACATTATTTATTCCCTACTGCTTTATGCTCCATGCTAACAATAACTTAGAATAATCCAGTACCAAACAATGAAAGCACATCACGTACTTTTCCAATGAAAATGAAACTAGAAGATGAAAATTTTAAAAATGCACTGAGTCCTAAATCGCTGCTTCAGTATACCCTAGTAGAGAAAGCAGTATGAAATCAGCAAAAATATACAACATAATATTTTATGCGTTTTGCATGGAAATCAAAAGAGATTGGCTTTATTCTGGCGCACAAGCAGGGTTTGTATTTAAAAGAATTCAGTCCATAGAATACATACATACAGCCTGAAGGAGCAATATTTGGAGAAGTTAGAATTGAGCGAGCATCTTATAAATGACCGTATTTCTTATATTCTGTGATATTATTGCGAGACAACGCCTAAAGAATTGCGTGACTTAAGTGGCAATGGGCAGGGCACATTGCAAGGAAAACAGACGGCCGTTGGGGGAAAAGGCCCTTGAGTGGAGGCTGCAGCCGTGGCAGGCCTCTCACCAGGTGGACCGACGATCTGGTGAAGGTCGCGGGAGTCCCTTGGATGCGAGTGGCTCAGGACCGATCTGTATGGGAACGTTGGGGGAGGCGTATGTCCAGCTGTGGACGTCTATTGGCTGAAATGATAATGATGAATATTATTGCGTATGTTTGTTATTAGAACATGTTTATAGATATCGTATCATAATCGTCAATGACTGATTCTTTTAGTTATATTCCAAACTTCATATTTCATGTTTTGAGAAAATAATTTCTCATTTTTTGCAGACACAGAAAATGGTCTTAAAATACTTTGGAATCCTAAACATTCTGTCTTCCTTTAAATTGGTCTGACTTATTCGTTTTTTAAATTTCCTTTGGGGCTATTTTCATTGACTCTGGAAAATGTTCTGTCAAAGTATTTTCGGAGACGTTGCACCGTTTGTGCAACGGTAATGTGGCTACCCACCAACGTCCCTCGGTATTTTTTAGCCTAATCAGGATAATATATTTTTAATTTTGAAACTAGGAACAAAAGCGGATCGGAAGAGTTCTTTTCATAATCGTACATTATCGTTACAAAGTTAACTGTCGTGTTTTACCGTGCACCAAGAAGTTGTATAAATTTAATTTAACGTAATATTTTGGCCAACACTTTGTACTTTGTATAATGAAAACTGAAAACATTGCACTATGTTTTAGTTGACAAAGGCACCGGGTGCTTTTTAAAATTTCCTGTCTTGTTACTTACTGTCTTATAAAGGTAATGCAGTTTCATATTACACAGCAACATAAATCCTTAAGTAAGGTACTAAAGTCACACCACCTTGGTCAAACGGCCGTAATTGTCACAAATGTGAGTTAAAACTACATTACTTTGTGAAACTTTTCTTTGAAGAAATGAAACACAGCGCAAGCGCTGCTTTACGCCGTGATATTGCTTGAGCCGGGCTTTTCATGCCAAATCGTGGCTTTCCCACGGTTAAATTAAAAATAAGTCAATTCACATCCGTAATATGGAACATTTCTTCGGCTCCAGGTCTATTTTTCCGTTCCATCTGATGAGACGGCGCAGCTGACATCCCGGTTCGTTAGGCACCGGCAGCCGATGAGCAAATCGGATTTCTTTGAGATGGAATTAGCAATCACTTTGAATCACTGGGAACCGCTAACACCTGATGTTGACAGCACTCGCGATATCGCAGATATCCCCAGCTTAATCGAAATTTAGAATCACCGTTTGAAATTCGATTCGTCTTTGATGATACAGAGGATTATGAGTACCTTTTTAAATATGATGTTGAAATGTAATTTCCTAAAGTGAATGCTGTTGACGTTAAAAGCGACATTGATGTTTTATAATTTCCGCAGAATTTTATTCACGTTGGAAGTAAGTCCCTTTTGCTACTTTAGCCAGCTAAAACAAGATTCAGATAATATCTCATTAATACCATAATCAATAAGATAATAATCCGAGTATTGTCTCAACTTGCTATCAGACTCAGCAATTAACTTTGTAAGATGAATGCTTTAACGCTATCAATGCAAGTGAAAACTTAAAAATGTCTATTACACTAATACTTAAACCGAGTTCACTGAATTCATCACATTTAATTTTAGCTGTGAAATCGATCTAATATATCGATAAAATATTTCCACTACGACTGCTAATATTAGTAGCCCACCTCGCTTCGTTTTGGATTGTAATTTTGCAATTTATTCTAAATCATACCAGCAGATGGCATTGGATGTAATTATATTACATCGCGCTAGAGATTTGCATTTTTGGTTTGCATAATAAGATTGGTCGTGGTAAATAGTATAGATTAAACCTAGTAAAGTGAATAGAAAAATCATGGTAGAATCATCAGAACAAACGATAGACAAGCATCAACATCATCACATTTCAGCCAATAGACGTCCACAGCTGGACATAAGCCTCTTTGTTCTCCACACAGATTGGTCATGTGCCACCGGCATTCTAGCAATTCCCGGGACCTTCACAAGATCATCGGTCCACCTTGAGGGGGCCTGCCACGGCTGCGACTTCCTGTACGCGGACTGCACTCAATGACCAGTCCGCCCCAATGGCCGTTTGTTCTCCTCGCAATGTGCCCTGGCCATTGCTGCTTGAGCTACATAATGCTATAGGCTGTCTGTGACCTTAGATCTTCGGCGACGTGCATTATCTAACTAATCTCAAACTGGGACGAATAGAGCAAGCGGTATGAAAAACGGTAACCTATCTTACTTTCGAAACTTCATTATTCGAATTTCATAACTTCGAAAACGGTATATCGAAGTTTTGAATCGAAGATATATTTTTTGACAAAACATTGTATGCAATAAATTTATTTTACATATGTTTCATTTTCCAGAAAAACTAATAGCCGATTTTCAATAGCTCTTTTTTCATTTTACAGATGTATTACTTACAATGTTTTTTTATTCTAGACATATTAAAGGTCGAAGTAACCTTTCTCCTATTATTGCAAACGAGAAATAGGTTTATTTAGTGTTTGATTTTGCGCTACAAAATGTATTGACAGAAGCGAATCGCTGCAAAATCGACTCCACGTAGTCTTGTCTGCCCTACCCCTAGAGTGTAATTCAAACCCGCGTAGGCGCGGAAGGGCGAGGCGGCCCGCGAGCTGAGGAGCAGGTGGTTTTTGCTCGCCACCGCGGCTGAGGCTGGCCGGCGAAGCCGGCCAATAAGCCGAGGCTGCGGTGACGAGCGAGAATCATCTGCGACGATAAGCTCGCGTGGGACCGCCGAAGCCTTGCAGCGCCGGAGCCGTGACAGAAAAAATGCATGCTGCATGCATGCCTGCATGCCCAGTTGCATGCCTGCATGCATGCCTGGTTGCATGCCTGCATGCATGCATGCTGCATGCATGATTCACCTGAGCCACATAACTTGTCAGAATAATTATTGAAGATTATAATAAAAACACTTATGATATGTAATTGTTATATAAACTTATTTGTCTTTTAATAACATAGAAAACGATTTTCTGGAAACTAATTTGTCTAAAATATGTTTATCTATCAAAGGTTGTGTGATATTTTAAAACGGATAGATTAAAAAAATATGTCATTTGATAATCGGAATATCAGCTATATGGCAATCGTTTTTTCGGTCAAATGAAAATGTGGAAAACAAAAATGTGGCGAAACGTTTTCGCTATAATGAAATTCGTACTTAAAAAATTCGAATTTAAGATAGGTAACCATGAAAAACCCATACATGCAGGCTCACTTTCAAACCTAATAATAAACCCCCACTGAGCTACCACTTTTGTTACTCGTGTCTATTAAACTCAAAGACAGTGAAAGATGTCCACTCTTTCTTGCTCTCACAAAAAGAAATACCCAACAAATCGCAAGCTAAATTCATTGAAGCGGTGTTTTATTGGGTAGCGGGTACACTCAGTTCTGTCGTGGTGAAAAAACGAGCTTCAGCAGACAAGTTGCATGTCGCCGCTGGTATCTAGACAGAGACAAATGCTCCCCTCAGTGATTGTTCCGTACATACACTTGAGGTTTAATTTAACGCCGAGAGATTGTCTAGTCATACACTAGGTTGGGATTAGTAAACCCAGTTCGGTGTAAAACAGCATACATTATACTTAGTCTAAGTCTAGGTAGTAAGACATTATAACACTGCTTAATTATATATGCCAATAATATATTTTTGATGAAATTAATTTTAAATTAATGTTGTAGAGGTATCTATTTAATTTTTCACCACAAACCCCCAGACCGTTGGGACAGATATCTTTTCATCAACAAACATTTGTGTTGGTACTAGAATCGAATCCGCGACCCTTATGTCTCAACCGGCGCCCAAATCATCATCCTAATCCTAACTTCCTAACTAATATTATAAATGCGAAAGTAACTCTGTCTGTGTGTCTGTCTGTCTGTCTGTCTGTCTGTCTGTCTGTCTGTCTGTTACTCTTTCACGCCAAAACTACTGAACGGATTTAAATGAAATTTGGTATACAGATGATCTAGACCCTGAGAAAGAACATAGGCTACTTTTTATTGCGAAAAGGGGGTTGTAAGGGGTTAAAAGGGGGGTAAAAAGTTACTTTTCCACGCGGACGAAGTCGCGGGCGGCCGCTAGTACTTAATAAATATACTTAAAACGGGTCGTAATATAAGGGTTAATTTCTATAGACATCGACAAACTTTATATACAAACCGAAAACCCGTAACACAAGCGCGATGCAATCAACGCCCAGCGCAATCTATCGGTAGACAGTGGCTCTACTGTCTCGAAACGAAGTACGGGCCTTCCAGCGTTAGTTGGAATCGCAGAACTTGTGGCATAGCGATGCAGAATAATGCAGCTGTTCACATAACGAATCGTTGGAGCCTCATTAGCTTAACAAATTGACTGTTAACGGAGCAGATAATGAGAAAACAATTGTATTACCTTATTATTTGATACGCTGGATTGTTGGTTATAACAATGAAAGCTTTTGAATGATGATGGCCTCGAAGGCGCAGTGGCTAAGGTGTCCGCCCGAAGCGCGGAAGGTTTCGACTCCCGGTCAAGTAAATTTAGAAAACTACATTTTGTAAGTTTTCTTGGGTGTTCTGGGTTGACGCCCCCTGTTAATTATCGTCACCTGGTAGTTACTCATAGTACAGGGGTTACGCTAGTTTGAGGCCAGGTTGATTGGTGTGATTATCTGGCGAATTTATTATTTATGAAGTGTGTTTTTTTATCCCACACAAGTTAAAACTTTGTAAGTTTGACGTCTGTCGTGTCTGTTACCATAAGGACCTATAAACATTAGCCCTACAAAGGTTTATACGGCCATATAGCTTGAAGCCGTCTTAATACCTCTATCAGAAATGTTAATTGCAGACGCCAGGAGAAAATCCAAGACCAAAACTGTCAAGCAGCTCTTTTAATCAGCAAAGGCGATAAGTTCGTTAAACCGGTCGCAGAGAACGTAAATCAAAGTGTTAATACCTCAAAGCGATTGGCAATCCTCCTCGAGATATCCGTGCTCTTAATGAATCATGATTGCAGATCCGATAGCGGAGGTAACTGATGGTCCCAGAGTCGAAAGCGATAGGCTAGTGACTGGCAGTGAAATGAGACCATGCTAGCTGTATAAACATTTTATCTACATTCATGTCAGTATCTCCAAATTAAGAAGTCAAAAGTAATCACATTTTGATAAATAACGCCAACAGCAGTACACTGCCAACTTTTATCCCCCTTTCCCCGAATTAGACCTCCAATGCTCTCACACACTCGACGAGACACAGTGTTTTGACGGACTTTGTACAATACTATAGCTTTAACAAAATAAGGATGTAATATGTTGTTGTTGTTATGCAATTTGCTTTTGTGGCCATTAAACGTTATCTATCTATCTAATAATTACCATTAAAGGTTAGATTCTTTACATCATCCAACAGTTTAATCTTTTTAAGTTTTGGCTTGAAATACAAGACCATATTCAATGATTTCTTAATTACTACAAGATACTAATGTAAAAGGCGGTGCTTTATTTACTCTTATGCCATATTACATACCTACATTATACAATGAGTCTTTCTATTAGAGGTCCGAAACTCTAAATCGAAATCGATCGAAATAAATTGGCAGCAGACATTGACGAAAACCAGTGCACTATTTTCCGTCACGGAAGCTATAATACAGCTGCACATTTAGTTCAAACTCGTACAAGAATGCTCGAGAAAAGTTAATAGTTTCCTTAGATTGCCTGAACTGCGAAACGAGGGAAACTATTGCAAGCTTAGAACCAACACTATTTTCCGACACAAAGCGAACCCAGTTCCGATAGAGTTATTATGTTGTAAAAATCTCATTTAGCAGGGCGTAGCTATAAGGCAAGGGTGTTTTCGAACCTGTAGTTGGCTTATTCCCGATGTCCATTCCGAGTGGACAGTGACATAGACGGTTAAAAAATCTCGCTGTCTCTTATTTGTACCAAAATGAAGTGGACAGCGGAAGTCTTCTTTTCTTTCTGTGTCACTGTCCGCAGAAGGACGCATACCGGAAGGCAAGCCCTTGCTATGAGCTCTGGAAGCCAATCCGCGGTTTTCGCCGTCTATGTCGAGTCGACTTCATGGAACGCTCAACCAATAGGAGAACACAGATTACAGTCGACATCTCCTCACACAGTCCACAGTCCTTATCTTGTTCTCATATTGGTCTATGCATCCCATGAAGTCGACTCGACATAGAAGGCGAAAACCGAGAATTGGCTTCCTGAACAAACGTTTAGTCGAATCGAGCAGGCACTAAGCAAACACTCGTATGGTGAACGTTTGCTAATTGAAATATTTTTATTATAAGTAGCACTAGTGGCCTGCCTTCACTACTTTTCGGGACAACAGTTTCAAACGGTACCGAAATAGATGGCGCTGGGTGCCGATTACATCGCGCCAGTGTTTCGTCTTTTCGGGTTGCATATAAGTGTAATGGTTTTCTATAGAAGTTGTACCTATCTTTATAAATAGTATAGATTTGTGTTAAACTCAGTTAATTTTGATAGTGTCTTTAAATAGCCTAAGATTAAGGATCTTAGGTGGGATTCAGGTCAGATATTGCATTTAACCAAGAGAAACAATGTTTGTAACAATAAACACCCCCTGTATCATTTTATTTTGCACGGGAGCATTTGATAGCGGAGCCACTTCACTGTTGATGCCCTATTAAAAAGTTGATCGTAACTTGAAGTTATTGACGGTTTGCCAATCAAAATTTTATTCCATTCGTGAGCAACTTTTTCCATAAAATGCTTCTATGATTTTATAGCGTCGCGATATTATTTTTGTAAAATAAATGAATGGTTTTACTTTGAAGCTAGATATGAAGCTTCAATTATTTATTCAGAATAAATATCGTTTGTTTTATGAATGAATGAATAGAAACACTTATTTCGACCAACACATCACATACATTGTCCTTAGTCCCAAACTATGGTTTTTCCTTGTGCTGTGGAAACCAAAAACAACGAAGGAACCACAAACTCCCAGACTCAAGACAAATATCTGTTTCATCAACAAACATTTTGTCTTGGTGCGAGAATCGAACTCAAATAAAAACAAACACGACTCTAAAACATTTGTACAAAACACATACATACATACATAGGCACACAGTATAAGAACAGTATTCTGACATCAGTCCGTACATGAACCATGTTACAATGGTTCAGGTACTGACCGTCGTAGCACTTGGCAAATACAGTCAGGATGCTATTCCGGCTAGCCCGCATTTTATGATGTTTAAATGGTGTTTATGTTACCGCTAAAATAACGATGACATGGTATGGTATGGCATGCTGCTATTTTGCGGTTAAACTAAACGATGTGAAAGTTACGGTCCGGTCCCGGCTGTGGGGTATACGACCGCGATTGCGCTGAGATGGACACCCCAGGGGTTTTCCCTCGATGCGCTCGCCCCGGTTCTGGACCGGTGGCTTGAGCGTCACCACGGCTCCGTCTCCTTCCGTATGGTGCAGGTATTGACCGGACACGGATGCTTCGGTCCTACCTGCACCGAATAAAAGGGAGGAGACGCCTTCCTGCCATGCGTGCGGCGCTGCGGAGGACACGGCACAACACACCCTAGCGGAGGTGTGTGTGGTCTCCGCAGCTCTGGCGCTGGTCGCGAGGGTCGGCCAGGACCTCTCTCTCTAGCATAGTGAGAGCTATGCTAGCGAGTGAAGAGGCTTGGAAGGCCTTCGCTGACTATTGCGAGCACGTAATGGCAGAGAAGGAGGCGGCGGCAGCGCGTGGAGAGGCGGACCCTCTCGCCAGCGCGCTCCGAAGGGCAAGGAGGGGGAGGAGACGCCGAACAGATGCGCGTCTCCCTCATCTCCGCAGAGGGAGCCCGCCGGTGCGTGGTGTGGGGACACCAGCACTGGCATTGCACGGGCTCCCTCAGTTAGGGTTAGAGTCCCACACACCACATGTGACAAGGTGAAGGTCGTAACGGTTTCCCTAGGGAATAAAGCGATGTTATAGTTAAGAGTAACTTTTGTTGTGAGTGTCAGTATAATTTCTGTCTATGATAGGGACTTAGTCCTGCAGTAGGACAGTTTATATGAGAGATCTATCTTTTTCTTCTATACTTTTTAAAAATAGATAAATTCTATAGATAAGGCTTAGAGGTAAACTAAATAAGCGAAATACTTGTGTGATGTAAACGACGCCCAGCGCCATCTATTGGCGATGTTTGAAACAAAAATGTCCCAATACGAAGTATAGATACTCACTTAATAATAAATTAATTAATCCTTTTTTTCATTAGGTACTCGTACTACACACTATTAAAGCGCTTTGGTTTTGTAAAATACCGCATAGTGATGAGGCTTCAATCCATTTAGTGACATTCTAGGTATGTGCTTTGTTTAACGCATTTGTGGTTTTCATTGGTTCATTAGCTTCAAACTAATTTTAAGGGGCTATACGAATGAAACTAGCGCCGCCAATCTATTTACACTGATTGTGGCAAAAATACGATATTTTTTAAGAAAGCAAAACATTACAGACTTAGGTAAAAGTAAATTTAATTTTTCATCTTTTACCTAAGTCTGTAATGTTTTGCTTTCTTAAAAAATATCGTATTTTTGCCACAATCAGTGTAAATAGATTGGCGGCGCTAGTTTCATTCGTGTAGCCCCTTAATTACAATAGATGCCTAACTCATACTTCTCATAGAGCAAACTGAAAACCAGCGCTGCGGTGGCTTCAATGAAACAGCTGTAGCATTATGCTGAATTTGGACCTTATTGACCACCTTACCTAATATTGTTGACTTGTGTTTCTTAGTTTCCTTTTTTTGTTATGTGTACTTATTTCATTTGCCTATAAATGTATACTGTGTCCTACCTATTGTTGTGTTGTATCTATTTTGTCTGTGGTCAATAAATGTTTTACTTACTTAAGGTGGCGCATTGGGTAATAGGTCGCACATTCATGCGACGGCTATGCTTGATCCTCTGGTCGGTCTAAAAAAAATATACCTGAGTTTTTCTGTTACGAAATCCTCAGTGTCAGCCCGAAGTCCGAAGCCTGAAGAAGTTGGCAGTCTTCTACCATCGTGCCTGGGAAAGCACGACAACTATTTGGTTCTGCGCCCGATCTCTCTTCGGTCGTGTCACACTCGAGTCCCATCGAAAAATATCGAAATCCACTGTGTCTACGCACACACTTGATCCGATGACGTTTTTTTATGTACTGAGATATCATCGCTGTCTTGCGACTAGGTACAGTCGAGTTCAAAAATATGTACCTATACACTTTAGGACCTTGTCACAATACATATTTATAAGAAAGTGGAAGTCGTTTTCTTATACATATGTACTGTGACAAGGTCCTAAAGTGTATACATATTTTTGAACTCGACTGTAAACTGTGATGATAATATGACGTTCATTAAAGAATAACGGCTCCATTCATTCCGTGTCGTTCACCTCTATCTAACGTCATCAAATTCAAAATGGTTTCCAATTTCAGTCCAAATTATCCGATGAGTTACGATTAACATTTTATTACGGCTCAATCAAATTTCTCTCAAGTACTTGTGTTTAATTTATTTCAGTCTCGTAACAGATTTTACACAAATTAATTATTAAGGTTGCTTAATTACAATACGTTTGATTAGAAAATTATTGAATGATTTGTAATTTAGCGAACAAATGTTACGAAATTGTTACGTGTTAGATTTTGAAATTAACTATAAAGAAAATACCTCGTAATATACTAATCTCAAACGTTAAACGATGGACGCTCAGTAGATAAAAACACGCATTCCACAAGGTGTTGTCTTGGTTCGAATCCGAATATGGATATTTCAAATCTATGTGCGTATTTTTATCATAAGCTCACCGGTGAGACAAAAATCATGGGGAAATCTACATGTTTCGGACAGTATCTGGAACGTGTAACCATGATTCATTCGGTGTAAGTCTTCCGTTTACTTAACTTTGAAAACGATAGACTCAATTGCCTAATACAACAGTAAAATTTTCAAAGTTATGAAAGTTTTGCCCTTATTTTCCAATAAGTTTTTATTACAGACTTACCCATTAATTTGTGTTTAAATGCATTTGAAATATCAAAAGTAATCAGCATTTAAATATGTATAAGTAGAATTATTCAAGTAACATTATAATCCTTAAGTAAATATTGCACTTAAAAAATTCCTCGGAGGGTTCAGGTGGGACATGAACCCACAACCTTCCGCAAACCGGGCAGATATGCTATCCACTCCGAGGATTTTTTTAAGTGCAATATTTACTTAAGAATAAATTGCAAAGAATTGCTATACCAAAAAATAAAAACATTATAATCCGCTAACAATAATTTAGACTGCGAAAATTAGAAAAAGTTTTTAAAATGTCATTACGTCACGTAGCAAGCTGTAACAGTGTCGTAGCCATTCGTAGCGTCGTAGCAAACACCCGTAGCTACGGCGTAGCCGCGTAATTACTTTGCATATCACTTTCCAATAACACGATGTCTGTACATAGTAAATTCCAGTAAGTCATCTCTGATTTAAATAAATAAATAAAATAAAAATATTTAATTTCGAACAACAAAGTTCCATTAGAGGCTTATTAGTGAATTGAATCTTATTATTTATTTTTAGTTAGATTTAACATTAGTTTTCGTGTGTTCATATTAGGGTTTGGGTCCCGGGACGTCTCGTGTCTCGAAGTCCCGGGACTTTTTGTAAATTTCGTTGTCTCGTGTCCCGGGACTTTTGGCTCGAGACTCGAGACGAGACACGATAGTCGTATGTAGAGAGAAGAAAATGTACCCGAGGTTCAAAAAACAACAACAAGAGCAACATTTCTATTCTATTATATTCTATTCTATTATATTCTATTCTATTCTATTCTATTCTATTCTATTCTATTCTATTCTTTTCTATAACATTGAAAAAGGAGTTTCAGTTGTTTGAAGCAACCGGAAAACGTACAGAAAATTTAGAACTACTTTATAAAGCCTTAAACTCAATTAAACCGACTTCTGTTGAAAATGAGAGAGTGTTTTCCTTGTCCGGTGGCGTTATTACAAAAATCAGAAGCAGATTGTCGGACAAAGCTGTTAATGCTCTGATTTTATAAAATCAAAGTAATTTTATTTTTTTAACTGATTAATAATTTGAAAGATTTATTCAAAAGTCTGTTTTACAGATAAGGAAACAAATCTGTGATTATAAAAATTACCAATTTATGATTAATATGATTATGACATGATATTAAAGTTAGTATGATTGTTACTAAGTTTCTTTTATTATAATAATATTTAATAATTGTTTTAAATTAAAAGTTAATCTGTGATTATAGGAATAAACATACCAATTATTTGACATATTAAAGTTAAAACTATTGTGATTATATTTTATGTTTAATAAATGTTGATTTAACCGATAATTAATGTTGATTTAAAATAAAAATCCCTTTTTATTAATACGTTTCACCAGAAATCAAAGTTCAAATTTTATAATTAAAAAAAGTCTCGAAGTCCCGGGATGTCCCGGGACTTTGATCGTAGCCTGTCTCGTGTCCCGAGACGTTGAAATTGTCGAGAATTCCCAAACCCTAGTTCATATGTTTTCGTGTTTTTTAGATTTGACTAGAGTAAGTTTTTAGTATGTCATAATCAATGGGTAAGATTGGTGTTGAGAAAACACAAGGCGTTTGTTAAAATTTATAAAATCACATTGTCATTAAAAATATTTGAAATACGAAATTCGTAACTTTTTTGTAACTTTTCGCTAGCGAGTAAATAAATATACTAGGGTTATAGTTTGTATGCAGATGGACAAAGATTTGAAGAGATCAACCTTAAATTTGTAACATTGTCAAAGAAGGATCCAGTAATTTTTTAAATCAAACACAGTGTGTTGTAAATAACATGGAGAAAATACAGATTAGAAAACATAGAAGGCCGGCTAAGCAGCCTCTGTGTCCCCCGTGACAGAGAATGATGGTTTGTAGGGATCACTGCGTGACCCTTAAAAAAGAATGTCTAAAATAACACTACACTTCAAAATATTATACAAGATCTTTTGATATGACAAGAGTGAAATCAACGACTTTAACACTCAGGGCCAATTTTTCCGATCAATGCAAGAGAAAACATAATAAAGGGAAAACATAATAATGGAAGTTTAACGCGCAGACCAAGTTCAACTATAATGATCGCATTCAATTTTAACGGTGAAATCGATTTTTATTTAGTCTCAGCAGTCTCCATTAAAAATAGTATAACTACTTAAAAATACGGTACTTTTTTAATTATAGGGGACAAAGGAGCTGACGGCTTACGTGATGGTTAGTGATCACCACCCGCCCATGGACATCTCTAACACCTGAGGTTTCACAAACGCGTTGCTGGCATATTACTTTACGTATGGTTACATTACGATAACATTAAGTTAAAGACATCATTAAGTCTTAAAAATGTTATCTGTAACTGAGCGGACTATTAATTATAATAGTAGCTGTCATAGTAACTAAGTAAGAAGCAGACCTCCATACCTTTTTACTCTATTAAAAAATAACCGGTTCAGGAAATACAATCAGTTTTCTATACTGTTGATCTTACTTTACTGTTTTCGCGGTGAGTACTCCATTTGGAAAGTGCTATCAAGACTTGCTTATTACAAAACTTTGCCAATTCCCTTTAAGGTTGAGGAATAATTAATAATTTAATTTAAATAATCCAATACTCGTAATCATAAGTGTTTATCAAACGTTCAAAGTCGTAACATAAACTTAAATTGGTTCAGAAATTTTCATCTGAATGTTAAGTGGATTTTGTTTTGCACTTAAAATTAGAAAATAATATAATAGAATAATAATTATTCGGTGACACACAAAACGCGTTATGAGACTCATATGTTTTTTTTTTTTGGTCTAATATAAGTAGGTACAATTTTGTTTACGACAGTAATCTGGAAACGGTTTCAAGGCTCAATTCGATATATTATCTTCTATACTATTTATGAAGAGGTTATTATCATAGTCCACGGCAAGGCTAACAATTATGCAAACCAAAACACGAAACATTTGGATGATGTAATTGCCTACTGGCACCATCTATCGATACTGGTCTAAGTTAAGAACGAAACCTGACCTGTTTGGCCTAACTAGTGAATCAGATAAAAATCAGAGACTAGACTTAAAGCGTTTAAGAATGCACGGTGTTGGTGACGTAATTAAAAATATAACTCAGCGCTTATGATTGCGAACCACCACAACAAATAAGCCTAAAACCATTAAATTCTTTTCAATCCTAGATGATATTTCTGCTACCAAACTTTCTGTAGCTTCATTTAAGTGGTCGATTGGGGAACCAAAGGAGAAATTCCCCAGCATCTTTCCATTTGGAGGGGCTCCAAATGCTTTTATTGTCAGTATCGACGACTTCTGTAGCCTTAGCAAGGTTTAAATGGAGTGTACAAGTTCTATTTCACAATTTTATTTTGCTTTTTATTCGACTGTACTTGAACACCGCTATTAAAAGGTCGGGCGATGGTTTAAAAGGCACACTGCGTCGCTTTTGTAAGAAAATGGTGTGTTGAATTTTGGTTTTCGTTATAAAGTGTTAGGTTTTGTTTTATATCTTCTTGAAGGTAATAAACAACAAACAAGGATATACATAGGATCTTTAATAAGTCACAATACAATTCTTAGATTCTTATAAAGCCTAATCCTCGCTACATACAACTACAATATATTCCGGATGGAGCATTTGGTAGTGACCCTACCTCATACGCCAAAGGTCGTGAGTTCGATTCCCACCCTGGACAAACATTCGTGAGATAAACTCTTGTGTTTGTTCAGTGTCTGGGTATTATAATATATATGTATTTGAGTATAGTATTTGTCATCCTCGGTTGTCTGATATGTGTATCACAAGTGCTTAAGCTACTTAGTAAGAAGTCAGATCAATGTATGAGATGTTGTGTGAATTTATTTATTTATAAGTAATGTTAAGCATTCAAATGTATGACAAGTTGTGTCTTTACTATTTTGTTATTATAACTCCTGTCAAATACATTTTTCACTGCACCTGCATTATAATTAATTATTTCTACAATTAATTACAAGAAACGATTTTCCAATTATAATTATGTCACGAAATAAAGAAAAACATAAAAACACATATGGCAGTTACAGGCATATGGACATCAAGTTATCTGCTCATAAAAACCAGACAGGCTCATAATGTCTGGTTGGAGGGTATTATACTCCAGGTCATTAGGTTCGAGTCTGGCCTTAATGTCTCGACTTTGTTGCTGTTTCTTACAAGAGACAATACGAGTATTACCGTTATTTGTTTTGCGAAGTCACAATAAGACTTTTGTATGAATAGATGTAATGTATGACGAAAGTTTATGAATGGCCCAAAAATATATTACACCTATATAATTATCTTTTAGAAATGGTGGTGGCTGGTGTTGCAGGTGTCTATGGGCGGCAGCTATTGATTACCGTCAAGTGATCAGTCTGTTTGTCTGCCACGTATTACAATAAAAAATATGGCGGCAATCGCTAACCAACTACCTATCACATAAAAAATGACTTTAAATAAGTCAGTATCAGCATCCGAATATATTTTAGCAAAAAGGCCTTCGAATTTCTTTTACAAAAATCTCCACTTACTTGTTTTTTAAACGTCATATTTTTCCAATCTTTACCAATAAATACTTTATTCTTAAAAGGAAGCAAAAATATTTACGCATTAAAATAAGTATTCTTAAACGGTGTAAACAATTTAACTTTGTCCATCATTCAAAATACCAAACCCGCGTTTACTGAATCCCGCTGCCCCCCTGGCCATCTCATGCCTGCCCGTATAGTTATCTAATAATATATGAATCTATTAAACATACCTACATACATAGTATTTGTATTCAACGAAATAATATGGGTGAAGGGAAAGTGCACACTAGTGACACAAAATACATATTGACACAGAAGACTGACTGCCCACTAAGAGCTAAAAATATGTCATTTACTCACGCATGCGCACTAACGGGCAAAAACGCCTTTTCGACCACATTAATCCTAACTTATGACATAAGATTGTCAACCTGTCGCGGTCTATGGTAGAGGCCGCGCGCTTATGTACTCATGCCGGGCAACAACCCTAGCATAATATGCTACATATTATGTCAACGAACTCTTCTAAATTCAAAATCTGGTCAAAGTCTAACTTCTGTGTGTAATTATTTTGTGCTAGTGACGCCAATATATTTGAATTGTTAACTTCTAAACCAGATTTTTTTTATATATTCAGAATCGCCAGAATCTCGGTGGTTCATTCGTACAATTTTTTTCAACAATCACTTAATACTTTTTTGTTGGTTTTTGTTTTCGACCATTTTACTATAATAGCGCCATACAGATGAAATACACATAAAAAGTAACCGCTCCGCGCCGTAATCTGTATATTTAACAGACAAAAAAGCAGCACACAAATAAAAAGTATGAATAATTTGGCAAGACTTTCATTTAAAAAAATAAAAGGACTAGGCCAGGTGCTAAACATCTGGGTGCAGAAAGTGGACTACCTCAGATTTTGACGGTTTGCAGTTATTGAAAAAGATACGGTTAAATATCAATTTCGATCTATTGGCGTCGCTAATGTACTTACCCTTCGTCTTAAATCTCCTTCTGTCTTTTTACCTAGCATGTAAAATATTTTTATTACAATATTACAGAACCACTTCTAAAACGGCATTAGCTTCATCTTGATGGATAAAAATATGAAATACCGCTTAGAGTAAATAAAGATTGACGCGCCAAAGAACCTTTAAAACTTATTTACTGCCTATTTCACGGACAATTTATCCTGTCAGATGCGACGTGATTTCATGATAAGTGGTTGGTTTAATCTTAATGGTCCTCAGGAATGTCAGGAGGGTATATTTGAAGTATGTGATTTTTTCCTTGTACTGTCCTCCAAACGATTTGATAAGCTATATGAACCTAGTCCGGTTCATAACACCCAAAAGATCGACCTATATCGCGCGCTACGCTGTGAATTTACATTCTTTTAACCACGTGTTTTACCAACCAGTCTGAAAAATATTTGTTCAATGACTTTTGGAGTTTAATCTAGTAATAATCATACGTACAGCGATCAGTCACCAGCGCTCTTTCGATTTTTCGGAATTTAAAACCAATCCTTATTGTATTAGTTTTTGATATCGACGGCATATTCAAAATTTAAAATACCTACATTACCTGTAGTAAAAACTACTAATATTTTATAAATATAAATAAAACAGCGCTGTTGGTATCACATTTACAAACGCTTTAGATATAGAATTGTGTATATAAAATCGATGGGAAACCCCATTATTGGCAGCTGGTCTCCCAGTTTTACTGTGCGCGGTAAAATGTGATTGATGATGAGCTATCGGTAATTATGTATAATCACCAATGCACATGGTAAATGTAGTGAATTATCCATATTTACCGGTAATTATATAAAACTTCCACGCGACCGTGGTAAATATCGACATAAGCTCCCAGATAACAATTTAAACTTGAATCTGCTGAATCTAAGTGCCCTAAAAGTCTTTCTTGCATAAATAAATAATATTTTTAGGTTTAAATCCCTAAATTGGTTCAGTGAAATGCCAAAAAACATGTTAAGGTATGGTCAGGTATTTAGGGTAGAGGTTAGGTTGGGGTTATTTTTTTTTATGACCACCCAAAAATACTTAAATTTTATTCCGGGTGGTCAAAAAAAAAATAACCTTAACCTAACTTTTTATGTACCACGAAAGCCTTTATTTTACATACGTTTGCAAGTACCTACAAGTAACCTTGTTTGTGTGTTCTCTAATTAATATAATTGTAAGACTGTTTATTATTATAAAAAAATCCTGCTAAACATTGGGTTTTTATTTATTATTTTTGTGAAATTATTAACCAATTTTTTTTTAATTTTGTTAAATTATTAACCAAAATATATTTATTATTAATAAGACTTGAATTGTTTTTATTTCAAAAAAATTTTGATTCTAATGTTTGATTTACTACATTTACTAAAGGGGTATGGTAATTTTATATAATTGCCGGTAAATGTGATTAATTCGAAAGTTTTTACAACCTTTATCACGAGCACTGGTTATTATGCATAATTCCCGGTAATTATACATAATAACCGCACTATCCACATTTACCGTAACATATATGCTATGAAGTGATATGTATGCTGATGTGTCCATTGTTTCAGGGTACGGAATCATACCGCTCAAAATCCCGTCATCGCCAGCGAGCCACTGCACCCTTCACACCACGGTCGGCTGCATCGGCAACGAGGAGTGTACCGCTAAGAGCCACAGCGTCATCAGGCTGCTGGGCCCGGTGAGAGACGTCATCGTTCGGCCTGCCCGCCACCACTACAGGCCTGGGGAGACGAGTGAGTATCTAAATAAATAAATCTATACTATTTATAAAGAGATAACTTCTCTAGACAACGGCAAGGCTTATAGGTAAACCGAAAACACGAAACGCTTGCGCGATGTAATTGGACACAGCGCCATCTATTGGCTCATTTATGAATTACGGTCCCGAAGCGAAGTGAGGGCGGGCCACTAGTAAATAAATAAATTGAGACTACATCACATACATTGCCCTGGTCCCAAACTAAGGTTTTCCCTTGTACTATGGAAACCAGAAACAACGAAGGAACAACAAACACCCAGACCCAACACAAATATCTGTTTCATCAACAAACATTTGTGTTGGTGCGGGAATTGAACCCGCTACCCTTACGTCTCAACCGGCGCTCAAACCATTGCGCTAAACGGGTCGTCAATCAAATCTTCTTCTTCTCAAATCTTTTCAAATTATTTATCAACTAGCGGCCGCCCGCGACTTCGTCCGCGTGGAAAAGGTTTTACCCCCCTTTTAACCCCTTACAACCCCCTTTTCCGCAATAAAAAGTAGCCTATGTTCTTTCTCAGGGTCTAGATCACCTGTATACCAAATTTCATTTAAATCCGTTCAGTGGTTTGGGCGTGAAAGAGTAACAGACAGACAGACAGACAGACAGACAGACAGACAGAGTTACTTTCGCATTTATAATATTAGTTAGGATTAGGATAAACTTGTAGGTTGTAATAATTGACAACCATTGGAGCCGTAAAGTCCTTGAGTGGAAACCGCTCGGTAAGCGTAGTGTTGGACGCCCTGCGACAAGATGGGATGACATTCGAAGGCTGGCTGGCGTGAGCTAGATGAGAGTGGCCGAAAATCGGGAGCGGTGGCGTGCGTGTAGACCTATGTCCAGCAGTGGACGAGTGTGGGTTGCTGATGTAACTTGTAGGTACTTACGCGTAGAGGTTTGGTACATTTTTGCGCGGACAGAAGCTCTGTCTGTCCTCGCAAAATTGCTAATGTAATCCAATCAACCCTCCTTATTATTTACTAGTGGCCGCCCGCAACTTCGTTTGCGTGAACTTTATGACTCTTGGCTTAAAGATGAACAAACTTGGAACCCCCTTTTCGCTCCATTAGGGGTTTAAGTTCGGAATATCCTTCCTTATAGGATCTCATCCAAAATGCTCATCACATTTGACAATTTTCCATTCCATTTCATTCCATATTTGTTATAGTGTAGCTGGGCTCTTAGAGGTCCAAACCAGATGTTCCATGATCTTTGATTTTTTTTCATGGCATCATAAACTGCTCATCAATATGAACATTTTTGTTAAGGTGCCATTGACCTACCTCTTATAGTTTAGCTGGGCTGTTGTAGTTCTACATCAAGGAGCCTGATCTTCAAAATGTAATATATCCTATAAGTTGCCCTGATATTACAGCTATACAATAAAAAAAGTTTCATTCGAATTGGTTCAGTAGTTTCCGAGATTAGCGCGAACAAACAGACAAACAGACAAACAGATAAACAGACAAACAGACAAACAGACAGACAAAAATTTTAAAAATCATTGATTCATGTTCTGCTTCTGTTTTTTAGTCGTCCTAAGTTATTTTGAGATAAATATCTTCAATGTACAGACACAGCTTTTTTACATTTTTATTATATGTATAGATAAAGAAGTCAATTCTATGGACATTGAAAAACTTTACACACACATACCTATATAACACACACACACACACACATTACATTTACAGCCTTAGTTATATTTTTCTATTGTTGTTTCTTATAAAAACTTTTTTTTTCCGTTACGTTTATGTGGACTCCACTCCAGATCTTGTGTACCCTAGATTGTCAGTTCGGCTGCTGATATGGCCAGCCCATTGCTACTTTAGGTTACTACTAATAATTAATCCTTTGAGCTATGTCAATGACTTTGGTTCTTTGCCGGATCTAGCCGGATCTAAATGACATAATATAGGAAAATATGTTGATATTGCTTTTAGCTTTATTCTGGTCAATTGCTTTTCAAATTTAGTAAAACATCATTAGATAGCAATTTAATAACTCAATTACTACATTCATACATTCAAATGCATAAATAGAATAATTCACAACCATTCCGACAAACGAATTTTAATATGAAGCAAATAATTTTGTTGGGAAATTCGCGCTTCAGAAAGTTTTATGGCTGAAATATAATATAGTTTTCGCAATCATTCAAACTGAAGTAGAAGCGGGGTTTATCGCTTATTAAATTTTATTTGCACCTTCTCCAGTTGACGTTGAAGCAAAATTTAATCTAATATACTTGATGGAGTATTAAAAGTATTGTGTATTTAATATATGTACTCCATAATAGCTAGCAGAGTATTTACTAGTGGCCCGCCCTCACTTCGCTTCGGAACCGTAATTCAGAAATGAACCAATAGATGGCGCTGTGTCCAATTACATCGCACAAGCGTTTCGTGTTTTCGGTTTACCTATAAGCCTTGTCGTTGTCTATAGAAGTTATCTCTTTATAAATAATATAGATATAGATAGAAGAAGAAGATAGTATGTACATATGTATAAGTACATTGTACATTGATGGCAAGACCCACCGTCCAAGACGTCCCACTTTGTCACTAAGACAATTTCTCTTAATGGTATACTTGCAATAAATACCTGTTCAACTGAACTCGTAAATAGGCCGAAACGAAAACTTACTAAGCCCACACAATTTTCAAACTGCTTTAACTCCAATAGACCATCTGTAACTCTAAGCTTATTTGCCTGAGGTTCAGCTAGTTGGCTGCACGAGTATGTAGGGCCTCTAGTGATGCTAATAGGACATTTTTTTTTACTTAGGTATAGTCCGCGGCATGTGAGAATAGCGATGACCTTGAGTGCGCAGAAACCAATTTTAGTAGCTAGTCTTCTTTTTTACAAGTGCGCAAACTAACGGTCATCGCTATTCTTATATGCCGCGGACTATATCTTAATTTATTTAAATTAGGTACACAAACGGATACAGACAATTAAGACATCACGATATAAATAAAAAAAAAACATAAAAAATAACCGCCATCAAAATGTAACGAATAAGTTTAAAATAATATTCTCTGCTATTCTTTTTACGTAAGATTTTTAACAGTTTACGCAAAAATAAGAAGTAGGTACAGATAGGTGTGACTGATAGATATATTATTTTTATTGTATAAAACGTTACAGAACTTAATGCTATGGTCATATTATAAATACAATCTCGGCGGTCTTATCATTAATAGCTATCGTCCAGACTACCTTCTTGGGGTGAATGAATGATAGATATCTAAATTAAGATTAAATTGACTTCAGATTAAATTGACTTCAAATATACCTAAATGAAATTGAAAGGCACTCGATGGCAAGCACGATTCGCAGCACTAATCGGCTTTGTAATTAATTACGGCAAATAACACCCCCGGCTACAAGTTGGTCAATAAAGAGAAAGTTACAGAGGACAAGTTTGCAAGGTTGTCCTAACTAGACTACTTACAATGAAATGAAATAAACATTCTTTTTAAATTTCAATTCATACAAAATTTATGTCAAATACGAACATTACAGCTCGGTGCATCATAAAGGCACAAAATAATATTTATTTTGTGATAAAGGTGTACAATTTTATGCTTTCGTAATTTAAAAACACACACTGTTTAAAAATAACATAGGTACCTTACATGGTCTTAAGATACTTTTGAATGGTGCGTGTTAAAAAAATATGATTGCTAAAGAAAATATCACCTGACTTAGATACGTCAACAGGAATATGAAATGTCACTCTGACAGGCGCGTGACGACGGGGCCGGATCCACTGTATCTCAGCTGAGCAAGTTTGTGAAAATGTCAGGAATGGTGGAATTCATGGGTATTTTCACGTTTGAACGACTTTTCCATGGCGCAGTGTTTATCCGAGGCGGTTGCGGAAACGTCACACTCGAGGTACCTCGAGGGATGATGGCATGTTATATGGATGTCGCAGCCGGATCGTATAATCCGTCTTATTACATTACAGCTAGCTGTTTTCAAAAACAGGGTTTTGAAATGCGGCGGTTCAACGATAAGCCGGATTGAATGCGGCTGGGCTGTATTCGGCGCCATACGTCATTCTTTACGGCTAGCCATAATGTAATTAGGCGGGAGATTAGCCGCCCCATTGGCAGTTGTTAGTTCCAATTCTTGACACTTTTGGCGCTGCCTGACAAAAATATTATAAGTAAATGGGCTATCGCGTGTAAAAAATCCACTAGACAGCGTATCGTAAAAGTGATGTTGTTAATTTGGATAGTGATTTGGATAGTTAAATGAAATAATATGAAATATTGTTTTTTATTCAAAAAAACTATGTCCTGTATAGGTTAGGGTTATTTTTTGGCACAGGTGCTTCCTGCACAGTTAGGTAGTCGCTCAGAACAACACGGGTCTTCCTGATAATTACAATAATAAGGATTTGTTTTTCAGTTACCTTCTGGATTCTGGCGTTGGACCATGACTTACGGCTGGTGCGCGAAGAGTTGGCGTATGTGGCGTTGAGCGACCCTGCTGGTACGAAGGTCGCAATTTGGGATCAGCTCTCGTTGGATGAGGGTAAGTAACTGGTAGTAATAAAGTTAATAAGAGCCATGTTAAGGTATTCCTATTGTTATATTAATTACCATAGTTTTCAAGAGGGTATTTGAATAGGTCACTAACTAGAATATTTTATCTAGTTACCTACGAACAAAGTTATCCAACAATGTAAGTCTATATCTAAACAACACGTTGAGTAGAAGGTGACATGAACTCTCCGTAGCTTTCAAAAGAGCACATAATTTGAAATATAAAGAAATAACTTAAGGCTAACTAGTACCTCTGAAAATCTGCGTTATCGACATATCAGGTCGTAGCATATGCTGGGTGGGTGGACACGATTTCGGTCACATAGTTTTAATTCAATACTTAATGTAAATAATTTTCAATATTCTGTACAGACAGCCACACATCAAGTTACTACAATTTGCCAAATTTCTTCAATCGAACCTCACCTTTATGTCAAACGCTTTTGGTTCAATATCAACTGAGGAAATTGGACAGATTGTAGTATAAATAAAACAAAAACCCCCTTATTACAAAACGGAGAATAAAGCTTAAGGCGTGTCGCACACACGCTCAAGAGTCGAGGCGGAAGCGTTCAAGAGGCGCACCGCCTCTGACTTTTATATACAATCAAATATGTCAACGCATACTGCTAGAGTCGCGGCGCAGTCGAGGCGGCGGAGGTGCAGGGTCGAGTCGGCGACGCGGCGCGGGCGCACGGCACGCTGCCATTTTGTCTTTTTTGACGTCATTATTACCATGCGGGACGATAACAAATGCTCTGCACCTCCGCCTCGACTCTGGCAGTGTGCTATCCGCCTTAAACTGATTTATGAAAGTGACAGCATCATTTTTAATTTTTAAACCAAGTCTACCTTTAGAGCACTTTTTGTAATAAGAGGGAAAGAGACGAACAATTAATACAAATTGTCGTGAGCCGGGCAATAGATAAATTTTGACATGTCGTATTATAAGCGCAACAGTAGCCTTACCATGAGTTTGAAATACTATCCTCGCTATCGAAAACTATCGCTTTGTCTCTTTCATTGTGATGCATTTGAAAGAGACAGAGCAATAGTTTACGTTATGTCAGTTTTAGATGTCCACTCATGGTAGCGCTACTGTTCACAATCGGCTGGCGAGCAGTTTGCGGTATGTATGCGTTAAATCTAGACGCACCCATAAAGAGCACGTGCTATACGTGGCGTGGCAGCACTTTCCATTGACTAACAAATGGCACCAGTTGGCAGCACTGTCAATGTGCACGTTCCCTATAGTTTGCTCGCTACTGTTGGCACAAGTACCATTGTTTTGATTAATTACAGTTTGATTAATGACATAGTGGTCCCTCTCAAAACTCGCGTGTCAGCGGCAGCCGCCAACTTTTGTAGTGGACATGAACATGTCCACAAAAGTTATCACGCTCGTCCGATTCTGTCACAAATTCGCTTTGTTTTTGAAATAAAATATATTTTATGGAGAACATTTCTTTTTAGGCGTATATCTATTTTGTTTGTTGTGGCATTCACTTTTAAAGGTAGACTGAACTGGCTGTTCTTATTTTTAGAATTCCATAACGAGGACCAGATTAATCTTGAATTTCAATAAAAAAATCATTATAACTAATTAATGTTAATTCAATAGGTAATTTTGATTACCTATTGAATTTACTTTTGTTAATTTTATGTTAATTGAAAGTAAATACAATTATATGATTTTTACAAATCGTACCTTTAGCGGAACAAATTGTCAAAAAATACATTATTAAATTAAGCATTTTTTTACAGTTGTGCCCTTGTTCTGCAAAAGGTGCAAAATGCTAAATGGAAAAAAGAACAATTTAAATTTGCAGCCTCCTTGTTCTTCCCAATAATATGCTCAGTCAGCACCGAAGTGTTCCCGTCTGGAACCATCTTAGCGACTACGTGCCATGAAAGCTTTTCCATGTCATCCCGCATGCCAACCCCTGTCAAACCCTGATAGATTGGATTTGCGACCGAGACGTGATTGACTCATAACTGACAAATATTATCGAGCGACTTGCCGAAATGTGGAGGCCGCGGTTACGCGTGTAATTTGGGTAGGATTTTTATTTCTGTTTATTTAGGATGGACTACGGATACGATTTGCATTCGATTTTTATTCGGCCAGTGACGTTCATTCGAATTATTTCGATTGTGAAGTCCTGAGGTGGTGCCCTTTCGGCCGCATTGGCAACCAAGTTTAACAACTAGTTGCCAAAGAAGAACTAACATTCTTGCTACTCAACCATTTGCCAAAGACGATAGATTTTTGTTAGGTCAGATTGGTTATAAATGAGGTCAAAAACTTGGGATTGCAGATTTATAATTATGAAAGTCAAAATCTAGACCTACCTACCCAACTTTTTTCTTCCGAAAAACCAAAAGTAGCTAAACACAGTTTAACAATTTCAAGAGAATATGTGTCTTAATAAGTAAATTCTATTACTCACATAATAAATACAATTTCGTTGAAACTGTATTGCGGTTTTAGCCTTCACACGCAAAAAGAAAATTAGAGACTGGAACTGTGCTGTAACCGCCCATATGCCTAAAATGTCTAGAATATTTTTATGAGCCTTGGCAAATTAATAAATGTTGCACGGTAAGCAAACATGCAGGAAAATTAGTGTACATTAACAGCCCATTGAGGCTTTAACGTTGCTCATAAACCAACATTCTAACAATATAACATTGTGAACCCATTTGTTGTTTTTATCATAAAGGACCTCGATAAAACAGTAGAATCATAAATAGTGGATTAAAATGGAAAACGATTAAAAAAGTTATTTAGAAGTAAGTTAGCTTTCTTCAATTGCCAACTCAGTTCATATTGGGACATTAGTTCCACTCCATACCAATAGATGGCACTGGGCTTCGATTGCATCGCGCTAGTGTTTCGTTTTTGGTTTGTATAAAAGTTATGACAACGTCTACAGAGTTCCTCTTTATAAGTAGTATAGCAAGTCTATGCTTTAAGATGATCGTAAACTGCGCTCTCGGTGCACGCATCTCTAATACCTATTATAGTTTTCCGTAGTACATATCACTTTGTTCTTCAATGAATCGAAACTAAATATGCGGCGCTCTATCGCCGCAGAGGATATATTTATCTGTGCTATCGCAAGCCAAATGCTCAAAATACGCTCGTTCGAGACTCGTAATTCAGGTCCACACTACATGCATTTCGCTTGATTTGTGTCCCGCTTGAGCTCCGCTCTTATAGCGTAGACTCACCTTTACAATTTCCTCGAAAGTTATTCTCTAAGATTGCGAATATAACCAAACAAACACACTATCCCGAGCAAAGATACGTAAGTAACTATGTATAACATTGAAAAACATCACTAGGTAATTGAAGTAATACATTATGAATAATAATGAGAATAACACTCAAACTTTCGCCTCATTTGCAAAGTACTCTCTCGGGACAATGAAAATACGAAACTTTCCCGTTACGGACACGAAAAATAAGAAGAGTTCGCTTCAACTCGTAATATTTCGAACAACTTCCATTGAGTCAGAAAGCAGTAACAATAACAGAAGTTATTTCACAATTAGAGGGGATTGTTCGACTGAGGACCGAGGTAAGTTGGTCCGTGAGTTCCAAGTTCCGTTTGCAAAGATCTTGGCGGAGTGATTCTAGTGGGCTATTAGAGAGGTCAAGTTAGAATGGCTTCCGAGAGCTAACTGGTGCAACGTTTTGGAGAGAAGTCGGGTCGAATAGTTCATTGAGTACGTATTGATATTTTAAGAGGAAATTGATAGTTAGCGATAATGACGTTAGATAGCTTTCAAGTATTTTATGTTGTCTCGAAGAAGAATTTAACAAAAGATTTATTTTCAAGACGTGTGAATGTGTGCATTAAAATGTACTTTTAGAAAAGATAGCGCACAAAACCAGGTCAACTGGAACGTTGTCACACTTCTTCTGATGATAGAGTGATTTATTCAATTTATTCAAGCATACAATGGCATGCTGCCTTCAAAGAATTTATTAAGTCTTTGGAAGCCTTACAGTTGACCAAGATGGCAGTTTGTTAAGACATTATTATAATAATTGTAGGTACATATATTAAATAATCAAGGCCAAAGGAATGCTAAGGAACCAAAAGCCATACTTGACTCAAAACGAAGATACTCGTACCTTTACTTACTCAGTAGTGCATTCGCTTGTAGGTTGCACTTTAGTGCGAACAATTGAGAATGAAAAGATGTGATCGCCAAGTCCTATACTTACTTCGATGGCTCAACGACCCAAAATGTATCTTGGGCCTCTGATTATAAGACCTCTCCGCTGGTCTCCATCATGCGCGGTTTCACCCCAGTCGCTGACTTGCAGCAACGAAGATATGCTTGCACGCCGTCATGCCAACGATATCTGGGCCGGCCCGGGTGTCGGCCGGTTGGCTGGCCCAGATAGACTTTTTGACATTACAACCCTCTCCTATCCTTTCCATATAGTCAAGCTATTGGAGTGTCTATGAGTTTTTGTACAGTCGAGTTCAAAAATAGTATACACTTTAGGACCTTGTCACAGTACCTATGTATAAGAAAACCACTTCCACTTTCTTATAAATATGTATTGTGACAAGGTCCTAAAGCGTATACATATTTTTGAACTTCGACTGTACCTATACATAATTAAATTTAACTCGGAGCTAAACTTTACATTTTGTCTAGAATAATCTTCATCGTGATTTAACAACTAACCAACTCAGGTACAAGTTCATACACCAAGTTATTTCTTATAAAACAGAGGAGAAAACTCGGGCCCTTAGCGACCCTCTCTCGCAATAATGTTAAGGATCCTGTTTCTACATTTAATATTATAAGGAGTTACTGTTTCACACAATGGCTATTGTTAGTAATTGTTACAAAGGTCCACTATTGTTACAAACGTATAAAATATCGTATTGGTGGTGTACATGGATTCCAATATCGAAGATAATTATGGTACATTTTAATGGGGAAACTCAGTCGGATATGAACATAAGACTTCTAAATAAGTGATTTCTAAATTGATACTGTGTTTTTATAAAACGTAACTGTAACAGACAATTTGGTACCTATGCTCATCTACTTTTTTAAATCCTTAACTGTGCCACTGCTGGGCTAAGTAAGGCCCTTCCCAAGCTCCTCCATTTGATTGGTCGCTGTCAGTAGCCAACGCTTGCCAATCCTGTTTGTGGTGGTCTAAATCGTCACGCCTTCTTTTTTGGGTCTACCTCTAGACCGCTACTTTATAGCTCATTAAAAATTTAGCTATAAGGATTTCCTCTTTTATCTTATATCCGCGATACAAATTGCTTAAGCTACAATCACAATCAGATCAATGTATGAGACGTTGTAAGAAATGTTCAAATGTACTCTAATATTGATGACCCGTATAAAATACGCAGTTGACATGCAAGATTGCAAGGGATGCGATTCCGCACCAGCACAAATGATGAAACAGATATTTGTTTTAGGTCTGGGTGTTTGTGGTTCCTTCGTTGTTTCCATTAGCACAAGGGAAAGCCTTGGTTTGGAACCAGGAATATGTGATGTTCTCTCGATTTATTTACCTTTAAATTGTAGACTCCATAGTTGTGCCATAGTGCTACAAAGAGCTGCAATTAATCAAAACTATTTAAAAAGAGACAATTTCTATACATCGCCACAAACCTTATATGTATCCCGAAAAGTCGTAACGCTTGCGCGTTATAAATGACACCCAGCGCCATCTCTTCGTAGATAAAGATTGAATAGCAAATTAAAGTCCCGGAACGAAATGAGGGCGGGCCACTAGTACTTTATAGAGTCATGAGATGACGGAGATGGCGATATTTAACATGCTCCAACATGTAGATCTAATGGACCTTTGTCTATAGGATCGACTAGGCAGCGAGCCAAATATACAGGAATAAACTGCACGAATTTATAGTGGCGCTTCGAGTGAACTGCAAGGAAACTCTAAGTAGGTAGTAAAATATTTCCACGTATTCTGCTTTAAAATTAGGTATTTTGCTAAAGTATGAGTTGTTTTAAAAAGACACAATTTTTTCATCAAAAATTTAGCTGCGGCATTATTTCCTGACGGCTATGACTTAGGGACCTTCAAGAAAAGAGCGTACTCCTTCTTAAAAGGCCGGCAACGCAGTCAGCGACAGCTCTGATCTCGCAGTTGTTTATGGGCAGTGGTGATTACTTACCAGCAGGTGACCCGCTTGCTCGTTTGCCGCTTCTAGTATAAAAAAAAACGGTAAAAAATCCAAACCCCGGTTCATTTAGGTACATAGTGCCAGCTAGGGTATGAATCAGACTGCTGAGATGCTGCAAGGAAATACTGGTTTAGCATTGTGTAAACCAGTCATAACTCGCACTGTTTAGAAATCGCTTACTACTAACTCGCACGAGCGAGCTAATAATAAGCAACTCACACAGTAACTACTGAGTTTCTTGCCGATTCTTCTCAGGTAGAAATCAACTTTCCGAATCAGCGGTAGCTTACATAATATTTGACATTCATAAATGTTCTATAAGGACTTAAATTGAATAAAGAATATTTCTATTTCTATTTCTACACCCTCTTATATTCTATTATCCCCTTATCCCAAGTCACCACTCGTGTCCACCAACCAAATGGTATTCCACCAATTTCAAGACTTTTACCGTGGGAGGGCCACGCTTCGGCATGAATAGTCTGGCTCGACCAAAGTGATACCACGGCCTCACAGAAGACTGGTGTGTATTGTGATCGCCAATCCGCATTAGGCAAGCGTGGTGATTAAGCCTAATCCCATTAGTAGCGATGACTTGATTTCTATGATAGAGGCCATCGCCCTGCAGTGGGACAGTATATAGGCTGATACTTTTACTGATCACTAAATTAATAAAGCTAGTTAATCGAAACGTTGGTAAATTAATATTTACCAGCTAAATTATCTTGATTTTAATTGGTTCCACAAGAAGCAGAGCATAATTTACTCTCAATGTCACATTTGAGATCAAAGTTATTAAACTTCGTCTTTTATGAAGTCACTTAGACAAGACGTGGTTACAGACGTTGATAATTGGCTCAAGTAATTAAATACTTTGACTTAAAATATTAAAACGGGTACTAAATATGTTACTTAGGTACTTTTAAAATAAAGAGAAACCACCGGAGTGATACGGAGGGGTACGGCTTCTTAAAAGACCGGCGTGATGCAGCGCCCGTGTTGTGTATCGCCGAGTGAGTGAGAGTAACGAAGGTGTTAAAGGGTGTTAAAAGGTTGGCAGCCCACCTGTGACCTTGCTGGTGTTGCGGGCGTCTATAGGCGTGGCTTGCTTTTGCTAGATCTCACTTCATTTCAAATGTTTTGTCCAAAGCTTAAGTATGCGGCTGTATCTTACTGACTCAAGCATAAGTTTGTGAAATCACGCCTTATCAAGTCAGAAGGCCTAAGCTCAGCATGAGTTCTAATAACTTTTTCACATAGTCAAAACTTAGATTTTTTTTGTATTGAGGACAATCAAGATGACCTTACTCCGCCTGATAGTAAGCGGCCGTGAGATCCAAATATGAGGTTGGCAGGCACGAAAGAACAGACTAAGTAGGTACCAATTGAGTCGATCATCCTCACCATGAAGGCCCGCTGAAATGTTGATGTAACCCTAGATACACAATTCCACACGGATGATAGTAAAAATGATGAAATGACAACCGTTTGCGCGTCTTTTCTCATTCTCATCGATAATTATATTCTAAACATGCCACATCCATTCACCATTTCTAACATCATTGCTTCTATCCTCCGATATTCGTGATACTAAAGCTAATCTCTTTATAACTAGTTTTCCCGAAAGATATCAGAATTAACAAGAAACCCACCGCATCATCAAATTCTTATCAAAGCTGAAGTTAATTAAAGTAGCCGTTGAATAACTTTGGAGCCTTAAATGAGCCAGGAAACTTTGAGTCTAGCTGTTCGCTTGAAATTGTTCAGTTAAACTATTTAGCTAAATGAATTAAGTAACTAAATTATTTTTTGCCGCAGTTCAGTTACGTGCCAATGAGTTTCATAGTGAGTATACTGGGTACAACGCCCCGTTGGTCTAGTGGTTTAAGTACCAGGCCGTGATCTCGGGGTCCCGGGTTCGATTCCCGGGTCGAGCAAAAGTATTCGAATTTTTCGAACATAGCTCGGGTTTGTGATCACCAATCCGCATTAGGCAAGCGTGGTGATTAAACCTAATCCCATCATAGTAGCGATAACTTGATTTCTATGATGGAGGCCTTTGCCCTGCAGTGGGACAGTATATAGGCTGATACTTTATACTGAGTACTAACGCCACGATAAATTTCCCATCCTGAGGGAAAGGGAGTTAAAAGGTTGGCAGTGCACTGTTGTGTCCACCCCACTGGTGTAACTGCTTACTATCAGGTGATCCGTCTGCTCGTCTGATACTTATAACATAAAAACGCTCCCCACCCTTTTATGTGATACCTAAGTAGCAGTATCAAACCCATGACGTTTGGCGAATGAGGCAAGGTCACTAACAAATGAGTCGTCGGGTCAGTCAACAGTAGTTCAAAGCCAAAAAGTTTTTTAATTAGTAAAGTAGTTGTTTTTACTAATGCAAAAGTTAGTCTTGCCTTTCTACTTGATTAAGTAACCTTCTTTGGACTTATTTCCATTGAATTTCTTGGTGTCAAGCAGGGCTTGGGCCCAATTAAAACTTTCCAATCTGGATATTCCATTAGATTTGTGTTCTGGATATTTTAAACAAGTACTTTTAGATCCATTGCCATAGTTATAAAACCTTTTGTTACATAATTTGAAGTGCTTAAAATTAATTGAGTAAAAATATTACAACCTTAATTTAAAGTTTTTTTTCCCGTAATATTAGGAAATCACAATTGCGCTACCAAACAATAAGCCTTTCTTTTCTTTAATTGAGCCTTCAGTGCCCTCACTCACTCGACGAAACTTAGTTCCAGCGCTGCTTCACACCAGTCTTTTGTGAGGCTGTATCACTCCGGTTGAGCCGGCCCATTTGTGCGGAATCGTGAACCTCTCACGGACAAAAAATGGTCCACAGCATTTCTCAATATCGTTAAGACAAAAAGCTTGGCACTTTCACAGATTTATCCAAAGATGTTATCATATCAGTGTCCTAAAAACCTATAATGACCTAAATCTTTTTTTTTTAATTGGTCTTTGGTTTTATTTTTGTTTTATTTAATTTTTATAACTTTTTCTTTGTTTAGTGTTTTGTATTTTCTTGAGTTTGTGTCAATTTTATTGTCTGTAGTACCTACGACTATATATATGCATTATGCATGTATGTGTGTTGTAGTGTGCAGATTAATAAATGTATTTTCTTTCTTTCTAAATCAAATATGTTTTCATCTCAAGTCTTTTTATCGAAAATATTCGTAGTATTTCTCGACATTCATCGAGACAAGGTTAGCAATTCCCAGAAAATTTCAGTGCCAAAATCATATCCCAGGTGGCATTACGCAAACACGCTTGGCCACGTGATCTTATTTGCTCTAAAAGCATTTTCTTGTACCGACGGCATCGTGTAGACCCTGCCTTTGACAGATTCTATTCCCTATTATAAAAGGTTTGTTAACACTAAGAATAAAAAGGGCTAAGAGATGTTTGGAACTCTGGAACCGTAACTATAATTATCTTTGAAATGAATACCTACCATCATGAGACCTATTTTTGAATTTTCGCTTCGTCCAAACAAAACCACTCGTTTTGCAAGTCACATCGTCTCGTGAGAATTTGGAATGTAACGAAGTCTTATTGTAACATTAAATGTGACCAAAACGATGAATAATATTCTTTTCGGACACTAGTTATTATCTCGACACGACGATCGAGAAGAACACTAAAGATACGTTTTCAAATCGAAAAAAAAGCAACTGCTTTTTAAAGCAAACTTAAACCGTTTCAATCTCGTAAGGGTATATTGTTATGCGTGGAAGAATATTCAGGAGGATATTATAATTAACAAATTGAATGTATTGCATCTTTCCCATTTTGATTTTAGTCGAGTCATACCTAGAGTCCGATGGCTCGGCCATGTTGAAAGAATGATATCAGATCGAGGCGCCAAGACAGCATATCTTGGACAATGTACTGGCCATCGGACAGTAGGGCGCCCGCCCATGCTATCACTGGAACGTAGTTAACGAATGGACCTTATACTAAATTCATGAGTAAACGCTGACCTACAAGAATTGAAAGCAGGAGATTGGCGACAAGCTGCGTAAGACCGAAATAAATGGGGGCATCTTGTATCGGAGGCCAAAATTCATTTTGGGTCGTTGAGCCATTGGGGTAAAAAAGTTAAATTGTAGTAAGGTCAAAAATTCTTTTTAGATATTAGCGTGAATAGAGACACAGAATAGTATAGAGGGACAAATATCAGTCTCTCTTGGGTTAATGTCTGTCATTTTTATGCAAAGTACTAATAGTAGCGGCGACAATCGATGCTAATGCCTCCCCCTCCAGCCTAGATAAATAATTCATAGCGTCCTTTCAACAGAACAACAAACTGATTGTGGTAAAAAGACGTGATTGTGGAGTCAAAATAATGTAATTCTGAGGTCGGTTATTTTCTTATTTTTATTATCTTTAATTAATTATTCACTAAAACACAGTAATCCATGCTTAAGATGGAAGATAGTTCTAACTATTCTTGTGTCTTATCTTTAGTAGAAGTTAACATTCCGAACCAGCGGTACATTATAATATGTTTTGACATTCATAAGGATACTGTATGGATCTTACTGGAAGAAATATCATTTTCTATATAATATTTCTACTAGCTGTTACATGCGACTTCGTCCGCGTGGAACAGTATCTTTGGGTAGCATTTTTAATTATTTAATCATTTTCACCCCCCTTTTAACCTCTTACAACCCCTCTTTTCGCAATAAAAAGTAGCCTATGTTCTTTCTCAGGGCCGAGACCATCTGTACACCAAATATCATTCTAATTTGTTCAGTAGTTTTTGCGTGAAAGAGTATACAGACAGGCAGACTACTTTCACATTTATAATATTAAATTAGGATTCTGTAAGATACAATTTTGTAAATTGATCCACACCTTACACGTCCTACTTGTAGGTCGCAAAGCTTAAGGATGCTAGTGTGGTCTCACTCTTAGTGTTTTCTTCCTACATTTGTGTTAACGCTCATATTTCTTCAACAGGCGTCCGCAAACTCAACGCCATCCTCGCCAACGGAGCCCGATCAGGCACCTGGAAGATCGAAGCCCGCTGCGGAGGCGGCTCAGCCAGGGTCGAGCTGATCATCGGGAACGGGGCCAGCAGCTCGGCCGCTGCTGCGCCAGCGGCTGAACAGCACTATGTGGAACTGAGATTTGCTGACAGCATGAGGAGGCGGTACAAGCCTGGATTGCCTTTTGTTGGAAGGGTATGTCAAACTTAACGTTTTAAACTAATTTAATTAATTTAATAGTAAGTTAAGATAGCGAGTTTTTTTTGTGACGGGGAAATGCCGCCAGCTCAGAAGGAGCCGATGTCGGTGCCGATGGTTGGTGCCACCTTATGCACACCCGCCGCTGGGAGGTGACCGGGTACTGTGGGGCTCTCCTCTGTGCGTCTGAGCGCTGGTCGACCAGCGACAAAGGAAGAGAGTTGTCGCAATTCTTCCCAGACGTAGAAATGGGACGTAGTAGTAGGCTTGACATTAGGAAGGAGTTCGATTGATGTGGAACTGCCCGAGCGCGAGTCGCTTGTGCTGTGGTGTTTCACGCCCCATTTGGGGAGAAGTGACATTGAGATGGGCTAAATACACAGACTTTGTAGGGAGTGAAGAAACGCACCGGGGAAAGAGCCCTTAGCAAGTACCTGGTGAGCGTCTCCCAAGATTCGGTCCGTATGCCGAGACGGTAGGAAGGACCATGGGCTGGTGGAGGGACCTGTGTCTAACCAGAGCCTGGACGGCTCCAGAGGTATACCCACTAAAACTCCAACGACTTTTCCCGGCAAGTCCAGGCTCGGGGTGAGATACGGGGAAAAACAGACGAACCTTAAGCTTACTTGTTTTCTACCAACCATTCTGAACAATTTTATCTACGACTTTTAGAAATTCGTCCAAAAATTTTTTCGTCTCCTCATACAAAATTAACAAGTCACGTGACCTTTGTATGGAAAGTCGTTTTTTTCTATTCGAATTAGCAAAAATCATACAGCAAATGTTGTTTCGAATGGTAAATATTTCACAGATACACTGTGTATAGTTCTAGCTCAAGACTACTCAGAGCCAAAGTTCAAACACCTAACAATGTGACCTACATGTAGCTAAAACACTCGTCAAACTTACTGCCCCTGATAAAATACTTCACTGGTAAAAGCCAGAGCGGGATTTTAGTCGAGTGCTTTCTAACCTATATTTTTGTGTAACATACGAGTACTCGTATTTTTACCGATATCATTTTCCTGGCCTACTTTCATAAGCCCGTTGGTCCGATGATATTGCAAAAGTAACGGAGAAACAGTGGATGAGGTTGACAGATGACTGAGTGAAGTGGCGGAGTGACGAAGATGCTTATACTCAGCGATTGGTGGATAAGTGAATAACATTGATGATGATAATGATGAACAGTATAGGTATCAATATCATTATTTAAGGTTCACTGCTAAAAACGCTATACTCGTATTAAACGTAGATAAGTAGTGTGTGAGATTATTGGATTCACCAGATTTTTGTGTGAGATTATTGGAATCGCCAGATGTCCAGTTTGACTAGCAATGACCTTGCCTTATACTCCAAAAGGTCGTGGGTCCGATCTCCACCCTGGACGAACACCTCTGTTATGAACACTTGCGTTTGTTCAGTGTCTGGGTGCAATATATGTATTTAATATTAAAGTGATGCTCTGTTGTCGGATATGTGTAACACAAGTGCAAAAGTGCGGAATATGAGTTGTTGTGTTTAGGCGTACACAAATGCAAATAGGCAGCCTGCGGTGATCATTTACCATTAGGCGATTTCGAATACCTCCCTTTCTCATAAAAAAAAACTAACAATAAAATGTCGAGTTATAAGTATCCTCGGTAACTCATTTGGAATAGCAGTCACCCGGTCTATAGTTAGAGTAGTAATTTTATCTCTTTCTCCGTTTGACCAGTCTTGGGTGAATTTATCTAAGACTTGAAACAAGCGCAACTGAGAACTGGAGTTGCAATGAACAAAAATAAAATTAAACGGGCAAAACTTTGAGAAACAGTTTAAAATTTCAGTGATTTTGCGCCTCACGGTTGCTTTTTTATTTCCACTCGGATGCTCCGCGTCCCAAGCTCGCTCACTTGAAAAATTTCAGTCGTTGAAAAACTTAAGATATCCAAGCCTTATAAATTATTACTTAGAACTTCCGTCGATTTAGTTGGGTAAACAAAATTATGATATTGTAAGAGGTACCTACTTGTATAATGGATTTTGCGATCGCTTATTGGTAATCTCTCCCTCGAGTAATATTATGACCCAAAAAAGTTTAGTAGCGTATCTGTTGAGAAATAACCAAACCAATCGATCAATCTTCGATCGAGGGCGTCGATCAATGGCAGAATAGATAGGTCGACAGCCCAGCACCAGCAGGAGAAGCGTAACCGCTACGCTTTGGCATGAATGGGCCGGCTCAACCAGAATGTTGTCACAGCTTCACAGAAGACTGGCGTGAAGTACGCTTAATAGTGAGTATAGAGTTTTCGATATTGATCATCTACTTTTGCTGTCGACTGTATAGGTACCGAAGTGGTTTAAAAGTCTTTTATACTTATTTGTCAATTTTGGTCCCCCATACCATACTGTCTTACACTACGTTTACCGAGACGCGGTCTCCACTCCAGAACTCGTTTACCCCAACGTAGTGTAGGACGACCTCAGGCCAGATGGAGTGATGATCTGCGCAAGAGGGCTGGCTGGAGCTGGATGCGAGTAGCCGAAGATCGATCAAAGTGGCGAGCATTTGGAGAGGCCTATGTCCAGCAGTGGACTGCAACAGGCTGATGATGATGATGATGATACCATACTGTATACAATGAGGCTTTTTCCTACCTTTAAAAGGATCATATTAAAAATAAATAAATGACTATAATGTAATAATACTTTCCCGTCACATCTTGTATTCAATACACCGTTACACCATATTTTATTCCTCAATGGCACTCCTCTGGAGGCCCCATGTTTCTCTCCCTATCTTTGGCAAGAGAACAATATAATAAATTACTACAACACTGACAACGGGCAATAAAAACATCTTTCTGCCTATCACATTAAGGTTGAAATTGTGTCTTAACGGTGCGGAATCGTAGACATTCTTATGTCGGGACGATTATCTTTTCTTCTCGAGTTTGTGTCGAATTGGTGTTTTCGTATTTTCTCAGTTATTGATTGTTAATCTTGTTTGATATTATATTGTCTTCAAGTCAATTCGAATGTGTTTTTTTCCGTTTAGACTCTTATTGTCTATTTACTTCGTCCAGAACAAAGGACGGCAAGTATGCTGTTTATAATTTTTTTTAGAGATTACACAATAACAGTTATTGTTTAAAGAGTATTTTTTTAAGAATTATTTAGATTGAAATTTTGGTTTAATGGATACTTGAGCTACTCTCAAAACATATAAACAATCTCACTGGAGTGCACCATTAGTGAAAATGTACTTTAGTGTGTCTCTTGTACACGTTCCCTATTTATAGTCTGTCTCTATCATTTGTGCCGAACCATACAGAGATCACTGTGAGCGTGTTCTGTGTGCGTAGCTAGTTTAGCTCGCGTTTTGAGCATCCGGCGTTCTTTATCCCGTTGTTTTATGCTTAAAGATAGTAAAATAAATAACTATGTTTAAAATACATTAATTGATCAATTTATCTTCTATTTATAAAGAGATAACTTCTATACAAAACCAAAAGTCTTATTTTTAACCCGAAGACACTGGCGCGATGTAATCGACACCCAGCGTCATCTATAGGCAAAGATTCTAACCACTACAAAAATAGCAAAACTATGTCACACGAAGTAAGGGCTTCTAGTTATATTATGCAGTTTTAAGATGCATCGATTATTCAATCTGTAGGTACATCTAGGACACGACAATATAAATATCTACGAGTAAATAACGTTTTTCATTCATCCTCACAATGTTCGCGCGAAACCTTAATCCGAACAACATAGTGCTACAAACAAAACAACATGCATTTTAGCGGAACGCTAAACCCGTTCTAGTTTAGGCGACATTTTCATTGGACAAACCGCGCTTTTTGTACAAAAGAGTTGCGACAATATTTTGCAAGGGGTTAAGTGTCCCGTGCCTGTTTCCAGACCAGCTATCGGGCGCGTCCCCCGGGTGGTGGATAGGGGAACGCCCCCCAGATATGGGGGGGTACCGGCTGCGGCCGGCGCGAACCAAAACTGGTCACACCGTAACCTCCTCACTGAGAGGAGGCCGGGGGCCCGCTCATTGAGAGTGGGCTGCGAGGAAGAAAACCTCTATAAAAAATCACTAGTGCGGCGGCGGGAGTTTCAGTCTCCCGCGGCATTGGTCGCATCAGCGACAGTTGGGCGGCTCCTTTGGTGAGCCCCACCGGGTGTTGCCCCTTTTGGGCGCTTTGGAGTGTGGAGAGCCCTTGAGTGGTTCTCCGTGGTGTGGTGCGCTTTTGAGCGCGTTGGGAGTTGTTTGGGCCTGACCTGGCCTCTTCATCGGCGGTCATCTGGATTTGGGGCTGGACCGTTAAGGGCCCCCGTTTCATCCGCTTGCCTTAACCGGCCGGCGGGTGATTAGAACCATTGTTCCGGGGGACTTCCACGTCTTCACCGGCCGGGGGGTGGGGGTGAGGTGCGCCCCTCCACTTTACCTTACATGCCATCTCTTGCCGATGGAGGCTACGGTGTCCCCACACGAAAGTGTGCGGGCGCCTATTTGTTCAGGCTCAACATGTCTGTTGCGCCCTTTCAGGAGCGCTCCCCCCGCCTTCATGGTGGGGGTTTCGTTGGTGGGTCTGTGCCGAGTTCCACAGCCAGTGGAATGAGGCTGTGTCCCGCCGTCCCCGCTTTCCCTATCCGTCCTTCGTCTCCGCAATCCAGCGGAGATGTTCGCGCGGGTAGGTTTCGGGGCAGTGTCGGAAGTCTGTGGGTGCCCTCTTCTTTCTCTGCCCTGCAGCCAGCAGGGTGGGGTCTGTTAGGGGGGCCTGCAGTCGCCTCTCTCCGGAGTTCTGGCGTTGCACGCCAGCAACGTCGGGCTTCTGGGGAGGGTGAGTGGTGGGCCGTGGGAGCGGCTCAAGGCCTCGAGTGCCGAGGCCAGTGTCGGAAGAGGCCGTGCTGGCGAGCCTCTCGCTCATCGAGGGTGTGCCGCGTAGAGAGCCTGTCGGCGGTTCACGTAGCCACCCCACTACGAGCGTGCAGGAACTGCCCCGGAGAGTTTTAGTGGGTATGCCCCTGGGCGCACCCCAGGGGAGAGCCCCACACTACCCGGTCGTCTCCCAGCGGCCGGGTGTGCATAAGGCGGCGCCGACCACCGGCGCCGACGTCGGCTCCTTCTGAGTCGGCGGCATTTCTCTCCGGGTCACCAAAAAAAAAAAAAAAAAAGGGGTTAAGTGTGCGCAATTTTGTGTCTTGATTAAATTTGTTCTACGGAGCCTTAATCAAAAGATGGTTAACCTGTTCTATTTCTATCTCTTTTCTTTCTTTAGCTATATTTTTAGTTTTTGTACATTTATTTGTATGTGAAGATTATATCATAACTAGTGGCCCGCCCTCACTTCGCTTCGGGGCCGTAATTCATAAATGAGCCAATAGATGGCGCTGTGTCCAATTACATCGTGCAAGCGTTTCGTATTTTCGGTTTACCTATAAGCCTTGTCGTTGTCTATAGAAGTTATCTCTTTATAAATAGTATAGAAGATAGCACCTGTGCTATCTGTCGTCGAATGACTGAAGGTACTGGATGCCCAGTCCGGGGGAAAGGTGTTGGCAGCGCTCTTGTGACTTTTGGTGCAGATGTCCATGGGCGGCGGCAATCGCTTACCATCCGGTGATCCGCCTGCTGGTCTGTCACCTAAATAAAAAAAAATAGGATTTCTACTTTCTTACACGGAAACGGCTATACGTTCGTAACGAGTACTATGAATTACTATATTACAGTGTATGCGACTTTTTTTATGAGATTGGAGGGCAAATGAGCAAGCGGTTCACCTGATGGTAGATAAATGATTTCCATTTAGGAGGCGATTTATCATCAGCTGAAATGTTTAGCTACCTATTCGAAAAAAAAAACATTCATCGTCATCATCATCATGTCAGCCCACATCCACCCACTGCTGAGTATAGGCCTCTTCTTTATTACGCCACTCCCTACGGTCACCAGCCAGCCTCATCCACTAATATTGCACCTACCGTTTACCTACTTTAAAAAAAGTTGTTTGACAAACTGGCTTATGGCCGTTCTGAATTCAATATACGAAATGTAAAATCACCGCAGGAGACAATTTAATTGTATGTTTTGAAAGATAGCATTCCTAATTCCCTTATCTAAGACAGCTCCACCCGTTGTCATTTTATCAGCTATCCACTGGTTTCCCGCGCCTAAATGAAAACGATATTGCGTCGGCGACTTAAGTCTTAATTAAGCCATTAAGTTTAGTCAACCCGACCTGGCTTAAGGCCAAAACCTGCCGACAGAGGTTCCGATATGGAACGGTCCTAATGAAACGCAATTAACCGTATCACACCACAAACAGGCTCGTATGGGGGGATAAGAATGTAGGATTGCGTATGCGTCAGTGCGGATAGAGACTTAATTTTAAATTGCGAATATAAAGGTCATTTTATCGGACTAAAGGACTGTAACCTCCGCACTGCAAAAAATAGCTCTTGTGTCTCTGACATAAGGACCGTCTTAAGTCCATGAATGGTATCTCCGCGTGTCACGACACGTGTTTGTACGCTGCGATTACGTCGAAGTTTTTGAAAAGTCCTTTCTTAGATCTGAATACGGGGTTCCTGATAAAAAAAATTGACAACAATAAATCGCACTTATTTTAGATTGAATTTTTCTCTTTAAAACATTCATTGCCAATAGATAGCGCTGGGTGTTGACTACATCGCGCAAATGTTTCTACGTTGGCCTTGTGGTTAATTACTTTAAGATAGTATAGAAAAAGTAAAGCTTTGCCAATGCCAAGTTTCAAAAATAGCTGGTAACAGCAACAATTTCGGACACTTTTTTGTCTAATATGATCTTTATCTGTTTAGTTTTATACCTCTCCAGTGTGTACTAAGGATAATATTATAAAGTGACCCGTGTTGTTTGTCATCAGGTGGAAGCAATGAGCACTGAGAAGCGGGTTCGAGTCCGGGTCAAGCTGTATGACGACACCACTGATATCTACAGTCAAGATATTGACATGTCAACGGGGGAGGGAGGGTTCATCGTACCCACTGTCATGGCCGATGCTCCATTCGTCAACTTACAAGTAAGATATTTCTAAGCTTCTTTTATAATGATGGAAAAATTATCACGGTTCTAGACGACGGACAAAAAAAATCCATGAAGAGGTTCAAAGCTACTTTTATTTGTGTTTATGTTAGAAGTAGTGGCCCGCACTCTCGTCGTTCCGTTACTTAAATTAACGTCTTAAGGCCCAAATGTCCTCATACGAGACAAAAACAATTGATTTTCTATTGTGTCTGCTGTTTGGGCCTTACGACGTTAAACCAAGGGGGCAATTCTCGTGCACTCGACATCGAAGTCGAATTTAGAGATATGATATCCACCTATACAAATCTCTAATTCGATATCAATCTCTAATGCAGAATTATCCCCCTAGGGGGAAAATCAGATACACCTTCCCCTCACCGATACAGATTCACCTTCTTCATTTGCAATCCTTCTGTTAAGCTCGTAGTAAAAACCTTATCATAATAATACCATGTACACTCGAGTTCAAAAATATGTATACACTTTAGGACCTTGTCACAGTACATTTGTATAAGAAAACGACTTCCACTTTCTTATAAATATGTATTGTGGCAAGGTTCTAAAGTGTATACATATTTTTGAACTCGACTGTACATACCTAATAGGAGTTATTATATATAATGGAGGAAATGCAGTCACTTAAAGCTAGCAAAAACCGTCAGTTGTATTAAAGAGACAAAATGTAAAATCAATGTGATCTCGGATTTTCCTAAACCCCACAAAATAGATGGATGCGGGATTAAACAGGATAACAGGGCGAAAGCTGCTTTTTAGCTCGACCTAATTCCTTAGAAAACCTCAGGAGAACCGATTTATTTAGTTCAGAAAACTGTCACTTTATCTTTTTTACGCTCGATTTTTCATTCAATTAGTTGTAGGTTGATGTACATTGTACACTGCGTACAAATGTTGGATTTTCTTTCAATTTAACATTGCTTTTGAAATTGCAATATGAACTTTGCGTGGCGTGCGTAAGGTTGGGGTTTGTAGGTTGGGTTTTGGTATTATATCTACAGATCAGCCGTTCAAATTGGTCGTTCGCGCCTCAGACCTAATTTAGTTTAATCGGGTCATTAATTGGGCCAGAGAAACTTGCAAACTGCGATACCCTTAGCACAGTATAGGCACATCAGCGGATCAACCGTACTATTTGAAAAGGTTGGCCCTTAGGAAACTGAGGAGGGGAAGGAAAAGCCGATTGGGCATGCCTGTTTAGGAGGTAGATAAGAATCAAGACGACACGGCGACTAAACCAGCGCCGCCAATAAATAATTGATTTGCAATTATTGTGACGATTGTGAGTTATTTAAAAAAAAGTACTTGTATGAAAATATAAAGGAAAGTATTAATATTTTTTTACAACGTAGCCCACCGAATTAGCAAACTGAAGTGGCAGTGGGCTGGTCACATTAGCCGCAAAACTGACAACCGTTGGAGCCATAAAGTCTTGAGTGGAGACCGCGACTCGGTAAACGTAGTGTTGGAGGCCCTGCTACTAAATGGGATGACGACATTCGAAGGCTGGCTGGAGTGAGCTGGATGAGAGTGGCCGAAAATCGGGAGCGGTGGCGTGCATTGGGGGAGACCTATGTCCAGCAGTGGACGAGCGTGGGTTGCTAATGATGATGATGATGATTAATATTTTTTTAGACGCGTAACAATATGTTTTACGTGAGACAAGTACCTAACAATTTGCATAGTTGCGAAAAGTAGCCACTATTAGCAATTATGAAAATAAGGTAGGTACTACATGGTAGCTACATACTCTAAGATAGCAAACTATTCTAATGTTTATTGACTATGAAAGTTTGACGTTATACCCTATAACTCTCCTCTAGGTTGCTTCTATTGCTTTTATACTAGGAATTTTGCACTGTGCTCTTGGGATAGTAACCGTTGTACTAGTGGCATACAAATGGGCGGATTTGGTGAAACAGACTACGCATGAACTGTTCTAAGGGTTTAGAGAATCGAAAATAATTTGTTTCAGAAATTAAGGAATTCCTGGGCCGAAAGGATTTTGAGACTTTTTGGGTTAGCAATTCGGCCCGAAATAATTCAACTTTGTTATAAAATATGTTTGAAATGAAAAGAATGTACAGAAAATTCAGTGATTTTTTTCCAGAAAAAAATAGCACGTGTATTTTCCAACTGTTGAAAAATTCGAGTCTGGAAAAGTATGTCGGTATTTTACCTTGCAACTCACTTTGGTAATATTATCTTCGATGTGTAGACGCTTATTTCAGGACAACAATCTCGCTACTCCTACTTACAGTAAACAAAAAAATGCATAAAAATAAAAAACCGATTCATCGCATAAATGAGATCCCAATAGAACTGAACTCCCTTCGGTGGGAGAATAGGATTAGGTACTTAGGGTAGTCGGCTTATTTCGTGGATCGGCGGAATTCTTCCCGGGCGGGAATCTTCCATAGGGGACATTCCAAAAGTCATAGAACAAGTGTTGTTTAGAGGGAATGCTAGCAGACGTGGTTAAAGGGATGTAAATGTTCACAGATATATCCTGCATTATTCTGGTTGACTAGTTCTGATGTTTATAGTTACGCGCACAAATAGAGTTAACCGTATTACGTTTCGTTCCGTATTATTGTTGTTAATAATTGTATTATTCATAGACCTAATAGAACTCCAATTCCATTAGTCAAATAGAATTAGCCCAAATAAAGTTCGGCTAACAACATCACGAGGAGTTTGAAAATTCAATTACATTCATAGCGCGGTAGCATCAAACAAATTAGTTATGTTTATGGAAAAAAATTGCGATGATATTCAAGTTGAAACTGTAAGTTGTGTTAGTGAAACTGTAAGTGTAGTTGAAACCCCAGTTTCAACTAGAATTTTTGTGATAATTTTCATCATCATCTAGACACGCGGGAGCGTGTCAAGCCAAGGTAAAAAAATTGGCGACTAAACGCACAAGGGAACTAGTGATATGTGATAAACATATCACTAGTTCCCCTGATTGCGGACACACCTAACATAATCAGCGAGACCCAAGCGCACCGTCTTCGCTGTTTTGGCCATCTAGAAGGTTAGGCAAAGATCGTCTTGATAAAAAAGCATACCAAGTGGCTCATAATGAAGCCGTTCCGTAACGAATGAGGATATACTTGTCGCATTCAAACAAAAGTTTGCACAGCACGTTTCAGTTTGTGAAAGGGAGGGAAACTCCGTTTCAAATTAAACCATTTATTACAAAAATCAAAATCACGCAAATTTTCATATTTTACGATCATCCGTCAAATCACATACGCCTTTTCAGCATTTTCATATACCCTCACAAACTTTCGCGTTTATTATATTAGTAGGTTATCAAACTCCTGAGTCCTGTTTTAATTGAATTCATCGAAAATTCGCCACATGTTCGGCGGCAATAAAGCAACTAATTTGAGATGAGCTGGGGCCATTAGCCTGCCTGAGCCGCGGACACACGGGCCATACGTTCGGAGATTATCCAGGGAAATTCAGGAAATGTCTGGGAAGTTTCTAATAGTAGCTTGGTAGAGAAGGTAAACGTCGTGAGGTAACCTGCTCGTTTCGGATAATTTATGAAACGTGAACTTGGATAACAGACAATGATAACATTTATAATTATAGTTATATTATGCAATCCCTTAAGAATCAAAATACGAACGACTTTGTTACTCATACAAGACTTACAAACTCACTTCTCAAGGGCACTATAACAATGAAAATAATCATTTTTTCTCAAGGAACATAGGATACCTAAGTACTAAAAAAACGTAGCTTGAAGAAGCATCTCGCGGGCCAGTATGTCAGTGCCAACTGATTTGATACCGTGCCGTTGCGTCCAATGGGATTGTAATGTGGGCCACTATAATGAAATAAACACAAATTTTAGTCTTACTGCAAAATAAGTAAGGATCAACGGTCGAAAATGGTACGCAAATATTAAAAAACCTCAACATATCAAAATTCCCACCGTCAACTGCTTGCAGTTAGAGCGACCCTTAATCCAAATGTCTTATCGCAACTTGGCTGCTTAGTCAGCCAGAGAGAAAGTATTAAAAGAAAACCTGCACATTCAACAACCTCTGGATATTGTATCCCTGACCCAATTCGCGTGTTTTCTCTGTCCAAGGACAAACAGCAATCGATTCTATATTTTATTGTACTGGAATAGACGATTCTACGAAAAACATTATCTTTTTTGGAGCTTCGTGGTCTTCCTTTGGTTTCAATTGTTATGTGCCACTTTTATTATGTAGGGTAACCGAGATAGTGATTGCCCAGTGTATAGTGATTGCCAGAATTAAGGTTAACATACATTTTAACTTATTTTCAAAGGTGTAGTTTTACATTAAATTCGTTAAATAACACTAGGATACTGTTAACTAGAGTTCTAAATAAGACATTTGGCAAAATTTTCAATACAAATATTGTAATGGCAGTTTTTGGACAGCGGGTGTCCGTCACTTCAATAAATGCGAATTCCTTACAGAATTTGTTAAGGATACATTTTGTAGTTTTGAAGTTTGTATCACTTTAATTTTCTTTTTTGAGCGTTAAAGCACAACGACGTGTTAGTTAAAGCTTTAATGTTTCATTCGAAGCAGTTATCGCGGCGTAATTTTATTCCATTAAGTATTTTAAGGGGGTGGGCAATCACTGTACCTAAAATATGACAAATTCAGTTATTGCCATACCAGAATTCAGTTATTGCCATGGGTATGAGACAGTGATTGCCCGGGTAGGTATTTACTAAATCACGTGTGGAATATAATAATCGAACCGAATATTTTTTTTATATCCTGTATCTTTCTTTATATCTAGGTCTAGGTACAAGGAGTTTTGAAAAAACTGCTTTTTACAAAAAGTTGACCTAAAAATAGGGGGAAAATTTGATCTGCTACCGAAAATCTTGGAGGAAAGGTGGTAAGAAGAACAACCAATATATACCGTAATTATATTATGTATTTTACCGTGGGAGAGCACGTTTCAGTATGAATAAGCCGGCGTAAACGGAGTGATTCTATAATCACAGAAAACCAAAGTCAAGCGGCGCTAACGCGTGAGTGTACCGGAGGCTCTATGAAGGGGGAAAAGGAGTTAAAATGTTAGCAGCGCATTTGTGATTCCCCTTGTTGTTGCGAGTGTCTATGAGCGATGGAAATCGTTTACCATCAGGTGATCCGTATGCTTGTGAGCCACCTATCACATATAAAAATTTAATTACCAAATGATGGTTGCAGTTAGTAATAATTAGAAAAAAACTTTCAAATTTCAACTGTGGGAGAGCCACGCTTCAGCATGAATGGGCCGATTTGACCGGAGTGATACCACTGCCTCACAGAAAACCAGCGTGAAGCAGCCCCTGCGCCGAGTGAGTGAGGGAAACGGAGGCCCACACCCGGGGGGGAAGGGGATAAAAGGTTGGCAGCGCACTTGTGACTTCAGTGGTGTTGCAGGTGACCATGGGCGGCAGCATTGCTTATTATATATAATGTGCAGTCAAAACACGCATCACTTGATGGTAAGCGAATGCCAACGCACATACTCAACACCAGTGGAGTCACGAGTATGCTGCCAATGTATTAACCCCTCCCCCCTCCCCTCACCCCCCATTGGGCCTCCGACAACCTCAAAACTGTATCTACTTACCTTTTGTAAAATTGGTACTTTCCATTTATTCGCTGATAACGAGAAACTAGATAGAACAATTTGACGATTTTACTAGATTTTGAAACTAAACGGGTTTTCTTAGTCAATGGTATCTTATTTGGATGATGTTACTGATTTCAATAGCTTAGAAATATATCTTAAACGCACAAAAACTTACGAAAGATCTAAAATTTTAAGTATTTAATAGTATTTTTATGGAAATACAACGTGCGGTATAGTTGGCAATCACTGTCTCATTTGGTTGGCAATGACTGTGTCAAGTACTTATCTCAATGCTAAACTATTAACGTTGTCAAATAATTACACTCTGATTTCTTAATGTTAAAGTAAAGGATTATATTGAAATAAAACTAGTGTCAATTTCTTAAGTGGGCAATCACTATCTCGATCACCCTACCAAAATATTCAAAAGAGGAATACATTTGAATTATAAGCCATTAAAAAAAGAAAATAAAAACAACTTTTATTCTTCTATTTTTTTATTGTTTCATAATATTAATGTTTACGTCTTCATTCTCAGTAGCCAGACTGCTTAATTTTATTTATGTAGGTATTTATTTCGTACGAGTACATGTTCTGTAGCATAGAATATGGAACAAACTTTTGTCTTATTACGACAAGCAGTATAAATACAACAAGCAATAAGCAGTATAAGTAGCAATACAATGTACTGAACAATAAAAGTAACATTTATTTCCGTTCTAAAATCTAAAAAACACGTTATGTTCCATAACAAAAATAGGAACTCTGTATACAGATTAGACTAAAGATAATTGCACTTTAATCTCAAACCTCCAGCTCTGTATGTACCTGTTGACATTGCTGTTCACATAATAATTCATAAGATAGTTATCAGGGTCTAAAAGCACTTTGGCCCGAGTGCCAATCTCGTTGAACCACTGATATATTTGCATGATGGGCGCGTCATAACCACTCTCATCTCCGTGTAATTGCTTCTCTCGTCGGAAGATAGGTTTTAAAATTGAAACTGGGACGTTTGACCCGGGGACTAATCATTGCTTAATATTGGAACCAGTGGCACAGAAACAGCTATTGATTTGAATTTTGTAGATGAAGAGTTTCTACACTTAATCTATAGACCCGGCGACTTAGGGAGAGGCCCCATTAGTGCGTTGCGTCATCGTTTATAAACACATAATAGAAATGACGCAAAATTTCACTCAGATTTACTATGAGCCTCTTTTAGAGTTTTCGGCTGTGTAGCGATGCGTCACCGCGTAAATATTACTATCACTTTACGTTCATGAGTTTCACAGATAGAAATCGCAACTTTTATCCTCATAATAATCTATGTGTTGCATATATGACGCTTCATCTTTAAATTGCGAAACAGGCCCTTAATCTCGTTAACTATTAAAAAGTGTACAGAGACAGTTACTTATCATTTTGTAGGAAATAGGTATATAAACTTCAAAAACGATCAAAGATAGATGTTCCAAAATCGGCAAAATTCTAGAGATTAACGATTAACTAATTCGCGATTTTTGACAAAGTTGTGTTCAGGGCTTGATACCACAAACTTGGATTGTTCATCAAACTAACATCATAATAAACAAGTCTGCAAAAAATCAGAACTACTGGATTTGACACTTAAATACTTCCAGGCGATATAGTTGCTGGACTAAGCGCACAACATAACCTTTTTTCTAAATATCAAAAGAAAAAAACATGAAAAGTTAAAACAGTTGAAATGTTAAAACATCTCGATGTTATTTCATACGTTATACACATAGTTTCCATTCAAACAACGGAACTACTATGCTCCTTTGACAACTTTGTACCGTGTTAGTTGAAGTCTGCTTCGAACTTCTTTTATATCAACCATGTTTCGTTATTTCACACCAGTTATGACACTAACTTGGAAGACGAATATGGTCTTTTACATACTCAAAAGGGAAGTATTTTTGAGTAGTTTAGAAGCATCTGGAATAGTCATGATTTTTGAACGAATTCTTACTACTATATTCAGAGTTTTCTCAGTTTCTTCAGACGGTTTATTTTTTTTTCACGCAATCAGTGTCTTTAATGTTCCATAAATAAAAAAATTGCATTTTTATTTATTATCTCACGCAATTTTGACCACAGCCGTGTGTCGTGTGCCGATGCGTCCATCCATACTTTCACGTTTATAATATAGTGGGATTTGTATTTTAATATTTCCAGAAGGTTCTTTGGCTATAGTTTTGTACGCAAATGTTCTTGCAGACTGGCATAAATCAACTTGCCGAAGCGATCATTACCCTTATTTCCTCCTCCCGTTTTATATATTTCCAAAATGATTCTCATTATTCATATTTCAAGATTCTTTTTTTTCTTTCAACAGAAAAAATGCCTTTTGTGCTTTTATCGGTGCGAATTTTCTTAGCGAGATTTTCGGTTCATTCGACCAAATAAATTATGCCAAGATAGAGACAAATAATCCAACACTTCATTAGATCTAAAAAACGAACGCTTTTAAGAAATTAGCCGACTAATCTTGCCTAGAGTTAAAAGGGGATTATCTCAAAGAAAAATGTACGTGACCTTTTTAATTTTCCTAACATTATTTATGAAATAAACGAGTTTTCTTGTTGACTTAAAGCTCAGCACTAAGGGAAGTTACTGGACACAATGGTTTTTTTTTCGATTGAAATATTTGTTTTTTAGTTGTTATATTGATTGGTTTTCTAGTGAATTTTGAATTTTAAAGTTGATTTTTGAATGACCTACGGAAATATTTGGCAATAAAGACCAAGTACCAAACCAAATTTTTTAAAACATTATCACAATATATCGAGGGATCGGAATAGATCACATCATCATCATCATTATGTCAGCCCCCATCCACACACTGCTAAGTATAGGCCTCTTCTTTATTACGCCACTCCCTACGGTCACCAGTCAGCCTCATCCACTGTTTCCCCACCACCCTTAGAATATTGTCGGACCAACGGGCAGGTTCTTTACATGAATAAAAATTATGTAGGTACTTAAGCCCTCCGACTAACAGGGCGTGATTGCAGGCTACAGCTTACTTGGTACATCACATTTCATTACCTACAATAATCCACCTAAATACACCATAACCACTTGATGTGTATCTGAAAGAGATCAATTTTGAGATAGGGAATCCACTTCCACTCTGTTGTTATGTGGGTATTATCTGTTTTGTGCGGTAACAGAGTTTTATCTAGCTATCTACAAACACTGCGCGAAAACTTTGCCAAAACGTTTTCATACAAACGTACTTAGTACTCTTATGGCTTCACGAAAAGATAGTACTTACTGTTTACAATCAATACTTCATTAGTTGCTTCATTGAACTAATATCAAACCCGCGCGATTGGGCCGGCTCGACCGGAGTGATATCACGGCCTCACAGAAGACCGTCGTGAAGCAGCGCTTGCGCCGTTTTTTTTTTTTTTTTTTTTTATGTGATAGGTAGCAGGCGAGCAGGCGGATCACCTGATGGTAAGCAATTGCCGCCGCCCATGGACACTTGCAACACCTTGTTTTTCGTGTGAGAGAGGCCCAATAGGGGAGAAAGGGAGTTGGCACTTGTGACTTTACTCTTGTGTGTCTATGGGCGGACAATCGATTACCTTCACCACGATACAATGAGCAGGCGGATCACCTGTTCCGCCGGCATCTGCCACATATTTCTGTGAGGTCGTGGTAACACTCCGGGGCATTTATGCCAAAGCGTGGCTTTCCCTTTATGTCTGTTAATTAATAAATAGGTATACTTAGGTGTTTTCAAAAATGATACAAACACAGGCCAATTTTAGAATTATATCTTCATCATCTCTTATGTATAAATCTGGAGCAATTGGCTATATTTAGATGGAAAGATTCACATCGTAACTGAAGTAGGCTATCATGGATTTATCAGGTCCAGGCAAAAACTCGTGGCCAGTGACGAAGTGATTATGTTAATCAATCCGGCTTGCACGGCTCAGGTCAAACACATACGGTGTCTGTTTGGGGGAACTTGTTTTTCTAGAACATAGTTTTGGAATAGATAGATATTCTTTATTGCACAAAAATATGATACATTGGCGAAATAAAAGCAATTAACAGTACAATAAGAAGGTCTTATCGCTTGTAGCGATTACTTAAAGACAACCTTTAGCCGTTGGCAATGAACGTTTTTTCAAACATTAGATCATTTCTCATTATTGGCAAAATTTAACGCTATGTTCATACAATGTTGGCGGTATTATCGTTAAAAGCGATCTATTCAATACATCCTATAGGGTGGGATTCTTGAACACATGTTGCTTATTCTTCCAAATCATTCCAGTATTTTATCCTACTCGTTGTCGTAAGCGTCAAACCGTAGGTCACAGAGTACTTTTATATATAGGTACAGTCAACAAGCAGAGGTCGTTCTACTTTCTTATATTATGTATTGTGACATGGTCCTAAAGTGTATACATATTTTTGGAGTTGGCTGTAGTATAATGACGGTAGCGGGACGGGAGACGTACTCGACGTAACTTCAAAAACTTAGTAGAGGTCGTTCTACTTTCTTATATTATGTATTGTGACATGGTCCTAAAGTGTATACATATTTTTGGAGTTGGCTGTAGTACAATGACGGTAGCGGGACGGGAGACGTACTCGACGTAACTTCAAAAACTTAGTTATGTAATTGACCTAACCGAATTCAACAAACCACATTATGTTCTTAACTTTCTTTAAAAAAAACATAGATAGAATAGTTAAATCTAAATTCAACGACAAATCTATTCCTAATATTACTGACTAATCTTTGATTCTACCCCTATTGCTTGCTGCTAGCCCTCCCCGTGAGTACCCAAAAAGTGGTTAGCAAAGCTGAAATTTAGTTCGGAATCAATTCATTTGCCGGATTTGCAGTCTGCGGCCAAACCTCAAGATCATTAATTGAAGTTGAAGGCTCACTCTGGGACGGAACTGTTTGCGGTTCCATCACTTTGTACTCTGATGAAACTTGATTGGTAGCTGTTACTAGTTTCTGTTGGTGTTCGTTCTCGTGATTGGATAATGGACAACTCTGTGTTTTGTGATTGGTTAATTAACTCGATTTGCGAGTGAGATGGGTCATTTCGATTGTGACAGCTATCGTTATCCTTTGTCGAGTGTAATTTGAAAATTGATTGATTCATGGCGATTTTGGGTCTATCTCGTTTGGTGATTGTTATCAAACGTCAAATTTGGCAGTACCATTATGTATGCAATATTTAGATACATTGTACGTAACTTTTTTTTGTATGACAATTTTAAAACAACACATCGAACTTTTGTTGTTTTAAAACACATCAAACCATTTTTACAAAATGTATAGCTTAATATAGGATGTCAGGTTTATTACTATGGAGTCAGGAGTCAGTCAGGAGACTTGACATACTGTTTTTTACATCATAGCGGGCAAACGAGCAGACGGCTCACCTTATGGTAAGTTATCACCGCCACCTATGAACATCTGCAACACCTAAGGCATCACAAATGCGTTGCCGGCTTTTAAGGAAGATCATTAGGTTTTACTGTAGTAGCATATTTAATATTTGTACGCTACACCTATGAGCTTTCTAATCTATTTATTATATTTCACAAACATTTTTTTTCATCATCATCATCATTATCAGCCTCTTGCAGTCCACTGCTGGACGTAGGCGTCTCCATTTTTTTATTATGTTCAAAAGTTTTGCAGTATGGCACAAGTTAAAGCTAACTGTATGTTGATTACTTTGCTTAACGCCTTTCGTGTTTAAAATTTCTGCTTGTAAAAGTTATATTAACTAAAATGAGGATACTTCTTTCAGTAATAATATTGCAGGGTGAACTGAGCGCGACTCAGCTAAAGAGATAAATTCAATTAACTCCGTTTGTAGCTAACCTACGATTCTGCAAATATGCTGCAGTGTAAACTAGGTTTGTATTTGCAGTTTAAGTTAGAAATGATAGTGTAATATACTGTGGTGTAACTTCAGTATCTGAGGCAACTATCCTTAGACACTCGCGACAAATGTATGAAGCAACCGCGTTTTAAACACATTCAAAAATTCGTAGGTAGGTATCATGCCTTAAAGAAATTACATTGTAGGCTAACTGTGACGGAACTAAGCGGGAATAAGATAATATTTGGCGGGAGTGACAATACAGAACGCAGTACTCTTACCTTACACGTTTTAGAAATTGTCCGAAATGTGCAGGTTTCTTTCTTTTTAATATGCACACAAAATTAAGTAGAGTATCCGCTTATTTCCTATCCAACTGCAGTGCAAAGGTCTCCATTATAAAATCAAGTCATCGCTACTATGACGGGATTAAGCTAAACACCAACGTGGTGCCGAATGCGTATCAGAAACCCAAACTATGTTTGAAAAATTTTAAACATACTTTTTAGGACATCGATTTGAAAAATCTAACGGTTCATGCTCGTATTCACTCTCTTTCTCTTCTCTCGTATTGATGGCGCGTTCTTATCAACTGAGCTGCCATTGCCACATTCTCAGTATAGATATACAAGCAGATATCTAAGCAATACATACCCTTAATCACGTAAGGTCGGGATCCCATCTCCGTATCGACAGTATGGTAATTGTCATTAATATTAACAAGATGGCGCCGAATATTAAGCCCTATCCATTTCGTATGCATTGCTCGGCTAATTTGAACCCAGAACTAAGTAACATTGTAAAGTTTACTAACGTAGAATATGGTGCGTGAATATAGCACGTTTACTAACATTAGTTTCTGGAAACAAAGTCTCCAAGCACATAAATGGAAGTGTGAATTCTGTGCTCTACTTTTCCGGAGATAACGTTTTGGGAAGTATGTGTACTTTATGTCGAGAAAATTTCGTTGGCAAAACAGTTTTGAATCTTGGAGTAAATGCACAATTTTTTTCGGGTTCTCTATAAGACTTTACCTCTTTATGAATACTATTTCTCGTACAATAGAGTAGAAACCTCGTTTGGGCTTATATAGGACGTCCTGCGATTCGTTGATCTGATCTCTGGACTATATGGCAAGTATCGGTACAGTCAAAAGGCTAAAAAACATGTTATCATACATCAGGTACGTCTCAGTGTCATGTCTCTGTGGTCAATAAATAATTGTTTATCTTTTAGGTATCATGTTTTCATCAAGTTATAGTGTTGATGTCTAATGCGTTGCCGGCCTGTTCAGAAGGAGTACGCTCTTTTCTTGAAGGTCCCTAAGTCATAGCCGTCAGGAAATACTGGCGTAGATAAACTATTCCATAAAACTGAGGTTCGCGGAAGAAAATTCCTCGAGAAACGCACAGTGCTAGATCGCCAACCATCAAGATGATGAGGATCGAATGACAACCGCTTTAATTTATTAAAATTCTTATATTTTGCCCAAAAAGTAGAATTAATATCTTTAATAAAGGTTTTGAGTGGATATAAACGTCTGAAAACTAGGTCGGGAGGCCAATCTGATTTCGGTGTTGCTATAGATACGAGTATCACTAACTCGAAACTGCACTAGATATTGACGGACTGGGTAGGCACTCGTTAATACGAATCAGGAAATTTGAAGCACAAATTGTGAAACCAATAGGGTCTACGTGTGAAAATTCCGTTTGATGGCGTACCTGTAGACTGAGGTCCAACTACACGGTGATTGGTTATTTTTGATGTGAGATGTCAAAATGTCACTAAAAGATCAATGACGTTGAAGTTGGACCTCAGTCTACACGTACGCCATCTAACGGATTTTTCACTCGTGGTTTTCCATTCTCCTTGCTGATGAGTTAGCTAAGTGGATAACTGAGCATTCCGGAAAAGAGATCCGAAGTTTGAATCTGAGAACACACACCTCTTGATTGTTAAATCGGTGTGGGTAAGTATTTGTGTAATAGCTTCTCAAACTGCCTTTCTCGTCTGCGTTTATTTCCCGGTTGCGTCCAGGGCCCCAGGTATGCTTAGACCATGGTTCAGGATTTAGAGAATCTAGTAATTAGTTTCTCTAACTGTGTAAAATTGTTTGTTTTTTGTGGCATGTTGATGACTTTGTTAGTGTGCACCATCTTGTTATAGTGTAAAATCTTTGGTTAATGCTCGTTGGATTGCCAATACGCACTAGACAAAAATAGTTGAATTAAACAAATATTTAATTCTAAAATATTTAAAAAATCCCAGCAAATGCAAGTAAATTTTTAAAACGTTTTTCCTAACGGCAATGAATCCACTCATCTGAGCAGATTTTCATTAGCTCCCGAGTTACCGTCAACATTCTCTGTAGCCATCTAAAATGGCGAGTCAGCGGCCAATCCAATCAGCAAGAGATTAATGAAATTAGTCCGTGCTCGCCCGTTCACTTACGGTCATCGGGTGGACTAGTCGAGTGACTTGAGTCATATTTTCCCACTCAATTGCAAATAAAAGAGAGAAAGCAGTCAGAAAAAATACCTTCCTACAAAAATCATGGAGTTTTTGGTGTAGCAATGGGGAGAGGCAGAAGAATTACCGCCACCTGCAAATCAACACCAGAGGAGTTACAAGATCACCGCCGTCTTTATAATGGTATACCATTAAAAAGACAGTAGATACATACGCTCTTCTTAAATTATTCACCAGCGGTCCGACAATATCGCAGGCGTTAAGTAAAATGCATACCATAGATTTTCGTTTGAGATGGAAAGCTTTCTTGTGAAACGCACAGTAGAAGACCAGAAGCAGTGACCTTTTAAGTGCCTAACATACGCTATCTATTTGTTTTTTTATTATTTGTTATGTATGGTGCTTAATAAATATTTTCTTATTCTTAAGACTGCCTGCTACCTTAATGATAGAGGTGGTCGAGTCGATTGAAACCACTTTCTAAGCTCGACTTAAAAAGAAACACTGGGTTAGGTTTTAAATTAATGCACTCGAGTAAAGATCAACCAGTCACATCACTAGGTTAGACTTAAAACCCTATGGACTAAGTATCGATTGGGGTTTTTATATTAGAAAATACCTTCAATTTAACGCCCGTGAAATGGGATTAGTCTAGAATGTGAACGAGTTTTAAATGTGTTAAGTGTTTGTTGTTTTCATCATCATTAGAAGATTTGATAGAAAGCCTTTCAGTAATGTTTCGATTTTAATTTCTTTCGATTTAAGAAGGAATTTCGGAGGTCTGTCCTAGAACGAAACATAACTGATGCGATTCAAAAGTTTTGAATATTTAGTGAATTAGTGAACATAATTGGTTGTCGTTTTGAGCAGTGATGTACCGTAAGTTTGAGAAACTGACGTTCAGTTTTCCTTTACGCTGTGGAGGAATCGATCCAGTATGGCAGTGCCAATGGATTGGATGCCGTGTCTGTTGTAATTACGACCTGGACTCTCCTTTTGCTTCAATAAGCCAAGGACAGCCATACTCTGTTCCTCAAGTGGAGGCCGCTTACATGAAGTCACAGTCGTGGTAGGCCCCCAACAAGGTGGACCGACGATCTAGTGAGGGTTGCGGATATTCCTAGGATGCGTGTGGTACAGTCGAGTTCAAAAATATGTATACACTTTAGGACCTTGTCACAGTACATATGTATAAGAAAACGACTTCCACTTTCTTATAAATATGTATTGTGACAAGGACCTAAAGTGTTTACATATTTCTGAACTCGACTGTACATGACCGATCTGTGTGGAGAACATTGAGGGAGGCCAATGTCCAGCTATGGATGTCTATTGGCTGAAATTATGATGAAGATAATAATGATAAAAAAAACTACTAATTCAATGGAGTATCGATGAGTTATATACCAATAATGGTTACATTTCCTGCAGCTTATGTTGCTATAATATAACGCTGAAGTCATTACTAACAACTCTACGTACCCGGGCCCAAACTTGGAGCTCCGGTCTTACCATCGACGGAACTAATGCCTTCGGAAATTTCGCCAGACATTAACGTAACTTTGAAGGTGTTGTGGTCTGCGCATAAGTTCCGGAACGTTTTACAAGCAGCTTAGTTTGAATATTTTCTATGTAACTTAGAGAAACTTATACTTAACGCAAAGCCGTGGCAGACGGTATGGCAATATTTAACCCCGTAGCTTTCAAATCGAAGACGCTTTTAGGACTTTGTTAAGGTTTTTTGTTTTCTTTGTGGCCTCACAGAAGGCTGGCATGAAGCAGCGCCTGCGCTGTGTTTCGTCGAGTTAGTGTAGAGGGTATCGGAGGCCCATTTGGGGAGATAGGGGGTTAAAGTTTGGCCGCACACTTGTGACTACTAGTGTTGCAGGTATATAAGGGCGGCGGCTATCGCTTACCATCAGGTGATCAGTCTGCTCGTCTGCAATCTATCACACGAAAAAACTTGTGGCTAGTTTTTGACGCTGGCTTCTATGTCCACCGGTCGTCGCGCGAGATCTCTCCAATTTTGATTTTATTTACGATTTTGTGCGTTTTTTTTTTTGGACAAATGCCACCTTTACTTTACTACCCATATGTACCAAAAATAACAAGGGCGCCTATGTTAAAAATAAAGCGACTAACGACATAGATCAATCTACATTTTCCGATCACTCAACGCGTCGCACAAAAGTATTGTTCATAGTCCCCTTTCACGCCAATGATTGATAGAGAGAGAGATGCCAAAGTTTGTACCCACTCAATATTCATTTTAAGTGGTGAGTCGATTCTTTGGAGGCTGGCTCTTTCGATTAAGTTTGCCAATGTAATTAGGTGTAATGGGAAATACCGTCCCCCAATGATTGTTAAGAAACCCTTTAGTTTAGTACTATCATTTTAGGTTGTAATAAATGTAGTAAATGGATTTTACCCGTAGCTTTTAAAGCCTGAAAGATATTAATTAACAGAATTATTTAAATATTACTTTTTTTCACTATAAAATGGAGTTTTTGTCGGTGGTTTGTTCAGCGAATTTATTATAAATTTGATTGCAAAATATTTCATTATTTAGATCCATTTGATATGATTTACCATCACAGATACATATCTGATGTAAGTAATAAAGGATTATTTTCATGTTTAAAGTTGCGGCTTTGGTGTTGGATGTGATATTATTTGGTGGATGGTTTTCTCATGGCACACATTTCTATGTGTGCCTTTCTTCTTAACTTACACACATAATATTCAAAAAGTATTAAAAAAAGTAGAATAGCTGGCATTTGCTACACGGAAATCTTATACCTACTACATATTTATTAAGATGTGAATTCAACTTTCGCGATCTAATTGACACCCAGTGCCATCTATTGGTACGTCATTGATACTAAATTATGTCCAGCATTGAGCAAAGTCCTAAAACAATGCTAAAGCGAGCCACTTCTTATCTACATGTGTTGAGGTATCCAGATTAAAAAAAATATTTTCTTTCTTTCTTCCTATAGGTTCTAGTAGGTCGTTTGTCTGTACCATTTGTAGAACCGTGTTGTAAGCCATAAAAAACCTGCATTTTAAAAATCATTACTCTGCAGATCTTCATAAAAAAGATCGCATGCAAAGCTAACCCCGGAAATTATTATTATTATATTTATTTATTTCAATCAACATAGGATCATAGGTACATTGAAATTCAAATACATTCATAAAAATAAAAACACAAATTGCAAAGAAAAATATACTAGAATGTCCAGAATTTAAATTGAGATTAATATAAATAAATAAATAAACGTTCATAAAAATTTCAGTAAAATTTAAAAATAGATAACAATAATTAAAATAAATGTCAAAATCGAAAATTAATGTCAAAACAAAATTCTGGCATTCGCTTGTACATGAACCATATTGCAATGGTTCAGGTACAAACTGTCAAATCTTTCTGCAAATGTGATTAGGATGCTGTTGTAACTACCCCGCACCCTGCGCACTAGGGATGTGCACCGCTTGCGAATGATCGCGTAGAAGCAATCCACACGTGCCTCGGCAAACATCCCCGACGCGCTACAGAAACGGGGGAGTCCCATCAGCACCCTAAACGCATTATTATACTGGACCCGTAAGGAATTGTACTGTTTCTGCGTGTAGTTAGCCCACAGACTGCTCGTGTAGAAGGACGTACAAAATGCCCTGAATAGGGTTATTTTGACGCCCCTCGAACAGAGAGCAAATCTACGGGCCACCATATTCGCCCGCACAGACAATGCCCTACGCTCCCTTTCTATGTCTGTATCATCCTTCAGGTCCGACGTTACCCAGTGACCAAGGTACTTGAAACTATCAACTCTATTAAGAGGACACCCGTTTAGTTTTATTTCAGGGATATCTTCTAGGTATCTTCCTCGGGCCTGAAAGATCATACATTCACTCTTTCTCACATTGTATAGCAATCCGTGCTCGACAGCGTACTTTTCGCAGATACCAATCAGCTTTCTTAAACCACACACGGAAGCACTCAGCAGCACCATATCATCAGCATAACTGATATTATTTAAGCAAACACCAGCGACGTGGCAACCAACATGTGTACTGCTGAGCCCCTCGATGAGCGCATTCACGTAGAGGTTGAATAGCTTTGGCGAGGTCAGCCCCCCCCTGTCTCACCCCGCATTCCATCCTATACGGACTCGAATAGGTCCCCGACCATCGCACAACGTTGATCTGGTTATGATACCAATATTTGAAAATGCATATTAGTTCCCTGGGCATTGATGTCTTCTGTAGTTTTTCCCACAGAATGTCATAGTTCACCAGATCAAACGCTCTCGATAGGTCGAGGAAACAGGCAAAAACAGGTGTACTTCTATCGGTATAGTACTTGACGGCCTGCTTCAAGCACAATACAGCAGTTTCTGTGGATAAACCAGACTTAAAACCAAACTGGTTGTTATGTATACATAGATATTTATCGAGCTGAGTGTTTAGCAGGCCATCAAATACCTTGGCGATGACAGTGGCCAAGGAAATAGGTCTATAGTTATTACTGTCACTAATGTCACCTGTCTTATTTTTCACAATTGGCACCACCACGGTTCTCAACATCTGCGCCGGTAAGTATGAATGCCCTACACACAATGAATAAAACATCGCGAGAACTCTGGGCAAATGATTTCCTGCAAATTTGAGGTGTTCTATACTCAGGTCATCGTGACCCGGGGACTTCCCGCGTGACATGGAACTAACCACTTTTCTCACATCCCTAGCTTTGAAGCTTATTCCGATCTCGCGTCCCCGCCGCCAGCACAGCTCTGAGACCGCGATGGCCCCAATGGCGATGTTATGGTGAACTGTTCTCTGAACATGTTGGCCACTCCCCCCCAAGTCACTAATGCCGTTGACACTCACAGGTAGGCCTGGCTTACCACTGAGTTTGTTCGTGGATTTCCAGAAACCGCTAAAATCCTGCTTGGAGTGATATGTCGCTAGGGTATCCATTTTTTATTTGCTCACTCTTTTTTTGACACCATCGCAACCGAGATTTAAAAATCCTACGACTCGTCTGCATATCACTCCATACACGACCCTCCCGCGGCTTACCGTCGCACACACCACGACGCAAACTTTTCCCTGGCATCCCCGTGAGCATCACTCACACATTTATTCCATCCTCTAATCTGCTTCTTACATTTAACAGTACGCTGATCGTAGCTCTCGGATGCCGCCTGTTGCAATGCATTAATAATGTCATTATACATTTCGTCAATAATGTGTTTATGGTCAAAATTTTTACAATCATAGTCACAACATGCACTTAGTTCAGAAGGAAAATCAATTATTCTTAATTTATTGTTACACAATTTGGTATAGATGTCAATTTGCTTCGATTTTCGTTGGCCCCATCGGATTTTATTACACTGTCGATAATTAGTTTTATCCAATTTAGGTTTAATGCTATCCAATTTACATTGAATTACGAGGGGAAAATGATCGGACCACAGAACATCGTACATAACATATGTCTTAACAATAGTTTCCATAGCAGACTCAGTAACTACACAATGATCGAGCCAACGTCTCGATCCGTTTGCTTCACTTATAAAAGTAAAAGTTTCCGAATTTAACCCTAACGATTGTATGTCAGCACATAACCATTCCATTTCCTACAAAAACTGTACAATTCTTTATAAAATTGTTCTCCGGGATGTGCATTGAAATCCCCTAACAAGTAGGCACATTCGACGTCATTATTATTAATGATGGCGCTCACCAATCCGAGACAGTCAGTAAATTCCAACAAATTAGCATTGCAATCCGTTGGCATGTACACACTGAACACAAGAAACGATTTTTGAGACATGATTATTTTCACAGCACAAACTCGCGGGTTATCACACGGCACTATCGAGACGTTTGTAAAAACACTCTTCCTCCAGTGTAGCGAAACTCCCCCGTAAGGACGGCCTCTGTGCATGCCGGTCGAAGTGTCAACTGCCGACGTTCCAGTACTACCAAAGTCACTGTCAATACTGCTCAGAATCTGCAGATCCCCTGGCATCAACCATGTCTCCTGCAATGCAATTATGTCTGCAGTGCGGCACAGCTGCCTGACACACTCGACTGATCGCTTCAAACTCTTGCAGTTAAAAGTTACGAGGTTGAAACTGGACTTCACTTCCATTAAAATCAATTATGGCCGTTTACGGTGTTCTTGTTATCACCGTTCGGATTTGGTTTCCTTGTTTTATAGTTTACGAATCTTCTAAATATAATACCTTCTGGCCATAATTTGCAATCAAGGAACAGTGACAGTTTGTCTTCTGCCACGAAACATTTGTAAGCGTTGTAGTCCCTGTCGTGCTTACCAGTAATTAATTGCAAACTTATTTTCACTTGCGTTTTTTGGTATATATAATCCACTATATCCTTTTCCGTTGTGTCTTTATGTACTTTGGTAATGAAGATAGGTACACTCTTAAACGCAGCTTTGAATCTTCCTTGGTTATCTCTGGCTATCCCTGCCGTTCCACTATAACGGTAATTCACATTCTTTCTTCGATGAGAAACTTTTTGCCATCCTTGATCATCATTTGGACACACTTATGATCATTAACCAAACTCGTAGCATTTAAATGATCCGATGCTATCTCACTGTTATTGGTTTTACTGTGTTGACGCGCACAGCTGGTACCGGCGACGTAGTCAACCGCTCGCGTGACGTCACGATCGGCGCTCTCGGACTGGTTACTCGGGACACATCGGCCGCGGCCGGCTCCTCTCGTAGTTTCGGCTCCGAACCATCCAAAATGCCTACTACCGGCTTGCCGCGAAGTCTCTGTTTGCTCGCATTCTACCGTCTTTGAAATATTTTTGCAACTTTGTTGGGATATTTTTTCTAGATCGGTATCGCAATCAATAGATGAAGACGAATTACTCACATGGGATAATCCAATGGGACCACTGTCCGTTAGCCATGCGCCTCTCTTCATATTTACGTTGCACACCGGTGGTGGTGGTACTAATGAGTCATATTGCAGTTTTAACATTTCCTCCTTAAAATCACTTAGTTGTGTCTGTGTAACGTATGTTTCCTTAAAGACTTCCAGTTCATTTTGTACACGAAGCAAGTCTTTTAGGAGCTTAGTACAATCGAGATGGTCAAATAAAATAGGAGGTAACCGCTCAAGTTCTCTAGCCACAAAAACAGGAAAGAGATCTGGTTCCGCCGTTTTGAAGATATTTACAATGTCCGCAAGGTCTCTCTGCTCCTTTCCCTTGTTTTTTCCGTTTCGATCAATTTTGCTTTATCGGCAGAGATTGATTCAAACAATAACGCCTTCGACTTTGCAATCTCCTCGCTCGAGAAAGTAGACGTACATACACGCACTAAGGTATCTTCATCGATCACTGACAACTTGTTTTGTATATATGAAAGTAGTTCATTAATTACAACATTGCAGGAGTTACACTTCACGACGTTCGACATTTTCGACAACTTAATAATTTCCTTCGCTCAAACACATCTGCGCGGGTGGGAAGCGCGCGCGCGACTGAAGGAAATGGAAATGGAAGCGACATCCGTTTCTCCAAACGCAGATTTCCATCATAAAACTACCATAACCGTATTTTATTGCGGGCCTTATAAAACTTCTCTGAAGTTTGCAAACTTTGGCTGCATTCTATAGGAAGAAGATTAAATTAATTTCCTTGTTTTCATATACTTATCTTTAGGCATTACTTGTACCTACAAAGTTGACGTTGGTGCCTTTTAAATTTTGAATGGCGTTGTTTACGATCTATCGTTGATAATATCTGTAAAATTACATCAAGAGATGTCAAAGGATAATTATAAGAGATAGCGATGGTAGAGCAGTAAATTAGAAAGTGGACCTCAAGAAAGTTGATCTTAGGTTCAAATCTCTGAATTTGCCTCGTATTTTCTTCTATTGACACGGCGTTAAGGCCCCTACCTAAGTTATATCCTCGTTAGAAGAATAAAAAAAAATCCACTTTAGCGAATCAGATAAATCAACATTGAGGATTCAACACAATATAAATAGTTACACATACAATACCATCAATACCATCAGGTTTAGAAACACAATGCCTACTTAGGTGATAAATGTTCTGTTTAGTAAAATAAAATAGTGTATGCAGGCCTAGAAAAAGATGGTGTGACGATTTGTTGTATGTCCAGGATTGGCAGTCAAGGGCGTTGGACAGGGATCTATGGAGGAACTTGGGGGAGGCCTTTGCTCAGCAGTGGGACTCTATAGGCTAACTAAAAAAAAATATCTATGAATTTAAAACTGCATGTGTGAGTAATTGTCAGGGTTTGAACTACAGCCGGTTCCACTATTTATAATCTGTGCCCAGGCTTGGCTCTAGTAATCCTCTTAAGGGAAAACATCGTGAGAAATCTTGCACGTTTTGAATAGTTTCTTACTGCATATACCCACAATCGTGTAGTATTATGTTAGTTGTGACTGTGTAACCATGATCCAGCTGGTTCGTTTAAATTTTATAAATAGTAGCGAATGTCAGACGGCGAATCCTTATTTTTTTGTCGCTGTAAACTGGGACTTCGTGAAGTGCAATGCACGGGCATCCATAGGCATACTCGGCTGACAGGGGGCCAAGTTACGTGACCGACTTTACTCGTATATGAAAAGTTGTAATTTTTTATGCGAATTTCCAAAAGTCATAGAACAATGACATGTTGTTAAGAATGGCTGATAGAAGACGTGGTAGAAAACCCTGTAATTATACATAATTATAAAAATCCGAGCGGTTCCGTATAAAGCATCGATGCTTTGACGTTTGCGAGCGATCGTAAACGTCTACGCATCCCTAATATTGGAAAGCAATCAAATCATCGTCAAAGACAATTACCAAACACACCCAAAATTTGTCACGGAGTTTGTCAAACTGAACCCAACCGCCACCTAGTGGCGCCAAACCGCAAGATTTGAAACCAGGGTCCAACCGCCATTAATGCATATTTCATTAGATAATTAATTGTTCACGTTCCTACCAGGTGCGAGGTACAAGGAAGATTCATTTGCAACCTTAATGCCTAGTGTAAAATTATCTTTCATTTTAGCTTGTAATTCTCGTTTGCGTCCGACGCCCGGGGTACGCTTAGCCTACGCTACGATTCGGATTTGGGAAGTCCGGTAATTATAATGAAGCTACTGCCGTCTGACCTTCGCTATCCAGGAGAATGAGACCAACAGCTGGAGAATGAGACCAACAAATATTCGATTCATTCATTCATCAGCAACCCACGCTCGTCCACTGCTGAACATAGGTCTCCCCCAATGCACGCCACCGCTCCCGATTTTCAGCCACTCTCATCCAGCTCACTCCAGCCAGCCTTCGAATGTCGTCATCCCATTTTGTAGCAGGGCGTCCAATACTACGTTTACCGAGTCGCGGTCTCCACTCAAGGACTTTATGGCTCCAACGGTTGTCAGTTCTGCGGCTAATGTGAACAGCCCACTGCCACTTCAATTTGCTGATTCGGTGGGCTATGTCGGTGACTCTGGTTCTCTGTCTGTCTGCTATGCAATACCTGCTTATATTAGTAACGCCCTCATTTATCGCTAACTGATTAGATACAAGCAATACTGAGCAAAGTGGAGAATATTTTTGTGATAGGTATAGATAAATATGACAAACTTGCGTCGAGTGTATTATCGACAAAATCTACGTGAATAAGTAATTTTGTTAATCAAACCCCTTTATTAACCAAGCGCATTTTGTTCTAGAACAAACTAAACTCATAACAACACTTTGCGTTGCGGTTGCCAACGCGTCTGCAACAAAAGACGCAAGTTTGCCCGCGCCCCGTGTCAGAAGCAAGACGAAAAGTTGCAGTCTTGAATGCATCTCCAGTTATGCAACTTGATAAGAGTTCAGAAAATTGTGTCGATTTTAAGCAAAACTGTACTCTCGCAACTTATTGCTTGCTTGTTCGGAACTGTACGAGTTAGTGTTATTATAAAATCTATCGATAGAATACTAGGTTAGTAGGTATATGATGTAACATCGATTACGCTTTATTGTATAAAAAACTAGTGGCCCGCTCCCGTTTCGTTTTCGGGACTTAATTTAGTAGTTAGTTCGAGTCTTCGCCGATAGATGGCACTGGGCGTCCATTACATCGCGCAAATGTTTCACCATTTTGGTTTACCTCTAAGCCTTTTTGTTGTAGAATTAATATCTTTATAAATAATATTATTTTAGATAAAGGTACTTTACTATCACCAAAACTGATGGAAAACGACGACATTATGCAGGTACCTAAGATAATCACGAATTCACTTAAGTCAACTTTTACTAATGGCTCCAAGTGACCCAAAGACCGCATAACATGAATTTTTAAAAGAATTTAAACTTGCATCAATCTCATTAAACCTGACGACACTTTGAAACTTTTCCTATACATTTTTTTGCGAAACTTTATCCTTTCGACGAAAAAAGATTTAGGGATAAATAACTTGGAAATACAATTTTATTAATAGGCGTCTAAGTCTTCTTGTCCTTTGTCCCCATTAATTGGGAGTAGGGTCGTTTATTTTTTTAGGAAAATTGGTAGCGGACATTATTATAAAAAGAGGGATAGTCTTTCTTCCCGTTAATTCCGTCGTTCTTATTCTTCAAGTAAACTAAATATTATTTCAGCAATCGTCATTGTCGTTTTAATTCCTGATCTAATATTTGTTTGTACTGAATAATTTGACTAGCTTTTCTTCTACCTATTTGATAATAATTTAAATCTTATACGGCGGATGTATTAACACATCTCATCTAAACTCTCGTAATTTTTGCTGAGTAGCTAAAGATGTTTGAAGTCTAGAGTTTTTAATTTTTATTTGTTTTGACTTTAAAAAACTAGGTAAATCATAGTTCTCTCTCTCCCTCATGACTGAGGTTCGTGGTCATCAATGAAAGTGGATGCGTTGCACCTCGTTTGTGTTATCTGCTTCCACCGGTGCTTATTCATAGCGTCTCTGACGACCCAGCAAAACTAATCATACCTAATACCTAGCAAAAATAATCCCACTAATATTATAAACGTGAAAATTTGTAATGATAGATGGATGGATGGATGTTCGCTCCTCTTTCACGGAAAAACTACCGAATTCAGTCTTAATGAAACTTTGCAATTTTTTATTTATGTAATAGGGGGCAGACGAATAGGACTGGATCACCTGATGGTAAGTGATTACCGCCGCCCATGGACACCCGCAACACCAGAGGAGTCGCAAATGCGCTGCCGACCTTTTAAGAAGGAATACGCTCGCTTTTTGAAGGTTTGTAGGTCGTATCGGTTTGGGAATAATATAGCCTATACATCAGAATAAAATATACGGTACAATTTGTAAAAATATATTGTGTGGATTGTCCAAAATATGATTACTCCACGCGTACATACGCGTATGACAACTCTGTAGTCGCGGGCGGTCGCTAGTAGCACAGAATACTTAATAGTTGCTAGTAGATAATAGTTTATCAAACTCCTTTTACAGCCAACAAAACAATATACCTATCTATCTCCCACAAAGTAAGATTGAAGCCAACGTTTCTTTTAGTAAAGTTTGGGCCCTTCTTGGGTCATTACGTGCGACACAGTGAACAATTTACAGCTCATTTGGTCCTATTGTTCCCTTATAACGTCCTTTTAACATGCTTATCCCTACAACGCCCTATATAAGAAGGGAAGTGTTCATTGAAATCTACAAACGTAATATTATTTAATACTGAAAATGTACAAAGTTATTGGAACGGAAATTTCAAGGGTGCTTAAAGTATCTACTGCTTAAGGATTTAACTGGTTTTGGGATAAAGAGATGACGTCATATATGCTGTCCTAGCTATAGGAAGCCGTCTCGAATGAGAATATACCTGTCGCATCCAAACAAAGGTGACAAAGAGCGCTTATGAAAGGGAGAGAAACTTTGATTTGGTGGTAACATCAGACTCGTTTTAGGCTTTCTGGATCTGAACTACTTAGGCTCTTTTTTGTACTGTTAAATCCAGAAACTAAGGTGGTACAAACATCCAAACTAACATAAACATTCATTGTTCAAGTTAGCTACAATTTTTTTTTCTTTTATATGGTTATACCTGGCTTATTAAATAACCAGGTTAATAATAAGACTTAATATTTGATATAAGTCACCAGATTAATTTCAATTCAACACATTAAGTAGTGTTTAATGTGCTTACTTACTTGTGAACAGTAGTAAATATTTGCAACGAATAATCGTTATATCGTCACGGCTATAAAGCCAAAAGCGAACGACCTTTTTTTAATTTTGCCTATTTGTCCCACTGCTGGGAAGAGGCCTTCCCCAAGTCGCGGAGCGGTGGGCCACCGCCATCTGTGGGCAATCGATTGCAAAGTTGTTAAGATCGTCACTCCATCGCATTTTAGGTCGATTACAAGATACGAGTATCACATGAAAATGTTTTTCAAAAGACTTACTGACGACAAGTACAAATATTTTGTACATTAGCAAAATCCTTTCCGACGTGCCAATGAAAACGAAATAATTTTAAAGAACGCTCGGAGAAATGGGATTTCATATCTGTGAGAACTCGACAGCACAAGTAAGTATTCTGTTGAAGTACTTATTTGAACTCATTTTGAAATTCTTTAATATCAAACACTTGTTAAGCTGCTAAGGTTGTTTACCGTTTTGAAATATTTTTCCTTGTGTATCAGTACCTAATAATATTTGATGAGATCCTGCCACATTTGCCAAAGGTTGCGCGTTCGATCCCCACCCTACACAAACATTCGTATGATGAATCGTGTTTGTTCAGTGTCTGGGTGTAATATATATGTATTTAAGTATTTTAATTGTGTTTCCTCTGTCAGCTGTTGTCTGATATCTGTTAAAACAAGTACTTAAGCTACTTAATATGGGATCAGGTCAATGTATGAGATGTTGTGAGAATTAAGTTATTTATACTGAAAACCCCATAATACGGATCTACACATTATTTTTTACAAGGTTTTGTTGAGGTGTTCAGAATAGGTTGGTGAGCTTCTGCATTATTTTTCTGTAATATTGTTGCCCGAATGGTCACTGCGATAAGAAAATTCAATTTCTGTTGCATTTCTTTCAATCTGACTTCAGTGATTTTTCATTCGACGTTGAAGAAACTTTTTAAAAGAAATTGGTTGTAATCTCATAAGTCTTTTTAATAGTTTACCTGTTACCACACTACAGACAGCACACCAATTTGGTAATATGTGACCTATTTAGGATTAAGCAAGCTAGAAACTGAATTAGTGCTATATTAATTGTTTTAAACATTCATGGTCACACACTAATATTATCCACGCCACCAATTTTTAAATCTTATATTGACTTTGTTAATGCAAATAATGTGTTATTTTCAAATACTGTGAGAAGTGCAGTATGAGTAGCAGGAAAGTACTAGGTTCCAAATCAGCTTCGGACATAACTGGAATTCTCAAATAGTGATGAATATATTCCCTAAAAATAAAACGAAAGAGAACTCTTTTATCCTAAAATATTAAAACCAACTTCCCTTTCTCGGCGCCACGAAGCAGCGCCGCTATAAAAAATCTTCCAAAAATCCACAAGATTAAATATTAGGGTTGCTCCCTTCGAACGAATATTTATCCCAATAATTTCCGACAGACTGATCATAATTATTGAATAGAAAGAAAGGGCTTTCGCATCACTTGGACTTTTCCGTTCGGGTCCAGTCACAAGCGACAGGCGGGTGTATTCTTGATTCTTTTGTATGGAACTTTTCTCGAACGAATCGTGTTTGAATGTTTTTTAAGCATAGAGAAAATTCGTCCCAAAAACGTTGAGTATCAAAAAACACCACCCACTATTAACCACCACACAGAAAACAGTATTTTTTTTATGGAAGTTGTTTATAAAGTGTGCCATTTAAACTACATAGTCTAAAGTAGATAAACAATTAAATAAGACTTAAAAATCAAAGAAACCGTTTTTTTTTGTAAAAAATTTAACTATCTATATTTTTTTCATATTTTCGGTAGCTCTCACCGTTTCACCAACATATTGAAGAGTGTCGATGGAAACTTCTGCTGTAAACGATAGTATTAGTTGGAGTTAATTTTAATTTTATAAAACTACCCTTTTTTCGTACACTTAGGAAAAATATTCCGTCTATTATTTTGCTTAAAGATTGAATATATACATAGACAAATCTTTGAATAAACAAATAAAAGAGGGATGTAATAAGGTCAGTTATTTAAAAAAAACCCTAAGTTTCATTTTCGATACTGAATGATGAGACAGACGATTGTTTCTATTCCATTCAATTCTACTCTATTACATCTTACTCTCTACATAAAAGGCAAGTCCTAATTAGAAAACCTTTTCGCTCCAAAGTCACCAAACAAATAGAAACAATGTAAGCCTCTCTTAGTTTGTATCGTAGCAAAAGGGCGGTGCTAAGTTCACTGGAAACCCACTTCAAAAGATATTGTTCCCAAGCAAAGGCCGGGGTCTGGTGGCAGAACTATAGCGTGTTTGCCAAATGGCATTTATCTAAGTGCTCTTGGGTTCAGAAATATTTTCAAACATTTTCAGCTCAGATTTTTTTTTTTCTCCTTGGTCGAGTGGCTTAAGTACCGGTTCGGGCGAAAAGTATGAATTTTTCGCACGTAGTTCGGGTTTGTGATCACCAATCCGCATTAGACAAGCGTGCTGATTAAGCCTAATCCCATCATAGTAGCGATGACTTGATTTCTCTGATGGAGGAGGCCTTTGCCTTGCTATGGGACAGTATATAAGCTGATTCATGAGTAGGTAGGGTAAGTTTAAATGTCGGTCTCATTTAAATTTTCTAGTTCCACCATTAATTATGACATTAATTATTTTTCCCAAGAAAAATCTTAGAACATTTTCGTTATTAAATTAATTAAGTATCATCTGCACATAACCTTACAAGGGTAGGTAATATGCAAACGATATTAAATTACATAAAACATCCTCATGAATCCTCGACATGATGTTATCAAATATTACAAAGGGTTAAAAAGGGACCAAGTCTCGTGTTTCCACTGACGGGAAAAACGGAAAACGGGAAAATTTCCCCGCCACAAGTGGGAAGAATTCAATAAACATAAAAATAAAATGTAATAAAATTCTATATCAGTCACAAGCAGGCTAGTACGGGTTGGTGTAAAATGGCAAGAAGGGTTGAATGGTATGTGGTAATACGAATATATCATACTTATTGGACTCTTATTTATGAGGCTGTAAATAAAATAAGTTGTATTTTATTTGTGTGAGGATGACGTGGAAATTCGTATTTGTGCGAATTGCGATGGAACGTATTTATGAGTGAGGTTTACGTTCCACTCCATATTATTATTATTCTTAGGCATATTTTCTCTGTTATTTCTCTGTTGTCTGATATCTGTGACACGCGAGTGCTTAAACTACTTAGTTCGGAGTCAGGTCAATCAATGTATGAGATGTGTGAATTCATTTATGTAATATCTGTAATTTGGTTAACGGCCAATAAATTTAGAAGTATTGTTATCATTTTCTACTTTAACGTCGTAAGGCCCATAAGCCTTTTAAAAGGCATAAAACAATTGATTTTCCATTGTGTCTGCTGTCTGTTACGACGTTAAGACGTTATTAAATGAAGTTTTATAATGATTATTTTAGTTAAGGAAGAGTGACTTTCTCAGACACAGATGCTATTGTACTTAATAGTGGAAGTCTACATTTAATTAGTACAACATTTTGATTGAAATAAATATTTATTTATTTCTTTAATTATTTAATGACTGGCAAGAGGTGGCGCAGGACTGACTTAGATGAAGGCTTTAGGCCAAGGTTCACTTTAGGCCGCTGTAACGGCTTGTTAGTTACCTATGTATTTAAGTAAGTAGGTACCTATATTACTAAGTAATACTAATAATTAGAAAGAAAATACTCTCTGTCTGTATATGTCAAAACCTACCAAGTGCGCGATAGACGAACGACAAACTTGATGAATCTATAAGGGTTCCGTAACGGAACCCTTATTACTTAAAAACGGACCTTCGGTTTTTTGCCCTTTAGCTGCTGAACTTTAAAAGTCGGAAACAATAAACTCGCCCAAACTACAAAATATCAAAACATAAGCGTAGTCGTCGTTATTGTCAACAGCAGGCATTCCGCTAAAATTGATACATTTTTGCTATCGGAAGCCCGTGGAAATCATTCCAAGTTTCAATTGGAACATTCGTATGTTACATTTTTCCATTGCAAGTTGTACATTGAAACACATTTTCCGTTTATTGCCAGTATTTTGTGTAATACTGAATGGAGCACAAATCATGGATGTTCACATATTCATTTTTGAAAACGCAATGCCGTGTATTGTGTATAGACTGTTGCACTGTGGGATGTTTGCCAAATAGACAGATTTTTATATATTTTTACTACCTACATGCAAGACATTGTTCAATAACATAGAATTGAAGTTTCGTGAATATAGATGCATCTACTGCTGTGCTATTTCTAAAAGGTCGTTAACCGCAGTTGGTTGATTTTGACTTTTTAATTGAAAATACAAATGCGGATAGGGTAGTTGACTAATATCGATGTAGTAAAAAATATTGATACTTTACCAAAATATTGGTAAATAAGAACCAATAGCCACAATTTTCAGTTTAAAATATAACGTCTAGCTAGTTTTGTGAGCATTCAAAGTTTCATGGGCAAGTCCATTTTTAAAGTTTATAATATTATAAAAATAATTATATCATTGAACTACCCACACATTAAACACAAACTTTTATTATAAAACTATGTACATAAACGAAACATTTGATATAGCTACCAAACAAAATTTGCTAGACGCGCATACAAGATACGAGCGTGTGACGTCACATGTTAGTAGCCATTTGTATAGAGCGTTTTTGGGCCCGCGTAAAATATGTGCTCTTAAAGTTGTGATATCTCAGGTAATTCAAATCAGAATCAAATAATTCTTTCAACAATGTTTCTTTAATAGAGGGGTCTTTTGATTAAACACATAAAAAAAATAGTCAAATACCCTATTAACGCCCCTTTATACATATATATCACGACAGAATCTGTAGGTGTGCATCTGAAACATAATGCTTCATCTGCTCTACAGACAGGTACATAATATTCTTAACCTCTTGTCCTAGGAGTCGTTGCTATTTTTTTAGTCATCCCCTTTTGATGCGACAAATAGCGACGCAAACCTACGTAAAAAGGTTGGCAGCGCACTTGTGACTCCAATGGTGTTACGGGTGTCAATGGGAGGCGGTAATCACTTACCATCAAGTGATCCGTCTTCTCGTGTCACATAAAAAAAGCGTCCTACAAACAGAATCCTATTTCTCTCTTTATTTACAAAAATCTTGGTACTTGACCTTATTAGCAGGGAACTTTCCATCAATATCATTATAATGTTTTTCTCATGAGACCTGTCTTTAGTTGTATTCCGATAAATATACGAACATTATAAGGAAGAAACCAGGCAAAAATAAGAAAATTAGAAATAAGCTACGTACCTAAGTAGTTAGTTGGTTTTTAACCATTTTTCCATTTTCGTGCTGGAAATTTGCTGACTAATGGATATTTTTATCTTGTAACATTTTACTCTACCAGAGAATTTTCAATGTAAGTTTTCTAGAAATTTTAGTGTAATTATGCCAATGAAATTTCAAATCAAAGAAGAATTCTGCTAACTGAAGCAAACACCTACTTCAATTACTTATTTCTACATTCTCACTGTCTTTTGCTTTCAAATCTAGGCCACCTGTATACGCTGTAGGTATTCGCAGTACACTCGGTATTATACAGGGTGTATCTGTGAACATTTACATCCCTTTAACCATGTCTACTACCAACCATTCTGAACAAAATTTGTTCTTGACTTTTGGAAATACGCATTAAAAAAAACAGTCTTCATACAAAGTAGATCACGCGATTTCTACATTTCGTATGGGGAGTCGATAAAATTTTCGACGAATATTCAAAACTCGTAGAAACAATGTTGTTTAGAATGGTTGGTAGAAGACGTAGTTAAAGGTATGTAAATATTCACAGATAGATTGTAAGTAAATAGGACACTATAGCTTTGGACGATTTATCTAGAGACCAATCTCGAAGTATTCGTGAAAGTTATTGTATCATTACTACCTAGATGACGTGCTATTTCGCCCCGCCTCTTTCCCCGCACGATCGCGGTACTTAACAAACTTATGCATGAATAGGGAGACGTTCTTTATGTTGGAAAGTTACTTTTTTTTTATGTGATAGGTAAGCAGGCGAGCAGGCGGATCACCTGATGGTAAGCAATTGCCGCCGCCCATGGACACTTGCAACACCAGTGGAGTTACAAGTGCGCTGCCAACCTTTTATCCCCTTCCCCCCCGAGTGGGCCTCCGGTACCCTCACTCACTCGGCGAAACACAGCACAGGGGCTGCTTCACGCCGGTTTTCTGTGAGGCAGTGGTATCACTCCGGTCGAGACGGCCCATTCATGCCGAAGCGTGGCTCTCCCACAGTTACACTACATGATTAGGTAATCATTGAAATTAGCTGCCGTAATGGAAATATTGAAAAAATATTTTGTTTGTTCACAGGCTGAACTAGTAGCTGTGGAAGGGAAAGAAATTGAAACCCACTACGTGCTTGCACGGGAGAAAATCCGGCGATGGAACTCCACGTCCAAATGTTACTTGTTGGTGGAAAATCTTCCTACGCCCTTACAGGTAGGTTTTATTTGAAAAGTTTTGGAAATCAATGATTTCATTGTAACATTTTTTTTATTCTTTAGTCTAAACTGTCCTACTGCTGGGCAAAGGCCTCTCCCAAACTCCTTCTTTGGTCATTGTTACATTTGGTTCTAAATCTTATATTTTAAATTATTTTTTTAATTCTAACCGAAGGGTAAAATTTTCGTTTCAGTGACAAAAATCACAAAGCTTGGGGGAAGAAATAGGAATTGAGATCAAATTCAACCTATTTCATATAACAAAAATCAGATTCAGAATCTAATTAATGTGAAGGACGGTAGAAGCACTCTCGATGTGGACCTTGATCGAGCCCCAAAGACCTCGAGCTCAAGCCTCAAATTCTTAAATGATCTCATATTCTTGATGTGTTCGTCATTTCTCTATTCCCATCCTCAGGCTGGTGGCATAGCGAGTGCCAGTGTCTGGTCATCATGTGGATGTCGGCAGCGACTCCTGGCTGCTGTCACGAGTGGAGGCCGAGCGGTCCACTGGGCCGCCGTGCCAGCACCTCCGGCGAACGATAGCGACTTATGCCGATTCAATTATACGTAAGTACCAGTGATTATAGATAGGCTCCATCTACTTTCACCACGACGAGGCTAATGTCCTGCCCACTGGAATTTTTGAGTGATATAACGTGTTTACCTATGTCCAGTACCTTGGTTCGCAGTCTTATGTCTATTTGGGAATACAGTCCCTGCCCTCTTATTACAAAATGTGTTCTAAAAGTAGACTTGGTTTAAACATGATGTTGTCACTTTCATAAAAGTCACAAATGAAAGTGACAGCATCAGTTTTAAACCTTGCATTACTTTAGTCTCCGTTGTGTAATAAGAGGGCTAGAGTTTGATATTTAACACGGACCGTTTCATGTTCCTTGGTTCTACGCAGAGTATAAATATTCTTGTTTTATACATAGTTTATACTCACTGGTGGCCTCGTATATGAAGCAGAAGATGTGTACTAAGGAAATTCAAAAGCTTGTGAAAAATAGGACCGACGACGTGAGTGACGATCACAGGAGGACGCCTATGAATTGGGCCTTAAGGCCTGCTTGTACTACTGGTATACTCAGCAGTAGAATCAAGATACAAGCTGGCCACGAGAAGGCAAACTAGTGATAACCCACTTCATGTTCATTAGTGTACCCACAACGTGTGGTTAATTAAACAATAAATGGGCGAACATGGGACCGAACAGACCTCGGGGCAGATATATTGATAACATCGTAAAAATGGCGGGCAAAAACTGGATACAATACAGGAAATATTTACGTCATAATAAATAATTCGGTATAAATGATAGGAATTGTATGTGGCCTACCACAAATAGATAATTTAATGCAGAATACATAATCAATAACATTTGTCTATATTCAGTACCCATGTTTGATAAAAGTAAAAGAAATTGATAAAGGTTATTTATCAATAGAACAAATTTGTATTTACCATACTAGTAAGTAGTGAGAATAAATTATGCTTAAACAAAGTTATAAAGATGGTTGTAATTAACGCGCTTCTACACCACGTACAACAAACCTAATCAAAAGTTCCTCTCCCACAATTTTAATAACAGCGACTGATTATACAACTTCCCGATAAACACCTCAAACTCCACGTCATTATTCATTTAAATCCGACGCAAATGAACGAAATCAGCATAATCGGCCAGTGGATTGGCTTCGACAACTGTCATTTGTCAAGCAAAAGTTTTCACCCTTCACCCAGGACACAGAGTAAAAATATAGGAGAACGGCAAATGAATGACGTCACGACGAACATCGTTCCGGCGACCTTGTAAATGGAAACAAAGATGGAAAGTCGTCGTCATTGCAGCTATCCACTGAGCTTTCAGCAGCACCTGCGCTGTGGTTCGTCGAGTGAATGAGGATACCGGAGGCCCAAGGGGGGAACGTGGGAAAGCTTGACAGCGCATTTGTGACTCCACTGGTGTTGCGGGCGGGTGTCTATGGGCGGCGGTAATCTCTTACCATCAGGAGATCCATTTGTACCTACGTCTGCCTCTTATGACAAATAAAAATCGCTCTTAAATTAGTAAATTTTGATATTTCTGAAAATTTACCAATCTATCGTAACACTTGCGGATGGCAAATCATAAATTACAAGTTTACCGCCGCCACAATGTTTTAATGTGATTGGTGGCAAACAAGCAGACGGATCATCTGCTTTGGTTTTTCATATCTCACCCTATGTTTCTATCAATAAAATTTTGTTATTCAGAGTAGGTATAGTGAAGTGACCAAGAAATGTTTTTAAGACTGTTAAAAATACTTTATATAGCACAGAAGTAGCTTTAGACGGACAATATTTTTTCGAGTAAATGTCGTACTACTAGCAATTTCCACTCTGTGACGCGACTCTGACTTCTGGTGAAAAATGCCCGAACTTGCTGAATAAAATATTTGTTTTCGGCGTCAGGGTAATTACCCCGCGATATCCATTAGCAGTGACATAATGGAAGTTAAAATGCAAAAAGATATGGACGATTAATGAGGAACGTCAGTCGAGAGGAACAGATTGGAGGTGCACGGATGGTGTAGAGCTACGAAAGAGTAAATAAATCATGACGTCATAAGCGAACAAACTCGCGCGGACTACGAACTGCACTCAGGATAGGTGCAGTAACAATATGCGCAAGATGGGATCCGTGGGAGAGCCACGCTTCGGTATGAATGGGCCAGCTCGACCGGCGTGATGGTGAAGCTGCGCCTGGACTGTGTTCCGTTGAGTGAGTGAGGGTACCGTATACCCAATTGACGGGAATGAAGATTGGCACTTGTGACTCTACTGGTGTTACAAATGTCTATGAGCGGCGACAATCGGTTACCATCAGTGTAGTACGAAGTACGAGAAGTGTAAATAAAGCATGACGTCACAAGCGAACAAACTCGCGCGGACTACGAACGCACTCAGGATATGTAGGTGTAGTAACAATTTACGCAAGATGGGATCCGTGGGAGAGCCACGCTTCGGCATGAATGGGCCAGCTCGACCGGCGTGATCACAAAATACCGACGTGAAGCAGCGCCTGGACTGTGTTCCGTTGAGTGAGTGAGGGTACCGTATGCCCAATTGGCGGGAATGAAGGTTAGCACTTGTGACTCTACATGGCGTGTTACAAATGGATTCCTACTGAAGCGGCGACAATCGGTTAACCATCAAGTGGTAATACGAAGTACGAGTAGTGGTAAAATAGACATGACGTCCACAAGCGAAACATACTCGCGCGTCATTGGCGAAGGGCAGTAGCCTTTTTTTTTTGTCACGGGGGAAATGCGTCCTTATGCATACCTTCCTGCCGGGGGGGGCAGGCGCCCCTGTTGGGCCTTCTGTACCCTCACTCACTCGACGAAACACGGCGCTGAAGATGCAGAAAGCTGGATAAGAATGGCTGAGGATTGATCAAAATTGCGATCATTCAGAGCAATAAGCTGGGTACTTTAGGTTCATGATACACTGCATAATTACAATATTATGATTGGTTGCCTTCCACAGCTTTGATCGTCAAAATAAAAACAAAAAAATAATAGTTAGTAACTCGAGAAACAAAAGAATATGGCGGACATTTTTTATCTGCCTTTTATTCTTCCCGTAGAAAACAATAACTTAACGAAACGAATAATGTTAATAGCCCCGAGTTGTAAAGTAAGCAAGTTTCGTTTATTACTAGAGATGAGGAAAATTAATCGATTATTCAAAATATCGATTTATTTCCAATAAACACATCGACCTTTATTTTTGGTCACGTTATACTTTTACTATTTTCACTTTGCCTTTTCGACTTTTTAATTCAACGCGAACAAGTTACATAATCGGATTAGAAGACTTAGAAGTCCTTGCCTTTAGTTTGATCATCACGACAAATCAATTTATTCGTTCGCACTAGATTATGATTTATTTGTCGTACGAATTTTTATTGAATAAATAATTTTATTAATAAAAAAATCAGAACTCTTATTTAAAGAAAAACGTACACAAAAGCACGTGCAGGCCTTTTTGAAATAAAAAATAAATCTAAAAAGAAAATCGCTTACATTGTTTATGATAACACAGTAATCACACATTCAATAAGTGCATGGGGTTTAAATTTTCTTAGTGTTAGTCAAAATCATTAATCTATCTCTCGAGCTCCATGTCACATCTCTATTTACTGAGCTATCAAGTACGATAAGGGACGCTGTAAATTTTATTGTCTTAAGCATCATTAACTTCTACAATTCGTCACTCCGCAATCTTGCGATCTTGAAGATTTTGCCGTTGTTTTTTCGCCTTTTTTAATTTCCCCTAAAAGCCGTTTTTAATGTCTCTCCGTGAAATACTGACACCGATAGCGTTTTCCTTTAAAGTACAAAGTTGAAATTCGGGGCAATTGTTTTGAGTAGCACAGTGCGATTAACTTTATGTAACAGAAAAGAAAATAATTAACGTCGTTTAAGTATTCAGATTTCATACATTTTTTTTTAATCAACTTTCACCTTAAAATCAAACACATTAAGTTCAATATGATTAGAAGAATATGACATAATTTTGTATGCCTAATGTGTGGCGGTCTGCCTACATAATTTGATTACCTAAGGACAGCACCAACGACTTTGAAGACTAGGGTTGACAGAACTATTCACTTGCGTCAATAAAGGGTTATCTTATTTAGACAAAAACAGAATTCAAAATTTAATTTTTAAAAAACGTGTCATAGGGTGACTAAAAGTAGCGCGTTCTTAACTTCGAAGGATAAAACCGTCAGGCCTTCCTAAGTTTATTCCCTGTGATTTATATGCATTTGGGAATCGTCCGGGCGAGTGTTTAAATGTTGACCCATTTATTTAAGTCGCTGGTGGAAAAAGTTTTCCTATAGGCACGCCTCTTCCGTTTCAGTAATTGAATTTTTCGTGGATTTGTAAGATGTCGATCGATTTGTTATACGTTGGTTGCTACCCAGAGAAATGCTTTATAGAGTTATTTGTTAAATATCAACAACGTCGCATAACTATATAACTGGTAGGTATTATTACAAATACCTGGGGATTGAATTCGAGTCCCCAGGAACAGAATATGTCACTTTAAAGTGTAACCCACATGCCACTGCAATAGGTACCGAGTGCGTACCTAACTAATTCAAAATAAACTTTAGCTGTCACTGTCATTATATATATAATTCTATAAAATGTATATTTTTTTCGAATTTCGAACATCCCAGATAAATGCGTCGAACATACGGAAAATCATCATAAGTAACTTGGAAGACGAATGTGACATACGTCGAATGCGCCAACGCTCACATGAGTGAATTCAGAACGTTCCTGCTTCATCGCAATATGAAAGCGCCATTATAAAAAAAAGCTGATCTAACAGAATCATAAATCTACCTGTACAAAACAACATCCTAGAAACATTTGCGTAACGAAATACCTCAAAACTCGAGAGCAAGCGAAGTGCGTCGGCGTGTAAACGAAATAAAAAAAATACGAACGAATGAATGAATAAAAAATACCGTTCAATGCGTCTATGTCGAGGAGGAAACAAGATTATAGCGGTTTTGATGAATGAGCCTCGCGGGTCATACCGACATCGCGCCAATTCCGAAATGTTGTAGTTTTTGTTTCTTTTTTTCTATTTTTGTTTGGCGGTCTGTTGGTGGAGCAATATTTGCATACAAGTAGGTATGATGCCCTATGTTTTGTAGGTACTAGTATCTTTTTACTTACCTACGTTTTGTTACTCTGCATGCGAGCTTAATATGCTACGTACAATTATGTTGCAAGCGTATAGTGATCTTGGTGTATATCGGCGTGAATGGCAAAGACAGACGTACCTATTGTAGAGACACGATAATGCTTTATCTAAAACGAACTCTTGTACCAAGGTTAGCTATATCCAACTTTTTGAGTCTTCATTATTTTTTTGTGGAACTGATGCGTACTTGGCATGATCAGGTTCAAAGAAATGATTATTAAGAGGTTTTTCCATTTTGCTCTAGCATCGACTTGACGTCACCAGACCATACTAGTGAGTTTTCGCAGATCAATTGCATTTTCTTCTATATCTATTTATGTATATGTATGTATCTATTTATACAGAGGTAAATTCTATAGACAATGATAAGGCTTATAGCTTTATTCAAAAGGTTGCGTTATATAATCGATATCCAGTGCCATCTTTTGATGCAATATTTTAAAATAACGAAACCTTTTACATTTTTTATAGTATAGAAAGGCAAACGTGGCTTTAAAGTTCACTCATAACCCGATATTCTAGAATAATTGGGAAGCATAGACCAAAACTAATATCGGGATGAATTTTTCCCGTGTGCCTGATATTTGTTAAAATATTTTGGCATTTATATTCTGAATCGAACTAATACTTTAAAATCTCATGGTTTAACGAGTTCAACATTTTGTTGCATTTTCAGTATATCTCGTATATGGTTTGTGATCACCAATCCGCATTAGGCATGCATGGTGATTAAGCCTAATCCCATCTTAATAGCGATGACTAGATTTCTACGATGGAGGATTTCGCCCTGCAGTGGGACAATATATTATGTACTAGTTCTTTACTTATCACATCATGACCTACATCTTAAAATACGGTAAACAATTCAATTTTCTGAACCTGACCGTCTCTAGCCACATTTATGTTTTAATTAAACGAAGGCGGTCAAACTAGTCCAAAATATAAAATAGTCCACTTCCTGAAAGCTTAGGATTCTGGATACCTATATACATTTATCAGAGCTTACTATCAAATGAGATGAAAATTCAGCTTTTCCCAGTGTAAAATTATAATGAAGAGAAAATTCCTGCTTGCATTTTGTCTCTCTACGTTTGCATTTCCGTTACTTCAGTGACATGAAATACGTACCAACATTTAATTACCGGGCGCAAAATTAATCAGCTGATTTTGGGATGAAAATTTAATCATCTTCTCAAATTTTTTATAAAGAAACAATTTTTGCGTGATGCTGAAATATTTATTCTCCGGTAGATGGCCAAAGTGCCACTAGATGTAGAGTAACTGTTCTACGTTTGCACAGACAAGATAAATCGCAATTAAGATATCTTCAATAAGTTTTTTTAATTATACAAAACCGAATGTGTTCTGACATTAGATTAGGGCTATATAATTTTAGTTTACAAGAGACGACAAAATACGATTACAGAATACTAAAGTTTGATATTTAATATTAAAAGACATAGGAATATCACCCATTGCACGAAACAAAGCTACAGTATTTCACACTTTTCTAAAACAAAAGCAGTGAACACAGATGCTGCGTCCCCGGGTTGATCAGATAAAAGCAGCCGTGATCCCGGCCGGCTGACAAGCCCCGTGATGAATTGGCCCCGGGGCGCGCCGCTTCATGACTTATGTCGCGTATATTAAAGAATGTTCATACGTTACGTGCGGTAACTAGGTTGGAACTCGCTAATGTATTCCCGTGGGAATAGCTTGGAGGTCGGATGAGAAAACTTTAGAGACTGAATGCAGATTTTAATTTAAAAGTAGAGGAAGCGTGTACCCCCATACTCGTAAAATTAATGAGGATTTTGTCATAATTAAAGCACGTTTAGTGAACAGTTTTTTTTTCGTAATCTAATGATAAGTCCGATTTTTATAAGTGCCTAAAACTTTCTCGAAAACTGTGTATTTTTTACCGGCTTAGCAAAACACAACTGACGACCACTGTTAAAAATGTATAACAACAGTATTCATACTCAAAGTCAGAATTTCTTTTTTTACACTGGTGCTTTCTCTCTCTCTTTTAAACTGGTGATTAACAAGAAATATAATACAATAATGAAAAGCCCTATTGAAAAAAGTGCTTGTCACTAACTCTGTCATAATTTATTTACCTAGTCACTGTCCGAATCAGTAATAAATACTCCATATTTGTTTACCAAATAGTGGTAGCTCAATACTCAACGTGCTCGAATTTCAAATAATACACAAAGCAAATAACCAACCTATTCATACCTGCATAAACGTAGAGATTACCTCTGACCCACTGCGGCGTCGTGTTCCGAAGCATGGAACAAGCGATAAATTAGAACGCGTCGTCGATACATCGAACGCGCCTCAATTAATAACCCGCCGCGTGCGCCGCCGCAGCAATCAATGTAAATGCGCCGGATAATAAATTTGTACGTAAACTGAGCTAGTGGCTCGATCAAATAAATGGGGATGTTGGCAGTAGAACTTCATAAAAGCCCCAAATGTAGGGAACTAGCAACATAATCGCCATTTGCTTTGATAGATTTCCGATATCCTAAACTGTTAAAATATTACATTCGAATAATGCTTGGTCAGGTAATATCTACGTTAAAGCGCATTTGCGCATCATAAGAGCGTTTTGGCATTAAACTCTAGCAACAATTCATACATTATTGGTTAGTTTTAATGATTAGCTTGGTTTCGCTAAAAATGCTATTTTGCTTGGGACTGAGTGATTAAAATAATCGTGTTTTAACTTAGTAATTTGGTCTTATCCAATTTTTTCAATTTGTATTATCAAAACCGTATCTCCAATCAAACACATTAAGATTTTTTTTAATTAATAAAAAATAAATAAACACGGAAGAACGAAATAAAATAACGAAGGTTTTTTCAAATCTGCTTTCCATATTTCCCAAATTTAAGCACTTAATACGGGAATACATAAGCGTTACCAACCAAGTTACCGCACAAAAACGTACGAACATTCTTTAATATACGCGACATAAGTCATGAAGCGGCGCGCCCCGGGGCCAATTCATCACGGGGCTTGTCAGCCGGCCGGGGATCACGGCTGCTTTTTATCTGATCAACCCGGGGACGCAGCATCTGTGTTCATTGCTTTTGTTTTAGAAAAGTGTGAAATACTGTAACATTATTTCATAAAACAAAGAATATCTACAACTTGTTCCATCGTTCGAAGTGTGAAGTGTAGTTTTTTTATATTCAGGATAATGAAACTCCCAACGTTCGTTGGTAGGTATGTATAAAACTATACTCTGAAACACGGTACATATTATGGTGTTACATATAAACAGTTTTCGAGTGCGAACATGTTTCGCCATCTTTAGTAGCATGCAAATATACATTTTAAAACAAGATTACATACATTATTCATACAAATGTCCATTAGGTATTAAATAGAAGATGTCAAGTTGTAATCAATTATTGAGAAAAATAAAATTAAAATTAAATCATTAGGTACAGTCATATCACAGCTAGATTTACATACATCTAAGTTAAACATTTACTTAGTGCCTGGTTCTGAACATATGTTGTAAGTACTCTTCAACAGAATAAAAGAATCAAACAGATAAAACTAGGAACATTTTGCTAGAGTTTTCAAATGACTAGTAAATCATAGTTATCTCGTAAAATAAATAAAATCACACAACATCTCATACATTCTTATACACGCGCATCCCTCAGCCTTGGTAATGGCTGAAAATCAGTGGTTTGCTCGTCGAATAGACATCTCTGCTGCACACATGCTTCATCATTATTATTATAAGCCCTTTTGGCTTTTGTATATATTATGTTTGTATAGACAAACATTGTATAGACAACAGCATAGGCTGCTCCCGTATGTGTGTTTTTGAAGTGTTCATCACGACCCACGACTTTTGGCGTATGAGGCAAGGTTTAAACAACCTTTAGATGAAGGAAAAGTATTGTGTCACATCTTTAAATACACCGACACTTATTCGTAACATCATGTGAGAGTGAATTACTGCACAAAAGTAAAATACAAAAATATTTGTTTTATTGCATACATGAAAAACAAACATTGTGCTGAATGGAGCGCGTCGTGCGATGGCATAATCAAACGCTCTTCATAAATTTACCACAAAATAATTATTGTATACAGAAGGCTAGAGATAGAAACAGGCTACACACACATTCATGTGCTTCTCCTATCGCCGCACGTATGTCCTTTCTGCTTAATCCAAAGGACTGGTAGGTAGAGGATGCCTCTTGGCATTAACTTCACCTATTGTACGGTGTTTTGTGGAATAGAGTTTGGAAAAAAAATGGATAAAAAAAGACATTATTAAGATTTAGATTATACACGACAATAAGCATAATGAAACTGCCGAAACCGCGCAAGTCAATATTCCCAGTACACTTATTGAAAAAATATTCCAGCATATTTTCAATGGAACCATAAAGAGGCATCATTAAACGCCGTCTCTCGACATACGAGCCGCTTCCATTACCCGGACGAATTTCCGGACCATGTGAATAGTGTACAGTTGAGGTCAGAATGCGTTGGTTAATTTTCAAATTGAGTTCTGGAGCGGAGTGTGTAATGGTTCTTTAAATTTTCGCGTTGCATATAACTCTTATTACGAATATTAAAGACAGGAGTTAACGCGACGTTAATTTAAGCACATACTTTTATGTATATGAAATGAAAATATATTGTATTGTACTTACTGCTTGACGTTTCGACTACGTTACAGCAGCCATGGTCACAAGCGGACTGGCGGTGCAAGGTGTCCTAGGGCCCGGCAGCGAATCTTCGGACACCCTCACATTTTGACTTAGTAAAGCGCCGCTAGATGAATTATATCAGTGAAGCTAATAATCCGCACACTTTACAAAACGAAAAGGCAAAACATTTGCGCGATGTAATCGACGCGCAACGCCATCTTTTGCTGCTGTTGGAAACTAATGTCCCAATACGAAGTATCATCATAAAAAAGTCGCATTTTGACTTACGTACTGTACCTATCTGCGGCTCCATGTTTCGGCAACTGGGCAAATTAAATTCTTTGCATATAGGCAAGAGCCATTATAATGATTGCGAGATGGCACTCACAGGCCATGTGTTATTGCAACATTTATGTTATTACAGTTTAATGTACCACACAGACAAAGAACGATCGGATGAGAGGCACTGAGGTAGAGGCGATTTTGTTGGGTAGCCAAACCTATGGAAATAGTTTTGTGGGACTAATGCACTTTTTATGTAACATATTTGATTAATAAATAAATAATAAATATTCACGCATATTGGGTACGTAGCGCCAGAAACGCATTCGCACTATGACAATCTTGACTAGAGTAAGTCAAGGCTTCGTTCTGGAGGCCAATTCTCGGTTTTCGTCTCCTATGTCGAGTCGACTGCATGGAACGCATAGACCAATAAGAGAACAAGATAAGGAATGTCGACTCGACATAATAGGCGAAAACCGAGAATTGGCCTCCAGGTCACCAAGGGGACAGTGTGACAATATGTTAACAATGGGTTTAACTTTTAAGTGGGTACCCCCTGATTGTTCGTAGAAGTCAAGCTAGTGACTTCACTAGCACTTGCTAGCAGGAAGTTTTCAAGGAATTCGTAACGATAACGTAGCGTGCCCAGGCCACGCTACAGTTACGCTAGTACTTAGTACCTACATTTGTTAACGTAGCGTATCGTACTATGTATTAAAAAAAAATGATACGTTAGTTTTATAATCTGTGGACGGGCGCAGAGGTTACAATACGATCCTGTCTGATGTTTGTGCTGTAATTCTAAGTTATCGTACGTACGATAGATAGGGCTCTTAAATTTTTGTACAAATGTTTACGATACGTCTACGTGTAATTTCTTTGCCCTCTGCTAATCTTTGAGCTGTTGTATCAATGTGGCTATGTTTCGGCAACTGGGCGAATTGAATTCTTTACGGAGGCTCAGTAACTATCATGGAATGGCACTCACGGGGCATATTTAATTGTTATTGCTAGCATTTTGGTCGTTTTACTGGAGCGGCGACATTACAATTACTAGTTACAGTTAGTTTTATGGTCTAAATACGAAATAATAAAGCTATTAAGTTGTGAGTTCTATATTCTCGCTGGCTAATATTTAAATAAACAATATCAGGCTACGGTAGAACGAGGACATAGACATGACCCAAATATATTTACTCATGCTCGTACATAAGTAGCTTGACTTAATATTTAATTATGTTTTTCCAGAATGGGTCATTTTTAAAGAAATTCCTTTTAAGGCTTCAGCATAAACTAGGTATATTATAGGTATCTTCTGTACTATTCATAAAGATATAACTTCTATAGACAACGACAAGGCTTATAGGTAAACCAAAAACACGAAACGCTTGCGCGATGTAATTGGACACAGCGCCATCTATCAGTTCACTTCTGAATTACGGTCCCGAAGCGAAGTGAGGGCGGGCCACTAGTACTTTTATATATTACTACCTTTAACTTTTTTCTCTGATCTTTTCTATGTATTTATTTTTTCATGATCAGTTTAGCGTTTGGTCCCGGTTGCGTGCCACGCTGTCGTTTTATTATAAAAAAAAAAGTATTGAAAATTTGACCGCAACGAAATTTTTCTTCATGTACTTACTAATTTCTAGGACTCTGATATGCAAAGGTCTGAATATGTTTTATTTGTCCTCAGATTCCCCGTGACGGCAGACATGGCGCCCGTGAGCTCGCTGCTGGTCTACTACGTCACGGAGGCTGGTGAGCCTGTCAGTGACGTGGCCAGCTTTCATGTGCGACTGCTCCATAAAGAGGTAAGAGACTTTTGATTTTTTCATGCGATAGGTGGCAGGCGAGTAGAGAGATCACCTGATGGTAAGCGATTGCCGCCACCAATAGACTCTCGCAATTCTAGTAGTCACTTGTATGCTGCAAACCTTTCACCCCCTTTCCTTCCAATTGGGCTTGTACCCTCACTTACTTGCCTCACTTACCATAGGTAAAAGTTTGGCAGTACACGTGTGACTCTACTAGTGTTTATGGTAAGCGATTGCCGCCGCCCATAGGCACCCATAGGCGGCGGCAATCACTTACCATCAGGTGATCAATCTGCTCGTCTTCCACCTATCACACAAAAAAATGAAGTTAAATTTGATTGTCGACACAAACATTGCAATCTACGTCGGCAAATGTATTAAATATTATGATTTCGCCAAAAACCGAAATCATCGTAACATAATATAAATATTCATGTTGCTTCAATATTTGCTCGTAGCTCACGTTTACACGGCCTTATGGGTATACTCGTATACAATGTTATGTATTCGTTTTACCCAGTTTATGTGGCAGACGATTCGATTAAGGGAGATTTTATTTTATTTTTATGCTATCGGTTTTTAGAGTATCAGGATTTGTTGTTTATTTTTTGCTAGTATAGAGGTAAAATATAAGGTTTATTCGTATACCGTTTCATCCTTCTAAACACAAGTTTGATCTAAAAACGATCTACTTTCTAATTAAAAACTTTACAGACAAACCTTTTATTGTTTGGTGGCAAAATGCAACGGATATTTTTGGACAAAAATTTGGTTTTCATGGATCAGTTTATTTTAAAAGTGCTGGGAAAACTTGAAGCACTGAGAGATATGCTAGAACTAACGACATTTCCATTGATCAACTATTAAGTAGAATCAGCATTAACTGTCAGAGAGGAGATAATAGAACTCAAGTCATCGCTACTATGATGGGATTACGCTTAATCACCACGCTTGCTTAATGTGGATTGGTGATCACGAACTCCAGATGTTCGAAAAATTCTAAAATATTTTTGCTCAACTCGGGACCCCAAGATCATGGCCCGGTACTTAAACCACTAAACCAACGGGGCGTTAAACTTGCTTATTAATCTTACTGCCAAAAAAGGTATTTTGACAAAGATAATTATAATCTCTGATTTACCTGTAAACGAACCAACGTCTAATGAGACCGCATATTCCAAGGAGCTACATATCTGGGAGTTAATTACCCTTTGTAAACGGCGTCTTATTATTATGCCGACTCTCCAAAATTTTGATAAGGATGTCTTAACTGGGTTGAGGTTAAACATTACCTAGATTATTAAAGAATTTGAACATGTATTTTCTTAGGAATTTCACTAACACCGCTTAATGATGTGCTTGGAAATGAGGATAAATTTGAACACAGCAATTTCTAACGAAAACACGACTAATGCTAACAAACAAAAGATTTTCATATTAATTTTGGGATGTTTTTGATATAATTACAAAACTAATTCCAAACCTACCGCTTACCGTGGGAGAGCCACACTTTAGCATGAAGCCATCATGTAAGTGTGGCTCTCCATGGCTCGACCAGAGTGACACCACGGCCTCACAGAATACCAGCGTGAAGCAACGCCTGCGCTATGCTTCGTGTTTGAAGGATACCGGAGGCCTTTCCCGCCAATTAGGCATGGAAATAAGAAATAAACAATACCAGTAAATGAGTCGGCAAATACTAAGTATGAAGCCATCAAGGTCTTTCGTCACAGCTGATCATACTATTTTTGCTTCAAGACAGAGAACACAAACGGAGCGTAACGCTCTAGTTCGTTCTAGTTGTAAGAACAAAACTACTACAGTTATCTACAATCTTACAGCTGATCTTACCAATTTTTTATCATTCGACGGCAAACACAAATGGAGCGAAACGGTCCAGTTTCATCCAAAAATCAACTATCAGTCGCGGCGATAAACAATACCAGTAAATGAGTCGGCAAATACTGAGTATGAAGCCATCAAGGTCTTTTATCACAGCTGATCTTACCATTATTATCTCTTACCATCTGGTCTTGTTGTTGCTCTTGTTATTAGCCGTGTTAGCGGTAAACAGAAATGGAGCGAAACGCTCCAGTTTCTCCAACAAATCTACTACAGTCGCGGTGATAAACAATACCAGTAAATGAGTCAATGAGCATTTTTTATCTCTTACCGTCTTGTCTTGTTCTTTTTGTCTTTTTTTTGCCATGTTAGCGGCAAACAGAAATGGAGCGAAACGCTCCAGTTTCTCCAACAAATCTACTACAGTCGCGGCGATAAACAATGCCAGTAAATGAGTCGGCAAATACCGAGTATGAAGCCATCGAGGTCTTCCGCCACGGCAGCAATTACACTTTGTACATGTTACTCCAATTTCACGCAACTCTCGTCAGGCTCGTTTATGTAAACACAGACGGGTTGGTAAATGCAATCTTCGTGAGGCTGTGTGTGAGCACTGAGCGTGATGCTAGGTTGTTTAGAAATTTAAATGAGAATTTTCGGGTTGTAGAAGATTGACCGTTTATAATAATACTAGTGGCCCGTCCTCACTTCGTTTCGTTCGTTAACTCAGATCAGTACCAATATAGCGCTGGGAGTCGATTACATCGAGCAAGTGTTTGTGTATTCGGTTTACCTACAAGTCTAGACTATAAGATTAATCTCTTTATAAACAGTAAAGACTAGTGGCCCGCCCTCACTTCGTTTCAGGGGCATTGATTGCAACGTGTTTCGATTTTTCAGTTTCTTTAAAAGCGCTGTCGATGTCTATGGAGTTTGTCACTTTATAAATAGTATAGATAGCAGTGATATTGTAACCAGAAAAAATAACGTTAATTGTATTTTTTTTTATATAAGATGGATTTGCACTTGACCTCATCTCACCTGATGGAGAGTGACAATGAGGTCTAAGATGTAGCGTGCTTTCCCAGAAGAAGCCTATTCACTCTCGACTTAAAGACCCCCATTCTGTATCTTTTCAGTTCGCCACGCTGAGGTAATCATAAATGCAAACTAAGCCCAGGGTCGGACTGCCCTGTGTTTGCATTTTTTTATTAAAGTGTTAAAACGGGAATTAACGCGACATTTATTGTTAAATACATTGTATGTCCTTACTGCTTGACGTTTCGGCTACGTTGCAGCAGCCGTGGTCACAACCGGTCCGCTTGCTGCTTCTGTTGGCAGCTTCATTCATTCTCACTTCATTTAGAATTTGACTTCAAATGTGTGAGCGGGTTGTGTCGGTGACCCGGGGTCAGTGTATATTGCATTTAAAGATCGAGACGGAGGTTGGACGGTTAGCATTTTTGCATAATATACATGTCTGTAATATTGTTTTTAATTTTTTTATATATATATTGGCTCAGTATATAGGCTCACCTCAGCCTGATGATAAGCACGAGAAGAGCCCACGTTGCAGTTACACCGTTGTAACTGCAACGTGGGCTCACGTCCGTACGCGATGGTACGGCATCACATCCGTTGGCACTGCCATACTGCCATTTAGTTACTCCTTCAGTTTTATGAACAATCGATAAATAGGCATCAGTCTTATTCAAGTGAGAAATAACAAGAAACACATAGACGAAAGAAAGTGAATGGGCTTGTGGAAGAAATCTTTTCACCATCTGCAAAACAAATTGCCATCGACGCAAACGAATAAGATCTTATCTAACATATTTCAATTTATGTCTATTTCTGTCTATAGCTGCCACCCCTGCCAATGTGAACATTACGTACATGGTATTTCAATTTTCACACCAGTAGGGCTTGAGTGAGTAGTTTGATAGTACCAGTTTGCTTTACGTGATCGTTTCAAAAATCATGAGATCAAGTTAGTCAATCAGAATAGTTGCAGACAGTCCAAAGAATTGCATGGCTCAAGTGGCAATGGGTAGGGCACATTGCGAGGAGAACAGACGGCCGTTGGGTTGAAAAAGTCCTCGAGTGGAGGCCGCGCACAGGAAGTCGTAGCCTACCTACATGGTGCCCTGACAATCTGAAGAATCGCGGGCATTCCTTGAATGCGGGCGGCACAGGACTGATATACAGGGTGTATCTGTGAACATTTACATCCCTTTAACCACGTGCTCTATCCACCATTCTGAACAACATTTGTTCAACAACTTTTCCAAATTCTTCGAAAAAATTTTCGACTCCCCATACAAAATGACCATGTCATGTGACCGACTTTGTATGGAAAGATGAAAAATTTTTATGCGAATTTTCAAAAGTCATAGAACAAATGTTGTTCAGAATAGTTGGTAGGACACGTGGTTAAAGGGATGTAAATGTTCACAGATACACCCTGTATATGTAGAAACTTGGAGAAGGCCTATGTCCTATGCCTATGTAAAGTTTCAGAATTGATGTATATTTTTCATAAGGAATAGATTTCCAATATTATTTTGATTTTATCATATTTCTACAAAACGTGTATACCTACCACTTTGAATCACTATAATTAATATCTATTAATTACAAACGTCCGTTTTAATTAGAGGCAATAACAGTCCCTTTCCCGTTTCCGACCTTTTGAGGACATTTTCGTTATATAATTCATAATTTCTTCCTTCAATTAGGTCTATTGAATCCGGTAATGGGGGATGTAAATACTACGGGAAATCTTATGGTTATTCTGTTAAAAGAAATATTTTTGTTAGAATTAGGGACCTCGAAATTAGAGACTCGAGAGGATTGTTATTTTAAGAGACCTTGTTATCTTCTATGTGGGTACCGAATGTAAGGGATTCGTAATTCTGACAGACAATGAGGAGTGGCAGGAAATGGCAATGCGGATTTCAAATGGAGCAGTGGCGCATTTTTTTATTTATTTGCTGTTTACTCTCGGGGTATTATTTTGTATGTTAATAGTGGTAAAATAAGCTTTGTAAAACAACTATCATCATCATCATCATCATTTCAGCCAATAGACGTAAAAAAGTAAAAGTAAAATGGACTCCCGCGACCTTCACCAGATCGTCGTAAACCAGCCAGTAAACAACTATTTATAATTATTGAATCTCAATCCGAGCCAAGTTATACGTGCTCATTTAAATAACGAAAGAAACAGTTCATAGTTGGTATTTTTTTTCTATTCTAACCTTCATAACTTTACTTGGACTGAGTTTAGAGGCAATGATAGTAATTGTCTTATTAAATTTTATTCATTTATTATGTTTATTGCACTATCAATTTAATAGGTACCAAAATAATAAGTAATTCTAAGTATTTGTTCACAAATAAAGACCCTTTAGTGTGTTCGATCATAAAAATAAGCAAGATAAAAATCTGCTTTTGTATTTAGAGAAAGGTTAATTCTTTAGACATCGAAAAATCGTATATAACGAAGCAAAAAGGCAAAATACCAGTGCGATGCAAGGAACTAATGCCCCGAAACGAAGTAAGGGTAAGCCACTAGTCAAGAATAAAAATAAAACATCTAAGTACGAAGCTTGAAAGTTACACTAATGAAATTATGTAGCGTAGAAGTTTCACTTTAATTTGTAAAAAAATCAACTTACTATCACTTTAGTTTTCCACGATCTAAATATAAATTAGATATAAGATCGAAAGATTAAAGGCTTCTTGATTATAGAAACCCTAGATCTAGCTTTAAAGTGTCGCCGCCAATGAAAACTCCATTCGCGAAAGAATGTTATTTGAAATTTTCGGATGTAAAACCAATTTATAAGGATAAGAATCAATCTCGACGACATCCTAACGACATGACATGTCATAAATCTGTTAATGAGAGCGCTTTTGGGATTACCTTTTTATAACGTCTTTTTAGAATGGAATTGTGTATCTAGTGACTGTTTCGGCGGATATACCGTTGAATATTTTAGTTTATTGTAACTGGCCCTATCGGTTTGTTTGTACAAAATACCATCTAGAAGTTACCAAGGCCTCATAGCCCCAAAGAGCAGACAACATAATACTTTTTGAAAAATAACCGACTTTAAGACTACAGCCACAATATATTTTTTGTTGTTTTTTTCAAAAACCACAGAGCAAATGTTGATAAAATTTATATGGGACCATTGCTGAATAATGGCCTACCAAACAAATAAAGAATCATTAATATCCATTCATAATTGACGGTGAAATCGAGTAACATACATACAAAAAACATACGGATCGAATTGAGAATCTCCTCCTTTTTGAAGTCGGTTAAAAACCGTAACAAAGAGTGTTCTTTGTTGTGACAGTATGAACTGTCGCATCGAAACGAAAGAGATGCACAGTGTCTCTGAAAGGGACGGGTATAAAAATTCGGTCGCGATTTCCGTACCGTTGTATGCCTTACAACGGGCCACAACAACCGGATAACCGTATCGAACGGATTTAGCCGCGAATAGCCGGAATTACGGCGTCCTTAATTGCAACCCTTTAGCCGTCAACGAATTGCCTTTCATTAGGCGGCTCGTTGATTAAACCCCAGCATTAGGGGTGATTGTCGCGGTATCTTTGAAATTGACGTGGAGGCCAGAAATTTAAAGGAGTTGTAACATTAAGGACCAGTTTCACAATGTTAAGATAAAGCGTCACATAGCTATGCAGCACTAAATTTGTTATGAGGATAAAAGTTGCGATTTCCATCTGTCAAACTCATGGACGTAAAGTGACCGTTGTCGTCGCGTGTAGTCCCGTTTATATCAATAAAGTTCAAATTCTTATCATTGTAATTTGTTGTATATTTAACCTTAACTATAATTATATCGCAAACTGAAAAATGACTTTGTTTCGACTTTAATAGTCAGACGTCTGCACCCGTACCACGACATAATAATTATTTATTATACATTATATCGATATTAATGTCCGACGCACCGTGCGCCAAACGTTCGAATTTGGTGCGAAGCGAACCAAGGTCTTGGGTATAGCCCGCACCGGGTCCGGACGTCTGGAAGTCGAAATAAAACATTCGTGGGAAAGAAGGTAAAGTATTTTTCGTAGTAACTTACTAATATAAAAAGTAAAAAAGTGTTTTTTCTTGTAGCATGAAAAGAACGATTAAGTCGCGGATAAAGGTTTAAGTTATTTATCTTGGAATATTTTTAATTGTCTACAGGTAGCAGTGGCAATAGAGGAGAGGCGGTGGTGGTACCCGCGAGCCACGCTTCAGCTGCGAGTCCTCGCTCCTCCAGACTCCACCATGTGCCTCATCGGCGCCCGCGCACCCCCTGATGCGCGCTTCGATCCTCATCAAACGTAAGTAACTAAATAAGGATCAGACAACATATTAACATAATACATGACACCTACGGAGCAATTTTCGTGCACTCAACATTGAAGTCGAATTTAAAATTTATATAAGCTTATGTATAAAATTTCTAAAATTGACTTCAATGTCGAGTGCACACGAGATTTATCCCTCTGACACCATTTGTACTAATGTTTTGTTATGCTAATGCCACTTATGCTACCATAAGTAATAATAATAGGCGTTTTTTCCTTTGTGTTTGTTTTACAAATTTTTGTGTATGACTTTAAGTAGCCTATTCACTCCAGCTTTAATGACCTCGTTTATAGTCTGTAGCTTAAAAATAATACTAAAAAAATATATTCAAGGTACAAGCAGTAAAAGCAATTACTTCTGAAATAACTTTACTTCTAAAACAATTTTAATAGCTACACATCTTATATGGAACCAATATTCAATACGCTTCTAATCACATTACTCGAAGCCTTGTAAAGCAATGATCTTCCAACCTTTCCGAGAAAAGTGCTTCAGAATTATATTAGCATACAAAGACTATGCGGAGATGAGTTACCTAGGAATTAGAGTTGCCACACAATTTCCGGATATCGATAGTTTATCGATGGTTCAGCATGCTGAAGTAATGGCTAACCTGTCTCTAGACGAATTGAGAGATGATGGAACTGACAAATATTAAGTATCTCTGATTCGATTGACAGCTATTCAACTAGTTTCGAACAATAGTGATCAAATCGTGGGACAGCCACGCTTCGGTATGAATGAGCCGGCTTAGCCGGAGTGATACCACGGGCTCACAGAAGATGAAGCGGCGCTTGCGTTGTCTTTCGCCCAGTGAGTGAGGGTAATCGGCGGGAAAGAGGGTTCAAAGATTGGCAGCGCTCTTGTGACTCCACTGGAGTTGCGTGTGCCTATGGGCGGCAGCAATCGCTTACCATCAGGTGATCAGCTCGTCTGCCACCTAATTGCACAAAAAAGTAGTCTGTACAATGTCGATGAAAAACATTTTGTTCTAATTACATTGTTATGATCCCGTCTAAAGATTTTATTATTACAAAACATGCTTTACTGATAATGTAACTATCGACAATTTGGCATCACTAGTTGATAACATAACATAGCTTATTATAATTTATTTTCCTTTCCTGCTATCGGAAAAATGTAGCATCGTCTTCCAAATGAGATCTCTTAACAGTACAATGTTCTTAGAAGACTAGAAGGTTTTTACTGTCGCCGTACATAATAAAATAAGGTAGGGATGCCGTGTAGGCAGCTCAAAATGTACCGAGTAAATTAAGCGTACCTGAGTATATTAAATTAAGTATTATGCCGGCGGGGAAAAACATTGTAATTCGAAAACTTGCAATTCGCGAATAGATTCTGAAATGCATAACCATGATTTAAATGACGACCTCGATGGCGCAGTGGTTAAGTGTTCGTCCGAAGCGCGAAAGGACCCGGGTTCGATTCCCGATCAAGTCAATTTAGGAAACTACATTTTCTACGTTTCCATAGGTCTGGGTATTCTGGGTCTGGTATTCATAGTAAGGTAGTAAAGGGATTGCCCTAGTTTGAGACCAGGTTGATTAGTGTGATTGTCTGGCGCATTTTTTATTAAAAAAATATTGGTCGTAAAGGGTTGCGAAGATCAAACAGAAAGACTCCTTGAATATAACAAGAAGATATAGATAGATATAAGTTTGTACGTACGCATATAGTACTATAAAAAGTACAAGGAGAAAGTTTTAACTCATGTTACTACAAAATTGATAAGTTTAATGTAAAATCACTTGATCCACCATCTAAATACCTCAAGTCTATTGACCCCTGGCTCTACGCAAACTTTGGGGCAAACTAACTTACTAAAATGTCAGTCACATAATATCAGATACCAAGCGAAATATGCCATTATAGTCCTACAATCCATCTTAAAGTGGAAACATACGGGAACGTTTTTAGAATGGTGACGATATCCAAAGATTTAAGTTATGTGACGTATAAAGGTAGGTTTAGGTTTAAAGAAATTTATTCTCATAAGAAATTTACATTTCACTTATAATGAGAAATACAAACAAATATATAATTAAATTAAAGTAACGATGTATTTAATCATCGACCGGCACTCTTTTCCAAAAGGTGTGGGTTTTACATACAAAATTAATGGGCTACTATTAAAAATAAACCAAAATCACTTTAATTGAAAATATGCTACACCTGTAATCTCCATAATAACCTTAGTATGAGTGATTTAGCCACATAATCTAAAAAAATAGACGGCCTCGATGGCGCAGTGGCTAAGGTGTTCGCCAAAAGTGCGAAAGGTCCCGGGTTCGATTCTCGGTCTAGTCAATTTAGAAAACTACATTTTGTAAGTTTGCTTGGGTCTGTGTGTACGAGTACAACTATCTGGCAAATCCAATCAATATATTTTAAAGTTTTGTTTACTCCTTTAAGATATAAGTACCTACTTCTTTTCTATGTTCTGATGTTTACTACAAAAACAAACGAATAGTTCAAACACAAGTTATATTACCGTGTCTCCTCAGTAACTGGCAACCGAGGATATGTCACGTGAAACAGCCGTGATTCATCTCTCATTTCACGCGAAATTCAGTAGAAATATTTGCCGTCCCTCCGTCTGTCGCCGCGGTACGTATGGCTAGTTTTTGTCGTTCACTTTAGATCCGATTGCGATGTCCGGTCATCATTTGTCCGTAGGCGAACTGGTAAACTGGAGGTCTTTTAACGCATAAAGGATTCCTTGATAGTTAGCTACGTTTATATGGCTGCCACGAGTTTAAAATAAGAATTTTAACAAACAGTCGTTGTTTTAAGCGATACCACTGCCTCACAGAAAACCGGCGTGAAGCAGCCCCTGTGCTGTGTTTCGCCGAGTGAGTGAGGGTACCGGAGGCCCACCCGGGGGGAAGGGGATAAAAGGTTGGCAGCGCACTTGTAACTCCACTGGTGTTGCAAGTGTCCATGAGCGGCGGCAATTGCTTACCATCAGGTGATCCGCCTGCTCGTCTGCTACCTATCACATAAAAAAAAATGTACGAAAATTTTGTTGACAATCTTCTTGACTACTTTTCCTCTACTTTATTCAACGTTCTCCTTTCTCAGGACACCAGAGCACGAAGAACAGCCAGGGCCAGAGTTCGTCTCGGCCGGAGTATCGTTATTCGTGGGCGGCGGCGCGTGCGGCGGCGGAGTACTGTACCGGCAGCGCAGCGCCCCCGCCCCCCACACCCCTGCACACCTCGTGCCTCCTGCGTCACACGACAGGCTTTGGATGTGGAAGTGTTTCAACTACACGTGAGTAAATGTTTCTATTGTATCAAGCAAGTAAGAACTTAGTCCCAGTTTCAACTGATAGATGGCGCTGGGAGTACTTTACATCACGGTACTGTTAGTATTTTTAGTTTGCATGACTAGGTAATTTAAAAAAAAATTATGTGTTAAGGCAAGAAATTTTACGAACCTTTTTAATGTCTCGAGAAATAACAATATAATGAAATGAGGCGTTAAATAAAAAAATAAAAAAGTAGGCAAACAAGTATGCTACCTGATGGTAATTCATGGAATGTCCTAAAATGTGTGTCATTATGTGTGTCATTGTAAAAGTACCTACTCCGTTTTTCACATCAGACGAGGAATGTTGCTGGTTCTTTCTGCAATTTGTATAATTTTGTGGTATATTTCCTAGTTCCAAATTGATTTTGCGGTACATAATGTTCATAGTAAAGGTATATAGATACAAAGGTATTGATTTATGAATTCTGCACTATCCGTTATTAACATAACTCATTAATATGGAAGCCAATTAATCTAAATCTAATCACGGCTCCAATTTATTATGCTATCTGGTGGCAGTCACCGTACCACCGTTTATTACGATGGACTAGCAATTTCCATGAACTGCATTAAGTTACGGTATTTAATCATAACCAATTCGATTTGCCATATTATTTTAATCAAAATTGTAATATAGATTATTAGTAACCTTTTAGTTTAAAGAAATTCGATGGTAGCTCAAATGTACTACCACGCTCAAATGTATTTCCACTATTTAGCTTGGCAGTGAAAGAAAACATTGTAATGATAACCGCACGTTTCAATTATTATTTTCTGAAACGTTTACCTAACAAGAATTCAGTTGGTCTGGTTCCCGTATTAAAGGTCGCTTCATTGTAATTACCAGACTCCCCAAATCCTGAATCATTGTAGTCTAATCTCATATCGGTATCCCCAAGGTTCTCCGCACAGATCAGTCTTCCAAGGAATTCCCACGATCTTAACCAGGTTGCCAGTTCACCTTGTGCCTGACACGGCTGTAACTTCTTTGACGCAACCTCCACTCAAGGACCTCTTCAGCCCCAACGGCAGTCCTATTGGCACGGAGTGCCTATGACTTTAATTATCCTGCGAATCTAATCATTCCTGATATGATCACGCAAGGAGATTCCAAGCGTAACCCTCTCCATTGCTCTTTATACTTCGTGCACAAAGCTTATTATCTTCACAAAAGCCGTATTGTACGGCATACCGGGAATAACATCACTATCCACCCAAAGCCAAGTTTCTGTGCACCCTTTCCCAACTCGGACACTTTAAGCCTCCACATTTATACTCGTCTTGTAACATAGATGGCTAGGTTTGACTGACCGTTCCTATTTGTCATGCCCGCACCGACATAACTTACGTTGAGACAGACGAATCAGCAATCTCGATTTATAGGAGTTCACATTCCGACTTATTTATAGCTGGCAGTATCATGATGCAACGTTTCCTATATTATCATCCTATCGACTCGGCTACGGCAGCTGATCTAGACGATCAGCTGGATGTATTTATAGGGTACAAGTGTGTGCGCAGACACAAGTGCAATCTCCTTTCCCTTACTCTCGTATTTCGATGAAATACGGTGTGTAAGTATGGTAAATAAGGGTAATGGGATCGAAGTGGAGGTTTTCACGAGCTTTCTCAGCTGACATTAAGATTTTTTTTGAAACCTTAATTCCGGGCAATACAAGCCATTTTTTTCTACGCTTTAAAGCCAATTCTTCGTCTTTGAATTCCGAATAATTCAAATCTAAGGCGGCAATAGGCAGGGCATATAGTGAGGAGGAGGATCGATTAAATTCATTTATTGCAAGTCACATTACATAATAAAAGATGTCATAACACAAATAAGTTTACATGTGACGCCCTATAAGGACATAATATGAAAACTATTTGCCTATTTTCAAAATCGGATTAATAGTCATGGTCATGTAACGTTAATAGGAATTATTTATCAATTTGATCTCAAATAACGTTGGACTATGCTATTAATATGTAAGTAACTCTAAGTACACGACCTTTATTTTCCCAGTTCATACATTTCTGTAGCTTAAAAGGGTTCCATTTCTCTCATCAAAAAGTAATAGGAAACACATACTGCTGCGGCTGTAATTTGAAGGATTAATCCGCTGAATTTCCTCGTACAGTCACGAGTTTTAATTTGGGACCTACTCTAGGTTGAATGTCGTGTAGCAAACTTTCGCTATTAAGAGCTAATATTTTAACGTGTCAAAGTCATAATAATTACCATCGACAACTTTACTTTTCTAGGCAAAAACGTCAACTTAAACGAGGGCATACGATCATTACCGATGTTTTCCTAGTAATAGTTACTATTAGTGAAAATGTCAGAATAAACTATTTTCTTGATTGACACTGACACGAGTGACACAACAATATGTTTTTAATTAGAAAAACGCAAAGAGGTTACCTATCGTTTCAAGGGTCGATTCGATAAGACATTTTATGTCTAAACTTGACATTCAAGATTATTGCACTAAATTTCGACCTTATTGCGAAAATGGGTCTCAAATTAATACTCGTGACTGTACCTCTGCAATAATACCACATAATACCGTCAATATACGAATGGGAGCAGGCAATTAATATTATTGTAAGCGCATGTTTACCCTCCCTCTGAGCTCACTAACTTTGGAACTAACGATGGGCTCTGTATTTGACTACTTAAGTATTTAATCTATCGGAATATCTTAACAATTTAGCCTCCACAATCTCCACATTCATCAATCAATATGTACTCAAATGTTTTGGGTATCAAGTAAGCTGAATGAAAAGTTGAAATCAAGCTCTGGTTACCTAAAAGTTTGAGACCTTTATAATGAGCTTAATACTAATACCTCGAGTATTATAGGATTTAGTCGAGTATCGTGCCAACCTTGGGAGAGCTACGCTTCGGCATGAGTGGGCTTACTCGACCGGAGTGATCACAGAAGACCGACGTAAATCAGCGCTGTGTTTCGTTGATTAAGTGAGGGTATTTGGCCCAATTGGGGGAAAGGGGTTTAAAGTTTGGCAGCACACTTGTGACTCTACTGGTAATATCGCATCCAATTAAAGTGACAGCTCTTTTGGAAGGGCCGATTTTAGTACTTTTCGAATCTATGTGCGTATTTCGACTGCTCCAAAGAATAAAGTCAGATTTGCAATATGTTTAGTATAGAAGATCGGACTTTCTGCTCCAAAGAATAAAGTCCAATTTGAAATATTTATGTTAAATATAGGAGATCGGTCTTTGTTCTTCGGAGGAAGCGATTTCTTCCATTAGCTCAGCGGTGAGAGAAAACATCGCGAGAAAACGTACTCGTTGATAGTTTTTCTTTTATACTAATACAGTTCCGAAATTAAGTGAGTGAGTAAGACTATACATAAAATATTCTGTGACCGTAACCAAATCTGCTAGAGAGTATTATTATTGTAGATTGCAAAATTTTGTTGAGAGAAAAAATGTTTTTTTCTTTATACTGTGGTATCACAACGCGCCTAATCCATCTGAATTGTGATCTCAGCCCGGCTGTTTTCCGGGTATTTTTCATAAGATCCAGGATGGCCCCGGCGGGCCTGCGATAACGGACCGTCCAAAAAAGACAATTGGAAATTTTCTCGTAACTCGTGGATATCTTAATAAAAACGCTGGTGGAAATCCGGAGGCGTTGTCCAAATTATTCTCAGCTATGTGCAAATTAAATTGCGTTTCAATGGAAATTTTAACTTTTTTTTTACTCTAGTAAAGCGGAGATGATATCGTCTTTTTTTAATGTTTACGTTATGTTTATGTTAGTGGATATAGGTATAATATTGTGTGTATTAGAGGGTAGGGCGTGGTCCGTATTATTTTCAGCTATGTGCAAATTAAATTGCGTTTTTAACGGAAATTTTAACATTTAGTAAGGCGCAGATAATATCTTCTTATTCTTAATGTTTTTGATGATGTTTTTTTTTTACTTTTATTATAAGTAAAATGTTTAAATATCAGTAGATATAAGTACAATATACGTATATAGTAAACATTTTCATCATTCCAAAAATTAAAATTTAAAGTAAAACCTTTGTTACAGAGTGGGTATCAATAATTTTTTAAACCAGTTAGTCATTATTTGGTAGTCGTAAAAATTATAAAATTGTTTGAGTTACCACCTTCTTCTTTCTACCACCGGACAATGCGGAAGACGAAAGGAATCCACCCTTACACTGTGGAAGTTCCACCAGCTCGTACTAAGCGTTTCGCTTCTTCTTTCTTGGTACGAACTGCTAAGGAATGAACAACTTGCCGGCTTCTGTATTTCCAGAGAGCTACAATTTGGGTGCCTTTAAGTCGAGAGTGAATAGGCTTCTTCTGGGAAAGTACGCTACATCTTAAACCTCATTGTCACTCTCCATCAGGTGAGATGAGGTCAAGTGCAAACCCATCTTATATATAAAAAAAAAAAGTTCCCAAAAACAAAGTGTAAATTTTTACATCACTACTCTTTTGTCTCCAGGAGTCAACTATCTACAGACGGTGTGACCATCTCAGCACCATCGGAGGCAGGTCGTTGGTCGCTCTGGGCCCTCTCGCTCTCGAACCGAGGGCTGCGCTTCTCAGCCCCTCGCACCATCAACGTATTCCGACCAATCCAGCTGGACTTCTCGCTACCACCAGCTCTGAAGGTCGGGGAGACGGTGGAGGTAGACGTGAAGATTACGAACAATATCAACAATTGTATGGATGTAAGTACTTTTATATAGATAGACTAGTGGCCCGCCCTCGCTTCGCTTCGGTATTTTAATTTTTTGAACGTAGTAGAATTCACAACAATCAATTTTGGTGATCGTAAACCTTAATGAAGGAATCTCAAAAAGATTTGATTTAAAAAATGCTGGAAACTCTATAACTTTACTTTGTCAAATTGAATCAGTTCCCCCGTTCACCCCTATAGGGGTTGAATATGAAGAAACCGAAAGCACCCCTTTAAAGATTGAAGAAAAAACAATACCAAAATCACTTTTATAAAATTTCTATGCAAAGCCTAAGTACCAATTTTCAAGATTCTAGCTTCAAAAAATGTCAATACTTCGTTTCAACCCCCCTTTTCCCCCCTTTTTAGGTTGAAGAAAAAAATAAAGAATTCACTTTCATTACATTTGTATGCAAAGCCCAAATACCAAGTTTCAAGACTCTAGCTTTAAAATTGATAATACGGCGTTTCATCCCCCTTTCTCCCCTTTTTAGGTTGAAGAAAAAAATGCCGAATTGAGTTTCATTACATTTGCATGCAAAGCCCAAATACCAATTTTCAAAGCTCTAGCTTTAAAAATGACGAATCTTCCATACGACCTTTTAACCCCCTTTCACCCCTTTGTAAGCTGAAGAAAAAAAAATGCTGAAATCACATTCATTTATTTTGTATGGAAAACCCAAATACCAATTTTCAAGTCTCTAGCTTTAAAAATAATAAATCTCCCATACATTGTTTTAACCCCCATTTCACCCCTTTATGGCTTGAATTTAAAAAAAACTGAAACAGGTCAATTTTTATTTTTGATCATCAACCATAATCCAAATTTTCAAATCTCTAACATCTAAATTGAAAGACTTTCATACTAACGTAAACCCCCCCTTTCACCCCTTTAGGGGGTGAATCTTGCAAAACCCCTACTTAGTGCGCCCCTACATAGTATGAACTACCTATGTTTCAAATTTCATGATTTTAGGTCCAGTAGTTTTGGCTGTGCGTTGATAGATCAGTCAGTCAGTCAGTCAGTCAGTCACTGGCCGAGGCGTTACCTCTTTATTAATAGTATAGAAGATATTCTTTATAGCAGCCCCTATGCTGGTAATTATTTCTATCAACGTGTAAACAATTTATCTGTGTATTAAAATAAGTCCATTTCGTAGTGATTGGACGTGTAAAGGGTTTTAAATTATACATATTATGAAGTACTGATGTATCAGGGATAATACTCTGGTCCAATTTACGTGCATTTCATCACTGTTTTGGTAAAAGGATTAAATCCGTTACCGAATCGTATTAATTAAGTTCTATTTATAGGCGGCTGGGATAACTGATATTTCTAGGTAGATGCCAAATACTGAATAAAACTTATTATCCTAGAATAAGCCCACGCTTATTCTAGGATCCAAAACGATATATTTGGACGCCACTGGGAAGGATACTATAGGTATATACCTAATATGTCATATGACACCCTAGAGTAGGCTTCTGGTTTCTTCTCGGATTAGTCCCTAGACCTGAAGGTTATAATTATTATGTCATCATCATCTCCTTGCCCTGTTCCCATATTGAACTTTATATGTGGCTACTCAAAAATGAATGAAGACCTTGTGGGGATGATTGGAGAAACGAAACCTCACAGACTCCGTACTCATAATAATAAATAATAAATTCATACAACATCTCATACAAAGACCTGACTCCGTACTTAGTAGCACTTATACACTTGTATTACAAAAAGTAGACAATAGAGGAAACACAAATATAATTCTTAAATACATATAATATAACACCCAGACACTGAACAAACACAAAGTTCATCACACGAATGGTTGTCCAGGGTGGTCGAGGAACCCACGACCTTAAGCGTATGTGGCAGGGTAACTACCGAATGTGCCATCCGGCCAGGATTGGAGATGATCGCAGTGCCGTATTTTTGTATATTTCCGCTTCGTTAAATAAATTAACTTGTAAATTTTCGTAAAGTCAAGTTAATATAAGCTAAATTGATAATTTGCCGACGGTACATTAATTTTCAATATCTTAACTTAAGGTACCTAAGTATAATTTCTAATTAAAAGTTCGTAAATTTCCGTTCTTTAGTAGGGCTCTTGAAAATTGATCTTCAGACATGACGTGATTCTTAAAGATAGATAGATAGATATTCTTTATTGCACAGAAATATAATACATGAGTGAAACAACAGCTATAGACAGTACAATAAGGCGGTCTTATCCCTTGTAGCGATTTCTAAATATTATGATTCATCTAAAAAGTACTATTAATATTTTAGCATCGGATAGGATCGGCAGTTCATCTCAAACTGCATCTACTAGTGGTGCATAGTCACAATTGATTTAACTTATATCTTTGAGTCTTTGTTTGCACTCATTCGAATTATTCACGCCAGCATTAACAAACAGGAAAACCTATTCCAAAGCCCCGTTTTGCGCTAGAGCTGGGGTTAATAAAATCCCGGTAGATCCATGATCTTCAGTTTCCAGTAGAGGGGTGAAAAAATAATTTACTCTAATCGATTGATAAATCTTTATCAGCCCATAGCTAACCACTGATGAGTGTAGACCACATTTCATCTCTCTTGTTTAGTCGTTTCTACACATACCTACTCATTGTAGTAATATTTCCAGAAAGCCAAAAAAATTGTGACTTTCTTGGGAAGTTATGTTGCGTTAGTCATTGATGACTTTTGAGCTTTACATATTTTTAAAGGTTTCCTAATTCTTTATCCTTATCACTTTCACATGCGCTGTGTGCGTGTTTTTTTAATGCGACAAATATTGCTCATTCGTTACGGGATGGTCGTCTTATTCGTTGTAAGCATTTAGAGCCCGGAGTTGGTACTCACCACTTATACAAACCGGACTTATAATAATGTATCACGTTAATGAATTAAATAGTCCTTATTTCATTAGATGATCAAGCTTGAGGCATAAACAAAAACTATTGATCTGCCCTCACTTCGTTTCGGAACATTAGTTCGACTTTGTACCAATAAATGACGCTAGGCGTCGAATACATCGCGCTAGTGTTTCGCATTCAGGTAGGTATATTCATACAAGATTTGTCGATGTCTATAAAATTTACCTCTTTATAAATAGCAAAGATTATTTATTATAAATTTATCTGACACCTCATTTACGTTGAGTCAACTTAAGGCTTACAAAAAATCGATTAACGATTTTATTTTCCCATCTCTAGTTCCCAATGACACGTGTGGTAGCGATTTGTTTGCGATCGGCGGCGCTCATCGAATCCCGATTAAGGATTCCCGGGATGATCCTGCTATCCTGGCGCGAATCCCGGCAAATGGGCCGATTAGGCAATCTGTCCCGGTTTAACCGGTTCAAACTCACATCAGTTCGGTTTTTACCACACACTGTTCTGGAGATAGATCAACTTTACGGGGTAATGGGTGTTAGATCTTGATGTGCGGCCATGTATGAATGTTGAAACAGATTCCATTTTTAGGAGATGAAATATATGAAGTAGTTTTTTCTATCTAGGTACTTTCTTATACATAAGAAAGTTCATAAATACATACATAGGTATATTAAAAACCTATACCTACCCTTTGCCAATTGGCAAACCACCGCTGCAAACAGAGTGCAATGGCGGCATTTGGGGGAGGCCTTTGCCCAGCAGTGGGACAACGTAGGCTAAAAAAAAATTAAAAAAATACCTACCCTATTGTCAAAGCTGTAGTCATTTGTAAAGTATGTATGTAAGTATGTTATGCAAATAAAGATTCTATTCTTTAGTTTAAACTAGTAAGTTTGTGAGGATTAATACACGTATGTTTTTGCTCTTCCATGCAAAGCTACAGTTACAGTACAAACAGCCACACTTCAGGTTAGGTACCACAACTTGTCAAATTTCTCAATTGACATTCCAACTAATGTTTTTGATAGTAAAATGACAATCCATTGAAGAAATTTGACAATTTTGTATACTGTGATGTGTGTGTATGGAATGTACTTACTGGTGGCCACACATCAAGTAAATAATTCGTCAATATTACCTTCAAGTCGAACCAAGTACACCTTATGCCATAAGAATGTTAGAAGTCTCAATTACAACATGAGGTAACTTGTGACAAAGGTTCGATAGTTATACATTGATGGCTTGGATTCGACTGTACATAAAGATGTATTGTTTTGTTTAATCATCCAAAATATACGATTAATTTATCGCCACGCGGGCGAAACCGTAGTAAATTATAAATTCCGGTCTAATCAACAAAACCAGTAAAGTTCATCGCCACAGTTACTCTGCCAACATTTTTGGCGTCTAATTTAAATGAAACTACATAGATAACAAAATGTTCCATACAGAATAAGGTGTAAAAGACAAGAGATAACTTTTAATTGGCTACCCTGCCCAGCTTGTTATCCAGACGAACAATACGTATCGCATTTCATAATGTAGACTCAAGTTGGATTAATTATAATACTCGTGGGGTTATGGGTAGGGGGTAGGACGTTCGCGTCAGTTTTAGAATAGTTCATACTTACTTTCGACGTGTGCTGTATTAACTGACGAGAAAAACGGAGCTGGCCTTCAATTTGACGCGTTATTTTTTTCACTCATAACTTTTGTTCTGCGTGAGTTGTCTAATTTGGATATTTTTTCATGTTATAGGTGGCAGACGAATAGAAGGATCACCTGATGGTAAACAGTTGCCGCCGCCCATTGACCTGCAACACCAGTAGAGTCACAAGTGCTCTTTCAACTTTAACCCCCTTTCCCCCAATTGATCCTCCGGTACGCTCACTCACTCGACGAAACACTGCACAGAAAATAATGATACCAAAATGAAAGATACCGAAGAGAAAGTACCAAAATTTATCCCTAAAAATCACCGGTTCTTAAAAACAGCTGAGGAGAATGATTTCTATTTTACTGAGAGTATTATTTGGATAATAACACAAAAACTTCCCGCAGCGGTATTTCCGAACCGGTACGACATCCAAATCTTCAAGAAACGAGCCTATACCTTCTTAAAGGGCCGGCAACGCATCCGCACTCCTTCTGGTGTAGCTGATGTTCATGGGCGGCGGTGTTCACTTACCATCAGGTGACCCGCTTGCTCGTTTGCCTTCCTATACTATAAAAGGAAAAATAATGCCAAAGATACAAAAACAAATATTCATCAGACAATATGAATGGAACAGCTGATTTTAATTTTGCTTCCTTGTTTATCTAGCGGGAGTTACCTATTATGTAGCCTTCAGAATCAAAACTACTAAAATTTAACGGTAGTATTTAACGCTTGAAATAAGTTCTAATCATGCCTGCATTTTGTCTAGGTGACAGCCCTACTAGCGCTAAGCGCAGGCGCAGCTTTCGCGAGCACTGGCGCCCTCTACGTGACCGAGCGCCTCCGCCTCGGCCCGAGAGGGGGCACGCAGCTAGTCGTCCGGGTGGCGGTCAATACCCCTGGAAGGAAAAATATTACTGGTAAGTCTATATTTAAGTTATTTTTTTAGTTTAAAACACGGAATATTACAATGTATTCGCTTTTTCATTTTTTTTAATTGTGATGAATTGAAGACATTTAAATTAAATTGAGACAACCTCACATAAAATCATTGTCCTGGCCACAAACTAAGGTGTCCCTTTTGCTATGGAAACCAGAAATAACGAAGGAACCAAAAACACAAATATCTGTTTCGTCAACAAACATTTGTGTTGGTGCAGATTTTTGTTTATAGAATTTAACTCTTTACCAATGATTACTTTTAAAAATGCATGCGTCGTGAGAAAATACGGGTAAATAACTAAAAACATCGTCAAGAACTCTAAAAGAAAAAATCAACATTTATTTCTGCAACCACAGAGTAAAAAGATACCACGTCTGCTACTGAAGTTAACATTTTAATTGCCACTTTAGAATATTCTTGCACAATTTCGAGATTTAACAAATTGAGTTTACTATTTTGCATGCAACCTACATTTTGATAAACTTTTTATCGTTGAATAAACAAAGCAAGATTCATAATTCAAACAGCTTTTAATTAACACCAGAGACAAAGCAGTCTTGAAAAATACCCGAAACGTTCGCCAAATCTGCAGAGCAAAATATTTTAATGAACTTTGCAGTCGTATTTTGGAGTTTTGTCCCGACAATTGTGAAGTTGAGGCATCCTAACTTCTGACGTTAACAAGTAGGGTTATCATAAGTTTCTGCTAATTTCTGAGCTCTGTTGTGAGATTGGATCATTTGTGAAGGACTTTTTGAAAACCAAAGTACAGCATGAGAAAAAAAAAGTAAAAGTCATTGCTAAAAATTTAACCTTTTACTTAAAGCAATTGTTCGTCACTTCAAGTAAAAGGTTACAAATTTTTGACCCGTCGCTTTAAAGTACGACTCACTGCGCCCCCCAGGCAGTCATATTACTTTTACCTTTTTGGAGATTCATATTACCTGTAATCTCAATCCTGCAATATTTTCGCTGCATCAAATTAAACTTCCACTTTGCTAAGAAAAGCCGTTAAACTTCAGTCTATTTATCAGCTCAATATCAATTTCAAAGTCCTGCGAATACCAGCCGAGTTGACGTCGGTTTGTTTACAGAGTAAACTAAGACGTGCCAGAATGATATTTCCTGGCAAAAATACTGCACGGAAAATTGATCTCTAACTTTATTAGACGAGATTGTGTAATAAGGAACGGGATTGCTTGCGCTCGGAGGTAACAAAGGCGCATTGTTCTCTGGACAAAATGGTTGAGTTTAAGAATTCGTTTTATTTAGTTTTCTCGGTGTTTCATTAGGTGTGTCCTGCATACTTTTATACGTTTTGTTATAAATTTAACGCATCGTATTTTTAACCTTTATAGGTGTATTTTCAATCTCGCCTCAGGTCAGAGTTTCTTCACTATTACCTAAATAGGTATATTGAGTGAGATGTATAATCAATCATTTAGTGATTATAATTACAATATCGACTAATTTGTCTATAGACTGAGCTTTTTTAACTACTCTATTAAAGGCTTTTGCTCTGCAATGGGATATGTGTGATACTTAATTTCATATCCAATTTGTTGACCAAACATAACAGCTAGGTGTACAACAAAAAAACAGCTCCTTATTTTTTTTACTAATGGCTGCTATCGTGCTATAACGAGCACATTTAACTCTACCAACGCCGAGTGATTAATTAAAGAGACACGTTGTTTAAAATAAAATTGACCGGTGTGACGAGATTAGCTCTTCTGGATTTTATTAATAATTGAGTCTTACACCATCTAGTACAAAACAAAACCACAAACACATAGACGGCACAATGTTAAGAGGGAGATTCGTTTCAGCTCTTTATATGGCAGCGCCTTAGAGCATGGCAGCGCACTTGTGGCTCCACCGTTATTGTGGGCGTCTATGGACGGCAGTATTCGCATATTCGTGATTGATCAATCACCAGACTTACAGTATTGTATGGAGAATAATTTAGAAATGTCCATTGCCTCCATCATGCCAGCCTCTGATAGCCCTACTCTGTCGTCGATCAATGCATCAACCACTCCCAATATCCATTCAATATTGCACAGAAGAGTAATTATGTTCCTCAGTGTAGTTTCAGCATTCAGCTAGAGCAATCTGTGTGATTGGTCTCCAAATGGCCAACGAACATAATGAAATTTTTAACGTGTATCGTGCAAGATTATGTACGTTTCAATTTGTACTAAAGTATTGGCCACAATGAATGCTGTTTTTAAAGTGATAGTTGGCAGACAAGCAGATGGATCACCTGATGGTAAGCGATTGCTTCCGCCCATAGACACCTGAAACGCTAGTAGAGTCACCAGTTGGCTGCCAACCTTGTCTCCCCAGTTGGGCCTCCGATACTCTAACTAAATCGACGAAACAGAGCGCAGGCGCTGCATCACGCCGGTCTACTGCGACGGCCGTGGGATCCACGGCCGACCGCTACGACCGGAGTGGTAACTCCAGCCAAAGCGTGTATATCCCAAGGTTAAAAATCTCCATCTTCGGTCCTAAGTTTGGAATTTTCCTATGGTTTCAATTCTAGGGTGATTGGGGTCTGCCCCTTACTGGTCTATATAGACAGACCAGACGGGCAGCAGCGTCACTAGGAGGCAGAGTTAGGTTCTGCGAACGTCTACCTTTCTGCCCAACGTGGCGATTATGGGCAAAACCTCCTTCTCATCCAGCTGTGGACTACAACTATGTGTATGGAGTCAGTGAATGGCTTAAAACCGCGAAAGACCGAAACCAAAGGAGTCTTGTACTTATCGGAAGCCAAGACACCCTATGGGTCTCTGATCCAGCAGAGTAAGTAGTTAAGCTGAACTACAACAGACTGATAATAAAGTCATGATAGAACAATGAAACTATTCATAAAATTAAATCACCTTCAAAAATTCATGTAAACCTGATGAGTTTTGCAGGCAATTTAAATTTCCAATCTCGAAAGGGTTCCCTTGTTTGTGATATTCAAATATTATTAGTTCGTCATTCTCTCGGAGTGTTTTGATTAACATATAGATTGAACTAAATTCTATGACAAAACTGTGAGCGTCCGTTTAGGAATTTGTTGACAATGTTTATTGCAACGGGGATATCATCTTTAGTAATAATAATATAAAGATGCAAAAGGTATTAGGTAGCCACACCTCTCGTTACCACAATCAAGGTAAGAAACGATTGTAAAATTTTTGCATATCTATACAATACCGTATCTTCTTCTATACTACTTATAGAGAGATAACCTCTATAGACAACGACCAGGCCTATAAGTAGTCCGCCTGCTTGTCTGCTACCTATCACATAAAAAAAACCGAAAATACGAAATGCTAGTGCGATGTAATCGACACTCAGCGCCATCTTCTCGGTAGAAATTGACCTTTCGAATCAGCGGTAGATTATAAATTGACATTCATAATGTTCTGTAAAGGACTTAAATTGAATAAAGACATCTTTGATTTTGATTTTGATCTATCGCTCCAGTTTGGAATTACTGTCCTGAATGAAGCAAAGTGATTGGTACTTGCATGTGTTTCATAGAGAGCCACGGTATCTCATAATAAATTACAAAGCAAAATATAAGCCCCCGTATTAATTCATAGTAACCTGTTCTCAATTTAGTCGAAGTCTGTTTACCGAATGCTCCAAATTTAATTTCCCAAATTTCGTATTGTAATACTGCCGTGGAGCCATACGAAAATGGAGCGAAAATATTTTATTAAAGGGTGAGCCTTTTGTTCGGGGCCCAATCACTCAGTATACGCCAATAATTCCTCGCCGATAGGCTTCCGTGTCATTGCCCTCACCGTAAATCGCTCGTAATCCAGGCCAACATAAAATTACTTTATTCTCCAGTGTTCCCTTCAACTCCATCCCTGACTCAGCATTTTATCTCTATTCTTTATGATTATGACAGCGCGAGTGGTGATATGGCGCAAGCGATGAGTGGTAGCCGATGAACGAAGAATTGGAAAATCGACTTACGACTTAAGGACATTCAAGAAGCGAGCGCATTCTTTTCTAAAAAGCTGGCAACGCATCAATGACCTCTCTGATGTTCGTGGACGGCGGTAATGACTTACCATGTTAACGTAACCTCTAAAAACATTGCTAGGCGTGTTCAAATTTTATCCTAATGATATATCGCAACTTTTTGTGGTAAGTTCCTCACTAAGTTCGGGGACATTAGGTACATTCTGTTCTGTACGAATATATTTTGGCGCTGGGCGTCGATTGTATCGCGCTTGTGGTTTGCCTTTTCAGTTTGTGTAGGTATAAGATTTCTCGATGACTGTATCTAAGAAGATAAAAATATACTTGCGCTCTCTGACGATCTCAACATCTCCTCTGAGTTGACTAGCCCGCCAAAAGCGTTCTTACTCGCGGTTCTAACCACCCGCCCTGCTCTTATCACTTAAGCAAATGCGTGAGAGTCACAAATGGGCTCGCTATGGTACACCGGTTCGTATTGCCGAGGAATAGGATCCACGGACGCAGGAAACACTCTGGAGCAATTGAAACCGTGTAATGTATTTTATTACTGCCTAGCGAAGATATTGCAACGTGCGTTGTGTTTTCTAGGATTCCGTAGGCATAGTCAGAAACCCTTGTATTTTGTAGACATTCCTTTTTGCACAGAAATAGAATACATGAGTGAAACAACGAGCAATATACAGTACAATAAGGTGGTCTTATCGCTTGTATCGATTGTTCCCAGATAACCTTTAGGCAGAGGAAAGGTAGTGCAAAGCACAAACGTATAAAGTGCAACAATTTAAAAAGTTGCCTTTATAGAACTTCGTACTAAGTAGCTTTTGATCTTGTGTAATAGATATCATACAAGAGAGAATCACGTAAATGTTTGTCCGGTAGTGACATTGCCTCATACGCCAAAGTAGGTACCCACTTTTTGGCAATGTCACTACCCACTTCTTTGGCAATGTCACTACCAAATTGCACCATCGGGCCAGTCAAAGTATATACTGTGCCGGAACCCTTCTTTTTTGGCCAAAAACCCGCTTGGCCACTTTTCCGTTTATGAATGCTTACTTTTGCATTATGAGGTTATGGAAAGTGGAATGAGCGGCAATAATGCTCCCAGGAATAAAGTTGTCTTGAATTGTTTCTTTGTTGATAGTAATCTTACTTTATACGTAAGGACATATTCGGGTACAGATGATACTATGTAAATTTGAGATCCATATTTTATCTCGCTCAAGGCGAAAAGAGACGCTCACGTAAGTAGGTACAGTCAGCAATTCTTTCCTCTCTGTATAATAATAATATTACGATCTTAACCACTTTTACTGAGTCCCGAGTATTTCAAATTCAAATTATGAAATGAACTGCCTGCCGAGGTGATCCCTTGGTTAAGGTTCTTCAAGGTAGGCTTGTGTAGGTAAATAGGTTTTTGTTGGGTTTTCATAGTGCGTCGAGACTGAGGCAATATCTTTGTTTTATACTAGAGACGACAAACGAGGAAGCGGATCAACTGTTGGTAAGAAATTATCGCTGCCCATGGGCATCTGCGAGATCAGAAAGGGTTACTGGGGTGAGCACGCTCTTTTCTTGAAGGTTCCTAAGACGTAGCCGTCGAGAAAGACTGCTACAGCTAAACTGTTCTCAAAACTAAGGATCGTGGAAGAAAGTACAGCGAGAAACGCACAGTACTGGATCTATTATCTAACGTATAAGGACACAGTAACCACATAACATCAAATAGGTCGTACCTTTTGTGTTTGTAAGAAATACCACTTATGATCTATAAACAAATAATTTTGGTGTCAAACAACCACTTTTGTAGCCTAAAAAGCCTAAAATTCTTTGTAACATTCACTTACCATCTCATTTTTCCTCTTTCCAGTTGAAATCACCGGATACAGCGCTGACAATTGCTCCGTCTCCTACACATCATTCAACAACGAGACCCTGGTCGGTTCCGTCATCAGGTCTGCCAGCGTGTTGGTGCTGCCTGAAGGACTTCACAGAAGTGATACGCAGAGTGCATATTTCTGTGCTAACGGTGAGTGCCACAATACTGGTTTTCATAGTGAGAACAGCGCAGCCAAATACGAACCAACTAACGTAAGAGCCACACGTACTAGCCTGTCAAGTACTTGCACTGCAGTAATTCACGCTATCTGGACATCTAAGAATAATTCGAACAAGTTAGCTAAACTCTGATTCATAATCATGTAAAGTAAACTGACAGATGTCAATGTGTCATCCCCATACATTATCACTCAATTTGACACATGGAAAATGTCAAAACGCATAGAAATTTGTCATTTTCATCTGTCAGTTTACATGATTATGAATCAGAGTATAGAAAATAACTCGTATGAAATGCCGAGTAAGACAGTATAAACCAGTATTTAAGGGTGTATATCACTGAGTTTACTGTTGACATCTATTCTGTCTTTTACCTACTCGACTTTTTAAAACAAACCTCAGATCGGTACCGTCATTAAGTCTGCCTACGTAATTGTACAGCCTGTGAAAAACTTCTTGAGAGTGAAAATTGCATTCTTCGTAAATAGCGTTTTCTTTTGCAACAATCGTGAGTTTCTTTTCCGAAATCTTTATAATTAAAAACAACAACGATGTTTTCATGCTTTTCAAAAACATCAAGACTGTGAGCCAAGCTCCAAAACTCACGGATTTCTAAGCCAAAATCATTCGTGTACTACCAACTAAACAAAATAACAATCAATGCCTTTTCCTCGATTGCAGAACACCTAGCTGTCTCTTCACGTGGATCCTGGGAATGGCAGTGGGTGGCTGCTCCAAGGAACCGAGCTGGTTTAGTCTTGGAGTTACGAGCACAGGGTGCAGCCCACGTGGCTCTGTCAGCCATAAAGGGACCTTCAGATGATATGTACCGAGTGGTGTTTGAAAGGAGCAGGGTGTGGATTGCTAAGGGAAAACATGGTAAGTTTGTATACAAAAGCCTAATGATATACTCAATAGATTCGAAAATCTTCCAGGAAATTATTCAGTTTAAGACTCTATTACTCAGATCCGTTATTTATTTAAGCTAGAAACACTTCATGAATACGAAGATCGTATAAAATTGCATGGCGTGTGAATTGAAATTCACGCCTTCAATGTTGAGTTGAGTGAAATACTTCAGATTGGCCTAATGGTTTAAGAACCAGGCCGTGTTCTTGGGGTCCTGGATCCCTGGATGATGGATTGAGGCTTTTGCACTGCAGCAAGACAGCATATAGAGTGAAACATGCCGTTAAATGCATATGTTATTATATATTCTAGGATACGACGTCCACCTGGCCAGCGCTGAACAAACTGAAAGCGATGAAGAGTGTTCTGGAGCTGGGTCCTGGTGTGCCTGGTGGGTTTGGTGGGAAGGAGGCCGGCTGTCGGTGGGTCGCGGAGCCGCTCCCTCGGAGAGGAGGCTGCTGGTGTGGCCGTTGGTCCCTGACATGAGGATCAAGTACGTCGGCTTCAGCGCTCTGTGGGGCGATAAGGCTGACTTTAGGTAAGATACTAGTGGCACTTCGTTTCGGGACATAACTAATATAATAGATGGCATTGAGAGTTATATACATTGCGCTGGTGTTTCGTCTATTCTTTTATTCTTAGTGAGTCCTCAAATGTTGAAGATTATGGCCCCCTAGTTTTAAAGTTGTCAGCAACTTATGAGTCGCCAGTTGCCGCGATTTTGCGCTTATTGGAGAACATAAGGGGTATTTATATGTTGGACAAAATCTTTTGTTTTAAATACCTGTTAAGAACCTGTCTAAATATATTAATTATATTTTAATAGCTTTCCAAATAAATGCTTGGGTTACAGTCAGTTACAGTCTTAGGTTTCTTAAATTTATTTCATCTTAATACCACGTACGTAAGGGTTGATTTCCACGCAAGTATTCAATTAATATATCCATACACCTGCTTTTCAGAATCTGGAACTTCAACGAAGAGGCAGGCTTCTCTCAAGTCCTAGAACTCGGTCTCCCCCGTGGAGTTGTTCCTGGTTCTGCCAGTGGGACTCTGCTCGTCTCCGGCGGCCTCCACCTGCCTCTGTACAGCCTTCAAATGGACTCCACGGACCAGTGGGCGGAGGTGTGGAGGGACTCGCAGCTGTCGGCAGCCTCAGCGAGTTTAGCGCCGCTGTTGGCGTTGGAACATATCCCGCATTTGGTAGAAGACGCTGAGAGGGAAAAGATTTTGAAGAAATTGCCGGAACAGGTAATTATTGTGACAAGAATTGTATGTCAAACAGTGGTTTGTCATTTTAGCTCGTAGCTCTTAGATGACCCTGGATTCATAAGGGACAGCTTTGAATGAAACAAAAAAATAACACGCTGAGATGATGAGCAATCTAAGATTTTTCTAGCTAATGCAATAGAACCATAAAGTTTTTGCATAAAACCTGAGTTGTCTGGCTGTTGATAAGAGTTGTTTCAAGCAGAGCAACGAACAGCCAATACCATTATATATTTTTCCTGTGTCCTCATATCTATCAGATCGTCATCTGATTGATTTCAACAGCTGGCGAAATTTCACGTCAACCACTTCCCCAGGTGTTTAAAACCTTTTTAACTCCCATAAATTATATCCCAATCTCCTATCTTTCCAGGTACAAGTACTTCTGTCGTTCCGCAAGAGCGACAACTCCTTCAGCGACCACCCATCGATGAGCAGCCACCTCTCCACTATCAAGATCTTGGAGATCCTCACAAAAATCCAATCTTACTACCCGGTAGACCCAGACCTTCTCCAGAACATCAAGAAGTGGATCCAAACTAGGCAGAACCCTGATGGGTCGTTCACCCCGCTACCAGCTGATAAAGAAGTGGATTACTATCCAGTGGAGAAGAAGAATGGAACTGATAAGGATGTCAATGTGAACGAATACTATTATTATGATAAAGATGGGAATATGACTCAGGATGAGATAGATTGGGAAAGAAAGGTAGAAGTCACAGCAGAAACGTTGGTAGCATTGCTTGAAGTTGGAGTGGAGAACCAGGTATGTAGCGGTCACTTACCATCAGGCGATGCTTGCTTGTCTCTTGATCAAATAATAATAGAAAATTACTTACATGCATAATATTTTATGATAGGTACCCAAAACTACTAATAAAGCAAAATTTCATACATTACTCGTATCTACTTTCGTACCTATTTCTCCAAAGCGAGATGCTATTAAATATTTTTATCAATATCAAGGAAAATTTTGTATCAATGACATCCACTTTCTACTGTTTCGGATATTATATTTTTTAGATTTTTGTTCCCTGCCATTTGAATTGTCCGTTGTTTGGAGATAACGTAGTGTTTATAATATATTCAGTGCGTATATTTATGTTTCAGTTGGATGCTGACACGGCTAAAAAGTCACAGAGTTATTTGGAAAAGAACCTTCGCAATCTGACGTCACCAGCGGCATTGGCTGCAACCGTTTTAGCACTTGTTCTTGCTAGGTTAGTAAAAATGGTATTATATACCTCCTATACCTAGTTTGTTAAGCATCTTGTAGTTTAAGGAAAAATTTAAAGCACAAGACCACGTCCCACTCATCTGCTGTATTATTTAGTAGGGCAGTGAAACTTGGCCTTTACTTAAGCGACACAAGTAGAAGTACCTCCTGTACCGTCAGAAACAGCTTTCCCTCGAATCTTAGGAGTCGTGAGAATACGTCCAAACTAGAAGTTACCAGTTTATTAATAGTATTTTACAACATTTTCAGGAGTCCAGTAGTACCTGATGCTCTAGTAATACTGCGAAATGCGTCTACAACGGAGGAGGGTGAATTTGGATGGCCAGCACCAAGGAAAGACGCCGCTGACTGGCTGCTTGAGGAAACTTCTAGAAACATCAAAACTACTTCTTATGGTAAGGCTTAGGCTCATTTCATTTGGGGATGGGACCAAAAAACTGATTTGGTAGTTATTCTACCACACTAGTCTAATTTTGTGAATAAGTCGTTCTTGCCGTAATCTGACTGCCGTTAAAAGCTCCCTAAGTAAATGAAGTCATTGTAAGGTTCCGTTCATATTTCAATTTCCTAAAGTGGGATAGACCGAAGATGGTTCACTACGTAGGTGGTCACGCACGGACTTGGTTCCAGCAAAACATGTGTCCACGAAACATGCTTTACCGATTGATTTAAGGCTACATTATCTAAGTCCAGCTGTTTTTTTACTTATATCCAGATGGTATAGTTCCTCTAAGGATTCCGAAGGTCAGCTGGCAGTCACTATATTATTAAACAGACATACCAAAACCGTATGGTCGAAGTGTTAGCTACACTCCGAAGCAACGGCTTTGGACGCAACCGGTACCGACACTCAGACTAAAGTAAACTATCAGCATACACACTGTCCCTACTGCAGGGCAAAGGATTCCATCCTAGAAATCAAGTCATCAACACTAAGGTGACAATTTTTTGTGCTTAACAGAAGCAGTAACGATGGAGCAATACGTGGCCGGAGTGAGAGTGCTCCTAGCGGCTTGTGCTAGAGGAGCCCTAGCTGAAGGCGAAGCCGCTGCCAGGTTCCTGTACTACCGAGCTTCGACTCTGCAGAGACATCCGAGCTTAGCTTACAGTGCTACCAAGGCAGCTGCGCAGTACGCTGCCTTGGCCCATGACAGGTATGTATAATATCCTTCTTTCAATTTGGACTGATTTGTGACCGTAGATGGCGCTTGGACGGCCAAATGCTTGAAGGCCAGTTGGCCGTCCAAGGTACCGCTCTAGATGGTTAAAGTTCTACAAATTGGGACCGTGTGTCCTAGCGTCTAGCGCCGTCGTCTCTAGAGTTTCGCGCCCCAGCGTTCGCAAATTTTGGGACTGTGACCGAAATCGTTTCATATGTTTGTGAACTCTTTTCTTTGCTACTAATGCCACACTTATTAGCAACAATTTTATTATTGCCATATCGCGCACCTTGATCGTTTCAGTTCCACCACCACCCAGACCGCACGCTCCCAATAATAATATTCTCCTACCGATTTGGCTACGGCAACAGATCGCAATGATTACCCACGTAAACATAAGTGCCCTCTCTACCCCAATATACCGACTTCACCAGAAAGGGATCGGATGTTTTTAACCACACATATAAATACAACTCTTACAATCAAGTCCAATGGTCTTTTTAGCCTCTGACAATTCTATCCTGGGTTTTCAAGCTAGTATTTTTTTTATCATCAGGCATAGAGCGTTGACAGTATCGCTGGCCACAGCCGGTATGGAGCTCACGGACACATTGGAGTTGAGGGCGAAGACTCCACCCCGGCCGCTGCAGCTGCCCGGACTGCCGACTAAAGTGTTCGTCTACGCCACTGGAGCAGGCTGTGCTACGGTGCAGGTTAGCATTCTTCTTCTTTAAGTGCCATCTTTTAACGAAGGTTGGTCATCATAATGGTGATTTGAACCCTTGACACAGCTGCTCTACAGAGAAAGGTTGCTTCAGGAGGTTAGCATTGATATCAGAAAGGGTTATTTTATTCCACGACTGAGATAAATCCTCACATGCTGGTTGGTATACCAAAGTTATGGTATGGAGCTCACCAATACGTATGGAGTTACCGGAGAATCGACCCCGGCCGCTGCAGCAAAACGTACTGTGGAAAAAGTTAGATTGAAAAGAAATAGGGAATATTGACATAGTGCTAGAGAGTTAGCGACTGACCTATAAAAGACGAAAGCATTTCTAATTTTTTTTTAATTTCAGGGCACAATTTCCTACTCCACATACACTCCGAAACCAGAAAACGCACTGCTCAACATCCAGGCAGCTATCATTGAAGAGATTAGGCCCGAGAGAAGCAGCATTGAAGATTTGCAAGGAAACCTGCCGACGTTGATCATCAAAACATGTTTCAAGTACGTTATTTGTTTACAACTAAACTGTAGCTACAATTAAATAGACAATATTTATTTTTTAGTTTGAGTAGTGCATTTTCATGGGTGGCAGCGGTAATAGCTACACATAATAAAGTTACCTACCCAATTTACCTACCAACCAAAAAATTACGTCATAGTTCCACAATATAATCATTTAACCAACCTACTTGGAAATAATAGATGTCTTAACTAAAATTTCAGATGGAAAGGAAAAGAGCGCTCTGGCATACTGCGCCTAGAATCTTCTCTGTTCTCCGGCTACGAGTTGCATTCTGTGAACCCTGTGGTCTTAGATGGAGCCACTTTTGCAGACCTCCATTATGGCTCTAGGGGAGAGTCAGTTTGGTTCGTGTTTGCAAACGTAAGTGGATTTCTTTATCTTATATCTTTATTCATTTTATCTGTAGGTATTCGTTTTAAATGTTTACCTACAATAAAATTCAGAGATGTACCTAACTGGTTAGTCCCCATTTCGTCAACAAGTTAGTATGTAACATGTTTGTTATTTTATATTTGCAGATAAGTTCAACTTGTCCAGTTTGCGTGACTTACGAAGCAAGATCCAAATTCATCATCAACAGCCTTCGCCCAGCGTTTGCCAAGATTTACCCCTCTACCCGTCCGGACCTGGCCGTGGAGACTTTCTTCCACGCCCGACTTGGAAGCCCCTTATTACGGGGCATCACTGATGACGACTTTATCACCTGGTTTGACAAAACAGAACTTGCTAGTCTCCAATCTACAGCTAGCATTGACAATATTTGCGAATGCGGACGAATTTGCAGCCGAGACTATGAGTTTAGAAGAAACGAAGAAAATAAATCTGAAAATGCGACCCCTAGTACGACAAAACCTGAACACGACACTTCAACTGTCACAGCAACAACTGAAGAGCCAACGACATCTACTGATCCACCTTCTACAACTCAAAAACCACCTTCCACAACAAAAATGACTACGATTGTAGAAGCTATTACAATTGGCGAAACATCAACGACAGAGAAACCAAAAGAAGTTACAACAATTTCTACTACTTCGACATCTGTTCCAACAACTAAGGAAACGAGTACTAGCACAACACAAGTTCCCACAATAACTGATCCAACGGAAGCTGAAGAATATTTAGCCACTAATACTTCTACAGTAGATAACAACGACGATCCAATTATCATACCTACTATAACTTATGTCAATTATACTGAAGTGGCAAAAATTGAAAATAACATTGTACCATTAGTACCTAAACCAAGTGGAGAGTTGATTATTCAAAAACTGGCAATGACAAAGCCACTTCTTAAAAAGGAAGATCTAAAAAAGAAACCTCTACCTCGAAGGAAGGGTACTCTTAAAGCTACTTATGGTGACAAACTGTTTGAGAAATCTAAAGTTATGTCAAATCCAATTCCTTCTGTGAATAAAATAAAGATCACAAACGAAAACTTTAACAACACAAAAACGGAAGAAATTATTACAGACACTAAGTTTGCAGTTGCCTTGCTAACTGGCAATAAATCAAAAGAAATCATCAAGATTTCAAATAATACTAATATGGTTTCAAAAGAGCACACGCATACTGACACAAGCCATAAGACAAAGGATCATATGGAAACATCTACAATACCACACACTATCACAGCTATCACTAACAGTAACATAAAAACCATACATTACAGAACTAAGAAACCAAAAGCCGTCACGCAAATAAAAAAGCCTCGAATGGATTTGAATCACACTAATGAAATTGATAAAAATAATGATATGCCAAATCGTGACACTAAAATTATCAACAAAACGAAAGTCAAAACTATAAATACTGAGAAGAGAACGGTGAAAACATTAAAATCAATAAATAAAGAAATTCACAAAATACCGTCCACGCCCATATCGGAGACGTCTAAGTCATTATCTGATACGATAAAATCAGATATTGCACCGGAAAATAAAGGTAGTTTTGAAATATTGGACAAAAACAATCTCTGGGAGCTACTCAAAGAAGGCCCAGATGATGACTCTACGAAGATAGATGATAAGTTACAAGTACATAACAGGCTAAATGTACTTGCACCTAAGGTTTCAAATTTAACAAACGACAGTCGTTCTTTATAAACATTATTGTTATGTAATATGTAAGACACAAAGACTTCAGTAAATATTTTTGTAACACACTCATGCCACATCTGTACTTTTATTGTTAATACTCGTATTAAAATCTCGACCTGTCACGGCATTTCCTAAGCACATAATTGTTGATTGTTAGAACGATATAATGCACTTATTGTTTTATAACAGTTACTAAATTGACTGTATGTGTTGTAAATAATAAATTAAGCTAAGATATATAAATATAAAGATACGCGCTGTGACTACAATGGATGTGTGGATGTTTTATGCCCTATTTGCTCAAAGCCCGAAAGATTCAAAACTGTTTCATTTCCATTTTGACTAGAAAATTTACAGAACTAGGTAGAGAAAGATAGTTGGCTTCGTAGATTTGGCATTGATCTATGGGATTAAAGTGTATTGGAAATAAAAGGTTGGAAATAGAGTAACAGAATGCTTGTAGGAGATGCTGGATTAACATTTTAGAAGGGCTAGAGACTAGCTGCTACGTGTAGAATAGATCTAAATGGGCTACCGAATTATTAGAGAAGTTTTTTTAATTTTCAGACAATACTGAATTCAATTTTGATATTAGGACTAACTACCTAGCACGTTCTGCATTTAATGGTAGCCCTAGAATTAAGATGAAAGTATTTATTATTTTGTAATAATTATGTAAAAAAATTAACGAGTTGCCAAAATCTAGTCATTATCATTTAACATTGTCCCATTTCGTTCTCCTAGAATAGAATTATTTACCCCTTAGTATACAGATAGTAAATTCTAGTGTTCTTTAGTAATGTAATGTAATGCTAATGCCCCAGAATTTCCATCCGTCTAATCTATCGTCTTCTGTATCTATTGTATGTAAAACGTAGTCTCTTACTGTAGCTGTCTAGATGTTTGGTTTTAAAGTTGTTAATCAATGAAACACTGCTATTTTTTATTAATATTGTGATTTGAAATACAAGATATGCACGGACTTCTTTGGAGATCTTTGCAAATAATATTAAATGAATCATTGAGTCTCCAGGTCCAAGGCACAATTCTAGGTGAATATAATTTTGTATTCTAGTGTGGTCAAGTGCTACCTAAAGGTTATTAATAATTTAAAGAATATAAATATGACTTAATGCTAGTCTATTTATTTGAACCTACAAAATTTCGTAAAAACTTAGTCTTTTTTGGACGGACAGAGATCCATTCAACTAGCTTTTGTTCTCCATTATTCTTATTTGATTTCAGATACTGGGTATTTTTTTTGTAGCTACTACTTTTAATTCGTAATTAAGAGTTTTATCGTCTTTCTTCTTTTTTTGAAGTCTCTAAAAACTATTCTACATTTTTTTAACTATATTGTTTATTTGTTAATCTGCAGTGAAATAATGTTTCATTTTGATGATACAATAATAAAATTCAGTTCGTATTGCAGTTCGTGTCACTGATTAGCAATTTTCTCTTTCTGTAGTATATTTAGGACGTGCGAAAATATGCATGATTCTAACCTATGATTAAGTACCTATATCTCCAGTTCTCCTGTGAACTTTGGTTGTCAAATTGTAAAATTTAGGTCATTAAAATTCTCGTTAACCTTTGACTTCCGAGTGTCCTTAGAAAATAACACCACGATTCTTCTTTGTATGTATAGTGTTATCAATAGTTTAGATCTTTTACCAGATGAAATTATTGTGAATGTCTAAAAGTCATTGTTCTTAAATTGCCATGAATTACAAGTGAGAATGATGTGTGATAATAAGTGACAAAGTAATGAGAACTTTTTGAGTGTTCAATTCTTCATTCTTTGCAATATTCTATTTTCTAATCCTGTATAAAACTACTTTTAGTTTTTCTCTATTATTATTTTTTCTAACGTCTACCTATTTTCAACTAAAATAAAAATGTTTCCTACTTCAAATTCATTTTCGTCCAAATCACTGCCAGTGTTCCCTCTGACATTCTTCGTAAACTCTTTTGTATGTATAAATCGTCATAGTAAAATTAAGCCAGGAAAATGGAAGTAATTATGATATAGAAATATTACATTCTTCAGAAAAAACTACCTACTTATTTAAATCACATTTGATAAATATAATGTAAATGCCGAAATGTACCAGTAATAATGCACCTCCATGATGTTCGAACGTTATGTGCGTGACGGTAAAATTTCAGAACAATAAAATATGGCGTTATTAATATAGAGCGGCAAAACTGCAGCTTTTACGTGCTACCTGTGACTCGATACTTTTTAACAACATTTTCATAAATAATGTTACACAATTTAATATGGAAAGAAATTTAACATGCATAATGGGATGGTAGAGCTGATTTTCCAATACGATTTCAAAGTTTTTTATAATTCCGTCGTTTTACATGATAGTGTGGGCAATATAAACACGTTTCGGCTTTGGTAGCAATCCCGTTATCTATTTTCTAACTATTCCGATGTTATAACATTTAACACTATCGATAAGTTAACTTAGCCAAAACTGTTGATTTAAAAATAACAACTTAATTAGAAACAGAAGACCTCGTGACGCAGCGCCTGCGCTGTGTATCGTCGAGTGAATTAGAGTACCTATCGGAGTTAAAATTGGGGGAAAAGACAAGGTTAATTAAAATTTTGTGACTCTATTGGTGTTGCAGGTGTCTATAGGCAGCGGCAATCGCTTTATCGATTAACATCAGGTGATCTGTTTTCTCGTCTGCCACCTATCACATAAAAAACCTATTAAATTAACTGTGCCGGGTCATTGTGTACACACCGATTCAGTTTGGAGACTGTTTAATTTATTTAAAAAAAAAGTATAGGCTTAGTAGTATTTCTATATCATAATTACTTAATATTTAAGTAAGCACTATTTAAATTATATGTGTAAATGTACGGTTGTATGAAACTAGGTGCTTGTGCAGAGGATCGCGTCAATTTAAAATGTATAAAATTCTCAGAGTGGCGTGTGAATTAAATTAATGTTTGTGCTTAAAATAAGCTAGTCACTTTAAGTATGATACCTCGATGTACTGACACAAATCTTACTAATAGGAAAGATAAAGATGGTAACACCTAAATGGTCTTTTCATTTGTTTATTTCGTTGTTAAGTACATTGTATGCACTTACTGCTTGACGTTTCGGCTACGTTGCAGCAGCCGTGGTCACAAACGGACTAGCGGTGCACGGCGTCGTCTGCTAGGGCGTTAATAATTCCCGTTTTATTCCCGAATTCTAAAAATTGGCGGTGTTATACCTCCATGCCTCGGAAAGTAAGTAAGCGGCTTCTGTGTTTCCAGAGAGCTACAATTTGGGTGTCTTTAAGTCGAGAGTGAAAAGGCTTCTTCTGGGAAAGCACGCTACATCTTAGACCTCATTGTCACTCTCCATCAGGTGAGATGAGGTCAAGTGCAAACCCATCTTATATAAAAAAAAAAAAAAGCCGTTGGTCCTGCACCTGATCTCTCTTTGGTCATGTCACACTGCTGTCCCATCGAATCAAGAGGGTAAGGGAATAGAGAGTAGGTACCTACACCTGTGCTCGTGCACACTTTTGAGCACTACTTACAATATATCCTGCGTACGTGACTGATCGAAAAAATTGGCCGCCGTAGCAAAGAATATCGATTGCAAGATTTATTTTTTATTAGTGATTGAGGTGTAAGAGTAAACAAGCAGCTGAACCTGTCTACTGTCTAGACAGTAGCTAGCATAAACCCATCCTAACATTGAATGAGATATCAGTTCGCTGAACACTAAAACTGGATGGCAATTCTCCTGCACTCGACATTGATGTCGAATGAGTTTGTATGAACTAATGTATGCAGGCTCTAAAGTCGAAATCAATGTCGAGTGCACGAGCATTGCCCTTCTGGGCTGATCCCAAAGTAACCCGTTGAAACATTATTTCTCTTTTACCATTCAGTTAACAATCAAAATACGTATTCAACAAACTTCCTACTGCCTTGTTTTGTATTTATTTGTTTATTTAGTTTTTAAATATAAAAACGGGAATTGACGCGACGTTTATTGTTAAGTACATTGTATGCACTTACTGCTTGACGTTTCGGCTACGTTGCAGCAGCCGTGGTTACAAACGGACTAGCGGTGCATGGCGTCGTCTGCTAGGGCGTTAATAATTCCCGTTTTATTCCCGAATTCTAAAAATTGGCGGTGTTATACCTCCATGCCTCGGAAAGTAAGTTAAGCCGTTGGTCCTGCACCTGATCTCTCTTTGGTCATGTCACACTGCTGTCCCATCGAATCAAGAGGGTAAGGGAATAGAGAGTAGATACCTACACATGTGCTCGTGCACACTTTTGAGCACTACTTACAATATATCCTGCGTACGTGACCGATCGAAAAAGCTTAGAATATCGATTGCAAGATTTATTTTTTATTAGTGATTGAGGTGTAAGAGTAAACAAGCAGCTGAACCTGTCTACTGTCTAGACAGTAGCTAGCATAAACCCATCCTAACATTGAATGAGATATCAGTTCGCTAAATACTAAAACTGGATGGCAATTCTGCGGCACTCGACATTGATGTCGAATGAGTTTGTATGAACTAATGTATGCAGGCTCAATGCAAATCAATCGAAATCAATGTCGAGTGCACGAGCATTGCCCTTCTGGGCTGATCCCAAAGTAACCCATTGAAACATCATTTCTCTTTTACCATTCAGTTAACAATCAAAATACGTATTCAACAAACTTCCTACTGCCTTGTTTTGTATTTATTTGTTAAATCGACCAGTGAAATGTGAATACGTAAGTAAATAGTGGCTGCTTTTCATGTTAACTGCCTTTGAACACCGGAACAAACTTGAGTTGAAAGATGATGGGAAGTAAGAGGGGCCGTTGATTGCTTTGTCTCTTTATAACAGTAGCAAATGTTTACGTAAGTTACTCAAGCACACACGATGACTTGAACAATCTGTAAATTCATGGAAACAAAAATGTATTGAACAAACACAAGTATTCATCGCAAATGAATGTTTGTCCGGCGTATGAGGCAGGGTCACTACCAAATGCGCCATTGAGACAGAATTGATATTACTAATATGTATTATAAGTATCATTATGTGTTTTCTCTATTGTCTGATTTCTGTAACATCAATGCCTTAGCTACTTAGTACGGAATCAGGTCAATGTATGAGATGCGTGACCGGCGCAACGACCCAAAGTGAGCCTTGATCTCCGACGATCAGTCTCCATCTAGAACGGTCCTGCGCCTCCCTGCCAGTCAATCAGCCTTGAAGTCCACGCCAATCTTTAGGCCCAGGCCAAAAATATATACTTTGATGCCTATCTTAACTTTGATACTATTTTTCCATTCGAAGAATTTATTCATAACAAGTTACTTAAGTTTAAAGGGTGACCAGGAATTTCCACAAAATAAAACCAATAATTTAATATTACGTTTTCTTAATTGCTTGTATTCATTCATAACATTACAATGATATTTGATCCGTAGAGGTACAATTATTTGGTTCAAATGCTATAGCTTAATAACCCTTAAGTACACAACAATAAAGGTTTCCATGAATAATGACTATTAAATGTGAGATTTCATTATAGAAACAATAATATTTAAATACTTTTGTGATTGATCAGGGGAAGGAAATTCTTATTGGGTAGTAAGTATCCTTTTGTGAGTGAAATTTAGGAAATGCAGGATTTTTAACGTTTGGCACAAAATATCTTATAAAATGTCACTAAGTGATTTAAACAAATTTGTGCATAAAATGGGTTGGGAAAAAAATAAAAACTACATACAAAAGCACCGTAATCTATCTACCCGCTAAAAGGTATCTTAATGTTTTAGATTGAAATTCCAGCCTATTTTCAACCTATCCTAATGACGGTGAATAAAATTGTTTGAAATGTCAAAAACTATACACCTTTGCTCTTTGACCTATTTCATAATTATTAAGTCTAACTTTTATTAAAGACAACAATTTTAAAATTCAAATTCCAAATTCCATATTCGAAAAGCAACCTCTTTTCAAACATGCCGAAAAACAATAACTTCTCCCACTTCAACAACAAATCTTTGACATTTCAAACAATTTCGAATTTGGAACTAGTTATGAGAGCACAGACAACAAATCTTACATTTAACCACAGACAAAGAATGTTAATATAACGGTGTTAACATTGAGTCCGGTAAAGTGTAGTGATCATGAACATTGATAGTGACTGATTAAAGAGCCGGCGATGCTTGCGCCACTCATCTCCTTCTGGCGTAGGCCAGCCAGGCGGGTAAGTCCGGCTTCTGAAACAAATTTTAAGGCATTAGCAACTCTCTCTGATCTTAGCGTCGACCTATTTGGTTCAGTGGCAATGAACGCTGCTTCTGGTCGAAGGGTGGCGGCACAAAATAAAGACTCTGACACAGAAGGCTGACTGCCCACTAAGAGCTAAAAATATGTCATGTACTCACGCATGCGCACTAACGGGCAAAAACGCCTTTTCGACCACATTAATCCTAACTTATGACATAAGATTGTCAAACTGACGAGGTCTATGGTAGAGGCCGCGCGCTTATGTACTCATGCCGGGCAACAACCCTAGCATATGTCAACGAACTCTTCTAAATTCAAAATCAAGGCTAAGTCAGCCTTCTATGTCAGAGTCTTTATTTTGTGGTGGCGGGTTCGATCCCCGTACAGTACAAACATTTGTGTGCATGAACATGTCTGTCCGTTTTGATATCCGTAACACAGTGCTTGAGCTACCTATCTCGGAGTCATATCAATGTAAGTGATGTTGTGAAATATATTTAGCGTGTGATTCACGTTTGTGTTTGAAGATTTAGCTTAGAAACCTGGGGCACGCTTAGACCATGATTCAAGATTTTTTATCATATGGGAGGCAGACGAACAGACGGATCGCCTGATGGACACCCTCAACACCAGAGGAGTCACAAGACCTTTTAAAAAAATACGCTCGCTTTTTTAATGTTTGCAGAGGTATGGGTCCGGAAAAACCGCAGGCGTCAGTTCATTCTATAGTTTTGTGGCCTATGAGGCAGAAAGTTTCTTGAAAAATACAGTTGAAGACTGCCAACCATCTACGAGTAAATGATAGGGGTGGAACTGTTGTCCATTTGGGCAGTCTGGTAACTAAGTGCAATCAAGCGACTACCGTCTGACATTTAAAGCTTATGGTGTTTACTCGTTTCAGAAACTATCCAGTGCAGTCACGATGTTTTCCCTCCTTGACTTCTTCATTTATTTAAGTACTTATTCTTATTTTATTGGTTAACCAACTAAAGTCACAAAATACTTGCTCAGAATATTATACACAATTTAACATTTTATGATTATGACATGAGCGTGGATAAAAAACCAAGTGAATTCATGCGAGTAATGATAAACGACGCTTGATATATTATTACCCGTACCCGTATGAATCAATGAATCAATACTTGATAACCACACTACGTCCAATATTTCAAATCACTTTCCAACTTCATTTCTGCTAAGGGATCGCCATTTACTATCCAATACCTAATGCATTGACTTGCAAAGTTTCAGTCGACCGTTCTCAATAAGCCGCCAAATCCGTTTTTATAATATCTCGGAATTGCCTCCTCAATCCTTTACGACGACAGCCGCGATATGAAATAGAGCTGAATATTATGGCAATATTGCCCAGTATCGTCGTATCTCGGGTTATGCCGGCTTAGGTGCGAGTGCCCTACTACGTACAGTGCCTACCTACTGACTGGTTTCTTAAAATTTGAAGGTTAAACTAGTTTTGAGTTTGGTACCGAACTTGTTGGTGTATTTGATCGACATATTGGAATAAATCATTGTTTACAAAAAAATAGAGCTGAATATTAATATGGCAGTTTGCCCAGTATCGTCGTATCTCGAGTTATGCCGGCTTAGGTGCGGTGGGAGTACTATGTACAAAACTGGACTGGTTTCTTAAAATTTTAAGGTTAAAATTGTTTTGAGTTAAGTACCAGGTTCGATGGTGCATTTCGTCAGCATAGGTTGTAATAAGTGTTTTTTTTTAAATAGAGCTGAATATTATGGCAATATTGCTGAGTATCGTCGTATCTCGGGTTACGCCGGCTTAGGTGTGATGTCCTACTAAGTACAAAACTGACTGGTTTTTAAAATTTTAAGGTTAAACTTATTTTGAGTTGCCGGGCTCGATAGTTCATTTCATTAATATAGGTATAGGTACACTCACACGTGGCATACTCGTGTGCCTCGACCATGATGTATGCCAATCATCATCATCATCATCATTATTTCAGCCAACGTCCACTGCTGGACATAGGCCTCCCCTAATGCTCTCCACACAGATCAGTCGATAAACTACTACTTTAAAATTATCCTTAACAGTCTCATACTAGAAAAGAAAATGTTAACTCTAAGTAGTTAGTGTTTCAACTCGCACCGTGGTAGAGGCTAAACGTTTCATATGCTGATAATGAATTCAAATTGCGTATTAAATTTCCATCGAGCATCATAAGCTACTTCGTTTAATACATTGTCTACACTTGGATTAATTACAGTTTATTAAGAACAATATTTCAGTACATTTAGTATGATCATATTAACTAAGCGTGTACCCCGATTGCTTCCAAAGCTTGTCGTTTCTGAGCCTGGGGACTCTTGGATCGGGTACGTTTTGTCAGGATTAGATCATCTTATTAATAAATGTGGTCCAATTATTTTATGGTTCCACGTTTCAGAAATCATCGGAAACGATACCTATGATAGTAATTATTTTCATATTCAGTATTTTGTACCTACCTTTCATGAAAAATATTCGATACATTAAAACAATGAAATGTTTGTAAACAAGAAGCTTTTAACGCTTACTATAATAACGTTCATGTTATATTTTTTTGTTTGCTAACGGCTTTGTTTATGATTTTATTATGAATATGGTTCCACAACATTTTTTCCTATAATAATAACAAAGTTGCTACTCTTATGAAGCCAAAAGAATATTTTCTAGGAGGTATAAAATACGAGTATTCGTTATTCGTACTAAGCAAAATTTAAAAGCGAATTATTTTAAAATTATAATTAATTATACCTTCCACATTTTTGTTATCTATGGTTACTTTGTACTTTAATTAGCTACACGAAGTCAATAGCATCGATATTATGATGCCTTTCAACTGCTAAACATCAACGTTACTTCATTATTACTTTCCAAAATGTAAGTAACTACAAATCCTACATTTTTAAGGCTGCAAGGAGATCAAGCCGTAAAGTCTTTGAGTGGAGACCGCGACTCGATAAGCGTAGTGTTGGACGCCCTGCGACAAGATGGGATGATGACATTCGGAGGCTGGCTGGTGTGTGCTTGATGAGACTGGCCGAAAATCGGGAGCGGTGGCGTGCATTTGGGGAGACCTATGTCCAGCAGTGGACGAGTATGGGTTGCTGATTATGATGATGATGAAGGAGATCAAGGTATCACCTAAATTATTATTATACACGGTGTATCATTGAAGCATTTAAATCCCTTTAACCACGTCTTTTACTAACCCTTCTGAACAAAATTTGTTATACGACTTTTGTCCTTTTGTTGACATTCTCGTCGTAAGTATAATGAAACGCAAAAAAGTGCCAAAAACACGACGTAGGAGGAAACTTCTGCATTATCTCTGCGATCCACCAAGGAAACATTTTACGTTATTATTTGAAGCACAAAAAATGTATTTATGTTTACTGACTAAATATGAGCCTCTTCCTGATACTTTATTGCCTGCCAATTAGACTGCACAAAATCACTATGTAAGCCAAAATCTGTTTATTGTCTTCCTAAAAATGTTGTTTTAAATTACCTTGGTGGCTAGTGGGTCGTATTTTAAAGTCTTGGCTGCGCTTGGGTTCCATCCCAGGGCCAAAATGTGTACCTGAGTATTTTTGTAAAGAAATTGTCAGTGTCAGCCCGCAGTCTCCAAGTTAGACGGTCTTGTACCCCCGTGCTATGAGAAGCGCGATAGGCCGTTGGTCCTACGCCTGATCCTTCTAAATTCGTATCAAACTGATATCCTATCAAAATAATGAGGGAAAGGGAACAAAGAGAGCTGTGTGTAGTAAACAAACTTGTGCACTACAAAATGTCTGACTGTTAAAATTGGTCGCCACAGTCGAAACATCAGACCAAAAGACATCATCCAGGTACGAGATAGACTTAAAGTTGATGAATCACTATCGAAACAACTCAAATGTATTTATACACCGGACACCCACTCGTCTTTCAATCCTCTGGATTTGAAAAAGATCAAACAGACCGCTTAAAATCTGGAGTCACCTAGAAAACATAATTCATTTAGTGACTACAAGGTACAAACTCGATAACGAATTCAATTACAAGGGCTCTATAAATGAAATAAGCTTTAGGCATCGCTTTAACCTGATTATTAGTACCTGCTCATTCGAATTGTAATTAAGTGACACCTACTACAGCAAAATTAAGACCCTCCAACGTTGTAAATAAGATTAATAATTCTTTGATCAATTAACGTATTACGTATAAATAGAAATCTGTCTGTTTATTAAAATTATGCCTCTTGATTTCAAGTGTTTGGTTAAGAAGATATTGGGGAATCTAATTACATTCGATGAGTGAATCTTCAGAATGTTTCCGCAATATATAATTCTCATTATATTTGTACAGCAAACGGAATTATTACGGTAAGTTGTACTTGACCTAGCACGAACTTTTCAGGAAATAGTAACGTTAACTTATTTCATGCTAGGATTATGCTAGTACTTAGCACGAAGCACCTTCGATGACGTAATAATTGTATCGTAACTTCAAAAACGTATTGGATAGTTGTTTATGTAGTAGAACTTAATTATACGTATGATTTACATTATGTATGTGCATTACCAATGTATGTTGTACAAATTTCGCATGCTATTCTAAATAGCTAAATAGGCATAGGAAACTTTTATGTAGGTACCTACGATATTGTAACACCCTATTTAATGGCGAATAAAGGATTATGTTTAGAATAATATTATTCTAAGGGATTATGTATTTTTGTATTTAATCTGTAGACGGGCGTTTCATGTTGCATATATCCTTTCTGACAATCTGGTTACGAACGATAGATGGACTAATAATAATAGTTATAATTCTGCGCGAAAATTTAAAGAACTACGACTATTCCCTCACAGAAATCAGATCATCGCTTCCACGATGAGATCTATGATAATGATGGGAAATCATCTATTGGCAATGTAGTAGGTACACTGTGTGAACCATTCTTTCTTAATTTCTATCAGCGTTAAAATTTTATGTTTTAATAACAGGAAATAACGTAGTCCTAAACAAAGAGTACTATACTCACTTCGAGATCCTTGGCCAAGTTTGTGAAGGCTTCCGAACGCTTCCCGTACCTGTGAAAGAAGGAACATTTAGAATATCGTTTCATAACTTATTCAATAAAAAATATCGAAATAATTGTTTATCACTGATATGAATGCATATGTCACGAAGATATGATAAAAATAGATATATTTTTTTTATTAATAAATAGTTGGGAGACGGATGCCCATCAGGGCAACCATCAGATTAGCGATTGCCGCCGCCCAGACACCTGCAACAGTAGTAGAGTCACAAGTGCGCTGCCAACTTTTAACCCGATTTCTCCCTAATTAGGCCTCCGGTACTCTCACTCACTGGATAAAACATATCGCTGGCACTTTACGCCGGTCTTTTGTGAGGCCGTGGTGTCACTCTGATCGAGCCGGCTCATTCATACCAAAGCGTGGTTCTCCCGGCCCCGGTTAAATCCCTAAGTGATTAGATAAAATCACATACGATGTTTAAAATAGCAACACGGTTTTAACATCTGAACAAATCTACTCGTAGTGATTTGATCAAATTCCGAAAACGTTTAGGTAATACGAGAGTTCCATGTGTTTGACCAACAGAACTGTTCTATGTTTGACCAAGAGAACGTTTCAATGTTTGACCAAGAGAAACAGAAAATTGTAAAAACAATTTGTTTTTTATCATTTTTTATGTGATAGGTGTTAGACGAACAGACGGATCACTTGATGGTAAGCGATTAGCCGGTCCTACTTATCGTCCATGGCGTCTATGGCGCTCCATAGACGCAGTAGAATCACAAGTGCGGAGCCAACCTTTAACCCCCTTTCCCCCCCATGAAAGTATAGCTATTTATCTGCATACTAGTAGCTGGCCTTCACTTTGTTTCGGACCCCCGACTCTTTCTGTATTAGTTCCAAAACATACCAATAGATGGCGCCGAGTGTCGATTGCATCGGGCAAGCGTTTCGTGTTTTGATTTTGCCTATATAAGCCTTGTAGCTATCTTTAGAAGTTACCTTTTTATAAATAGTATAGAAGATAGAAGACTAAGAAAAAGAGAGATATACAGTGCTAACGCGTTAAAATTATCACCGCCAATGAAAACTTCATTCGCAATAAAACGCTATTTGGCATTTTCGGAGTTAAAAACCAATTACCTTCTTTGGGTTATGGTACGAGTAAGAAATTCAAAATATCTATAGCTGTAAAACAACTAATGACAGCACTGTTGGAATCACTTTTTCAAATGCTTTCAGTATGGAATTGTGTATACAGAGATTATATCGATGCATAAGCATTTCTGATTGATTAAGCATTCTGTGGAAAACCATAATGGTATGGTTTTCCACAGAAATGCTTGATAAGCCCCACTTAGCAATTAGCCGGTTAGCGTTTCTTAATTAAAATCAAGTCATTGCTAATTAGTCTGACTGTCGGTATCCCATAGTGTCCACCCTTTCGAGCTTCACGGCTGATTAGGAATCCTGGACTTGAGATAATTAGCAACTAATACAAGACGTCTGACTAACCAGTTGATTAAGCAATAGCTTATTGGTTCGATATAAAATATCTAAATACGATTCCTTTGAGGAACAACAAAAGAACAAGTTTAAATTCAAAAATAATGCAAAAAGAAGTATCTCGCCAGTTATTCCCTCAGCGTACACTAGTAGCTTGTAGTTTCACTTGCAAATAAGGATCATCTACACTATTTATAAAGAGATAACTTCTATAGACAACGACAAGGCTTATAGGTAAACCGAAAACACGAAACGCTTGCGCGATGTAACTGAGCACAGCGCCATCTATTGGTTCATTTCTGAATTACGGTCCCGAAGCGAAGTGAGGGCGGGCCAGATTTAAAAAATTACCGCAGGCAAGTTTTTTAAATGCAATAGTGAAGTCTACATACACGTCATTATTTACAATTATCTTAAAAGTAATACAGGAAGAAATCAAAGAAAAACACAATTTTTTTTGCCAGTAAGTATGCAGTATGCTTAACTTGCTATTGTTGAAATCTACTCGAATCGAAATTATCTTTAGAACTATAGCTATATAGTAAGTAGTATAAATAAAACCAGTCAAAACGTCCTTTCTTTTGAGCTCTTTATCAGAAATTTGTGCTATGAATGAGTGCAGATAAAATATAATCTCTTTACAAAAGTAAAAGTTGTAATATAATAGCGCATCTCGAGTGCATTTTAATAGCATTATACTATTAGCCGTTCTTAAAAACGTTAAGATGTTTGCAAACGAGCGAGCAAGTAGAGCAAATATTGTTTAAGACGCTTTCTTCCTCCTTGCAAGATCACTCGTAGTTACTTAAGAAATTACAACACACCTACAATATAACTTTGTAATGGGGGCAATGGCATGTAAAAAAACCCGCTAGATGGCTTACTGTAGCACTAAGGTCCATTTACACGGTGATTTTTGATGTGAAATGTCAAAATGTCACTGAATATCCAGTGACGTCAAAGTTGGAACTCAGTCTGACAGTGGATTTTTCATACAAGATTAGGTACATATTTTGTATGTAAATAAATACGTGAAATAATAAATTTCTTTCTTTAGTGAATCAATAAGTAAGTATGCTAAGGTGAAGTGGATTGAACACATTTACCGTAAACCACGTAAATATCGCTATTTACGGTAAATATTTTACGGTTAATGTGAAGAATGGTTCGTTCAATCGTGAAATGGGACGTTCTCATTCAGGATATTTCAGTATTAATATTTATTTATGTTAATACAGTAAAGACAAAGTTTATTTCAAAATAATTTAATACAAAATAATTTTTTTTCATCCGTATTAAAGCTCTCAAAAAGTATCTAAAACGCTTAATAAAATCAGGTGGGTGTCGTCATTGCCCGACGATGGCCTGGCGCATTCAACCATGTCCTTTGCTAATATCATTATTGCCCAACGAGTGTCGTCATTGCCCGACAACGGCGTGTCGATTTTAACCATGCCATTTGCTAGTGTCATTATTGCCCAACGAGTGTCATCATTGCCCGACATTGGCCTGTCGCATTTGACCATGCCATTTGCTAATTGTCCGACGAGAATCGTTATTGCCCGACCATGGTTTGTGTCATTTGGTTATGCCATTAGTAAATCATCCTAATCCTAACATTAAGAACAAAACGAGTGCGTAATAAGTAAATCGAAAAACTGTGCCAATTTTATACAAAACCGTTCGTCAAAATTGTATCGTGTGTAAGAATTAGAAATAAAACACGATTTAAAATTTCACATGCAAAAAACAAATGCAAATAGATCAGTGCGGTGCTTTGGAAGTATCGATACAGGGGGGAGTAACATCGACTATCGTACCTTGGTCGGGTGTGGTAGGAGTAAAGGCGGTCTAGGTTCTGCAGCTGGATTAGCCGCATCGCGCGATCTAACAATTCTGGGTCGACTCGGTCCCCTTGCCCGACGTCGCGGCGATCGATCCTGCCAATATATCGATATCGATGTAACACAAGGACGCACAACACTACGGGGGAGATTTGATTTGACTCGACCAAGGTATGATACCGAACCGTTTTTGGGAGCTGTACGGCATTTTAGATTTGAGCTGAAGGTCTATTCCAACTTGAACCTTATTGCTTTATAATACAAGCCAACTTATATGATCCATCATTTTATATTAAACATTTTTACTAGAGAGACGAAAGTAGTTGTCAACTAAAACATATTAAAAACAAATTAATCTAATTATTTTCATTTTACAGCTAATCTTCGAAAACATACGACCGCACTGTCAAGGTATTTTACTGTTAATCAATAAGGTCAGAAGTTACTTAGCTAATTGTAATAAAATCTAGGTGAGGGATAAAATACATCGCAATTGGGTCGAAGTGAAACGAAGATTTCAGATGGTTTGGGCATGTTGAAAACTACGTCGATTCTTCTCATTGATCCCACGATGCCTAAAGACGTCCAGCTCCTGTGAGCTAGCAAGCTGAAATGGACAGTGGGCTGGCCATATCAGCTACCGAACTGACAAGCGATGGGGTAAACGAGGTCTGGAGTGGAGACCAACGTTTCAGTAAACGTAGTGTAGGACGGCCTATAAAATTAGATGGAGTGACGATTTGCGTAAGTTGGCTGGCAGGTGCTGGATGCGAGTAGCCAAAAATCAATCGGAGTGGCAAACATTTGGAAAGACCTATTCCTTTTTGACAGAGTCAGACGAGCAGACAGATCACCTGATGGTAAGCGATCGATTAATAAAGCAGCATATTGATGAATTGACAAAATACAGATATAAACTTTTTATATCTTTTAAAACTGGCGATTAATCATTTTAGCAATAAACAAGTAGGTCTGTATGCTACGCCGTAGCACAATCTTCGCAGCTGTACTACGAAATCTTACTCTATCGTAGTAAAGCGATCAGCCGTAGTATAGCTACGTGTAGCTATACTACGGCGGATCGCGTAACGTATTCAAAACTCAATTATTACAAAACCGAATTAGATCATATTATGGGGAGCTCTCCATGAACTTGAAAGCACTGGACGCCTTTAGAGAAACACCCTAATCCTACTACTATTATAAAGGCGAAAGTTTGTATGGATGTATGGATGTTTGTTACTCTTTCACGTAAAAACTACTGAATGGATTTGAAATGAAACTTTACCACAATATAGCTTATACATCAGAATAACACATAGGCTACAATTTATAAAAATATATTTGTGTGGATTGTCCAAAATATGACGGTAAGTGTCAATAATTAACTCCACGCGTACGAAGTCGCGGGCGGCCGCTAGTGTAGATTAAAGGTAAAGTTAACAGTACCAATGAATTCCTCACCTAAATAGAACTATTTAAATTAAGTTCAGTCAGGTAATAGGCGGAGTTGATTGATTAAATGTATGACTATAACTCAATTGATTACCCTGTCCATACAGGTGATAAAGTCAACACATGAGTAGAACGACATATTGAAACTTTGGGACCAATTAGGACGCGTTGTATAATTTGTCAAAGTAATAATATATTATTATCAGGTCTATTTGCTCGACGTCACTGCGTTTCGGGGCTATTAGGTCTTATCTATACCAAAAGATGGCGCTGGGCATTGATTACATCGCGCAAGTGTTTTGTTTTTTCGGTTTCCCTATAAGCCTTGTTGTTAATCTTGATTGTTCTTTATCAATAGTATGGAACCGATTCCACCACGATCAGCCACGTTCTCGGGATGTGTTTGTGTACAAGTATGTGCGCAAACACAAATGTATTCTCTATTCCTTCACCCTCATTCTCTGATGGAACTGGTGTCCTGGTAATAAAATACTTTAGAAATAATGAAGCAGAAGGCATAGAATAAATTCAGATGACCCAAAAGTGATTTTTTTTTGGAACTAACTAATTGTATGACAAAAATCAATTAAAGTGAAATATTTTTTCACCATAAAGATACTACCATATAGACGCTCGATAGCTGTAGCGAAACCAACGGCCGTATCTGAGAAGGTAAAGTGTAGTAAAAAGATAAATAAATAAATAAAAGTTTCAATCTACATCTATCTTACATTAAGGCAAAAGCCTCCGTCATAGAATTCACAAATAAAATAATGGTCTCAAAAATAAAACATTATTTGGTAGATAGGTACCACACATATTTACCAAAAAGAGGATATCATTATACTTTTGAGCCCATCTGTTTTCACATCTCAAAAAATATTAGTTGAAATGTTCGACATCTTGATTTAAATTTAAGCTAAAATAAAATGGTTATAAGATTTTTCCCAATACCGTAGGCTATGCAGGAACTCTTGTAAAGAATAGTTTTTCAGATCAACGTTAAAGCTTTTAAAAGTCCATTGTAACCCTAATGCATTTCTTTTGCTTTTCAGTCGCTGAAACTTTCACGGAAAATGTAATAAATAGTAGGTATATCAAGTACAAAACGCTAAAACTTGCGGCAGACGTAGAGGTACTTCATTCGTTAATATTAATAAAATTACAGATAGTTAACGCCCCCATGGTCTAATGATTTAAGAACCGATAGGTGTCAAGTGCGTACATGAGTTGACATCGAAAACGATATAAACGTAAACATGATCTCTAAGTTCTTTGCAAATGATCACATGAAAGCGACCAGCGATAGTTTTGATATCAGGCTGAGTGGTAGTATTTCAAACTCATGGTAGTGCTACAGGTCGACAAAATTTGTCGACATTTAATGTTGTTTCGAATTTTTCGAACATAGCCCGGGTTTGTGAACACCAATCCGAATCAGGCATGCGTGGCAACTATTCCCATGACAGTAGCGATGCAATGACTTGATTTCTATGATGGAGGATACGTTACATTAATTTTATATGACAGTTAAGGTACTAAATTATTATTTTGTGGTTCTTTTCTTATTTAAGAGCGTCACTCTTCTATTCTTCCCTCGACTTTGCCAGCACCTTCTCTTTCACTTGTTGGATGTAATACCTTTTTGGCTTTCTTTCCTTCCCTTTCTTCCTTCCACTTTCCCTTCCTATACTGTTTTAAAGAACATTTTAAGGAATTGTGTGGTTAAGGTGTCCAAAATAGTCAGTAGATTTAAAAAGAAGTAACTGTTATACTGGAGCTAAAGACTTGTGACAGCTGGTGTCTTTACCATCTGCCGCGACTCTTTTCATTTAATACGGTATAACTAGTAATATTTTTGCTTAAAGAGAAAGACTTTATTAAAATTGACGCGAGTACTTTGTCCAGGGTGGGATTCGAACCCACGCCAGGGAATGTGTAAAATAAGGTCACTACCAAATGTTTCATCGAGCCAGTCATTAATATAATAAAAACAAATGTAAGTTTCCTTCCAATGACATAATGCCATTTTAGTAACATAATATTGGGGTTGATATTCCCTGAGGCTATTTCAAGAGTCAAAACCCATTTACCTAAAATATTTTAACTGTGAATTTATGAGGAAGTCGAGTGCATGTTTCCCATAGGAGAAGCCTATAGAGGTCCATCATTCACTACAGTGTTTTAATATCAACGGAAAGCTATCCCAATTCATATCAATGTAACTATCCGAATCTGTCAAATGTCTCCTATCAACTCGCACCTTAATTTTAAACACATTTGGTATAAAATCAATTAAATAAATTTAACAGATTGTTGCCTGATGTTTTGCTGTCTGTACAGTTATTCCAATTTACTTGGATCTAAGTCTGTAATGTTTTATTTTCTTCAAAAATATCATATTTTCGCCACAATCAGTGTAAATAGGTTGGCGGCGCTAGTTTCATTCGTATAACTATAGCCCCTTAAGATATTTGTGACTCATCGAGCGCTCATCAATATATTCTATCGCGACTCTCAACAGTTTTTTAAACTCTTTGAACACCTGAAGTGTATAGTGATTTCTGCTGCTGCACAACAATTTGGCCTCTCGCCATCTGTGGACTGCAACATAGTGATGCTTATGATAAAATTAAACCAGGTTTGCAATCCGCTGGTCTGATTATACACTATGTCGATATTTCAAAACATGTTTACAAAATGTCGCAACATTCCTGATTAGATAAGTAATACCGGCATTAGCACTTGTGAGCAGATCGAAGTTTGATGAGACATGTTAAACCAGACTTAGTCATGGATACTTAGCGGCTGTGTGTTTAGTTTCCGCGTTTTTAATAACTTGCCAGTACAAAACACCGCTAGGAGATAAGTCACATTTATTTGCATTGCATTGTAGAAGAAAAATTTTCAAATTGTGGTAGAAATTAAAAAATATATTATTTTCTCACACAATCCAATAGGTACAAAGGAAATAGCAAGAACTGGAGCCTAAACTAGGTCGACTCTGTATTTAAGACCTCCAGGTCTCACCCGAGAATCGAGAGGTGCCCTGAGCCTAGAGGTTAGATGTTACGATACAAATTTCCGTCCAGAGCTCTGATTTCCATTCATGTGTGATTTTCAATGTGACCTAACCTGGGAATCAGGTGACTCGATTGTTATTTTGCCATCAACATATTGTTATCAAGGGAGGAAAAAGCATACAGTTTTCCTATATCAACACGCTTGCCTAATGCGTGGTGATCGCAAATCTATGTTCGAAATATTCGAAACATACTTTTTGATCGACTATTAATTATGAAGATATACTTAACTTCTATAGACAACCACTAGGGTTATATAAAACCCAAAATGGCGCGATGCAATAGACAGCCAGCACCATCTATTGACAAAGAACTTAGTCCCAAAACGAAGTGAAGGCGTGCCACTAGTAGTTGAACAAAAAAAGCCGCAAAGAAGCTTTCATTGCGGCTTATAATAGCCCAGTCTTTATTTTATTACTAGTGGCCGCCCGCAACTTCGTTTGCGTGAACTTTATGACTCTCGACTTCAAGATGATTATTTAAATAGAATTTAACAAAAATATTACTTATTATAAATGTTCGTTTATAGGTTAATAGATTTTTAAGGCGGCTCATTAATATTTTTTACGAAATGCTAAGGAATGGAACAACTTGCCGGCTTTTGTATTTCCAGAGAGCTACAATTTGGGTGTCTTTAAGTCGAGAGTGAATAGGCTTCTTCTGGCAAAGCACGCTACATCTTAGACCTCATTGTCACTCTCCATCAGGTGAGATGAGGTCAAGTGCAAACCCATTTAATAGGTATTTAAAATATCAACTTCTAATGAAAGTAACCCCCCAAATTATTTTTTATTCCATTAGGGGATGTAAGTATTCTATTAAGTTTGAATCTTATATTTATACATCAATTCTGTCAAAGAATGTGTATGCAAAAGTTGGAGGTAAATTGGGCCAAGGAATCACGTAGTCCCTATGAACAAACTTTGAACCCCCTTTTCGCTCCATTAGGGGTTTAAGTTCGGAATATCCTTCCTTATAGGATCTCATCCAAAATGCTCATCACATTTGACAATTTTCCATTCCATTTCATTCCATATTTGTTATAGTGTAGCTGGGCTCTTAGAGGTCCAAACCAGATGTTCCATGATCTTTGATTTTTTTTCATGGCATCATAAACTGCCTCATCAATCTGAACAACTTTTGTTAAGGTGCCATTGACCTACCTCTTATAGTTTAGCTGGGCTGTTGTGGTTCTACATCAAGGAGCCTAGTCTTCAAAATGTTATATATCCTATAAGTTGCCCCTGATATTACAGCTATACAATAAAAAAGTTTCATTCGAATTGGTTCAGTAGTTTCCGAGATTAGCGCGAACAAACAGACAAACAGACAAACAGATAAACAGACAAACAGACCAAACAGACAAACAGACAAACAGACAAACAGACAAACAGGACAGACAAAAATTTTAAAAATCATTGATTCATGTTCTGTTACTGTTTTTTTAGTCGTCCTAAGTTATTTTGAGATAAATATCTTCAATGTACAGACACAGCTTTTTTACATTTTTATTATATGTATAGATATAGATGACGAAGGCTTAAAAATATTTGTCTCGCTACAAAGGTGAAAGCCAGCACGTCATTTGCTTGTAACTCTATCAAAGAGCCTAGTTGTCTGTTTACTCTTGTTTTTCTAAATAAAGTCCTTTGCTTTTACATCAACAATTTTACTGACATTAAAGCTTTTTGCTTTCCCGAGCTATCTTTGCTGAAAAATATGCAATGGAAGTTGTTCTTTGCTTTTAATTAATAGTGTGACTCATTTAGATTAGTATTTGTTTAATGTTTGCTTGTTGGTAGAAGTTGCGGGAAACAGCTTGGTACCTAGGTCTGAGGCGTATTTGTATAGAATACACATTGGATTTTGATCGCTTGACTGCGCTTACTTTTATAGCAGCTACTGTGTAAATACTGCCTCGGTAGAGCAGTAGTTGGGTGCTGCCTGTGGGTGCTGCACTTTGAAGTCATGACTATTAATAATTCCTATGACGTATTTCTGTCGGAAATCCCGCCTATGTCCGCAAAGTCCGCAAATATTCGACGCACTGAGTTTCCACGGCGCGGTTTTTATTTTATCCACCATATGGCAGTATATGTGGTATATGGCAATTGCAATTTCGTTATAGATAGATAGCAAATATCTTCTCTATTTATGGAGGCATGATATAGCAGATGGGCGTCTACCATATTGGCGGGTCGTACGAATCCGAGCTTGCACTTCTAGACTTTTAAAATCTAAGTGCGTATTTCTACCACTATCTTGGTGGTGAGGCAAAACGTCGTGATAAAACCTATGTATGTATGTAACCATGATTCAGTGGTTAGCAACTTTCGCGATGACTTCTTACGTTTCTTTTTTCTAAACACAAAAACGTTCTTGGTCTATATTTACTTTGTGCTTCCATACTTTTCGGCTTCCACCATTTCAATGAACAATATTTATGATAACGTATCCAAGGATTTTCTAGACCGCTACTTTTGTTTGTTCAAACAAATTGATGTGTCCACTGTCCACCAAATCTCCATCGGTTTAGCAAAAAAAAAAACGAAAACTAGCGATCATTCGGAAAAGTGACCCGCCGTAATCAAATGATAACAGAGAATGTTTTAGTTTCATATACGGACATGCTCGTTGTACAATAAGCCGGTCAAAACCCCTTAGAATTTATCAACTTATGCAGATACCTTGATATCGACCAGTACAGGGTCAGGCTGATTTTAGGGTATTCGTGGTCCATTGAGGACCATGAAACACCCGTGTATCCTTTTTGAATATTACCTACATTAATTTATAGTTTTATAATAGTAAACTTTTTAAAAAATTTGGAGTTTTTCAATAAAATTAAATAGACTTTTCTTTTGAACTAATTTCGCAAAGAAAAAAATGGGAAAACGATAGGTAAGGATTAAAATAATGTTCGACTAGGCGTATTTTTATGGGTGTATTTTACTTCCTCAAACAGCTAGAGAGATTCTAATAAAATTTGGTATGACGTCAACTGATACTCTAGATTAACATATAGGCTACGTTTTACTGTGGGTAAATATCTCATTCCTATGGGAAAATTTATGAAAATAAAATAAGTCGCTTCTGAAAATGTAATCATTATTTTTCTTGTTAATAAATTATTTATTTTCACTAATGAACCGCGGGTAATTCCGAGGGGCACAACTAGTCGTAGAACAAAAAGGATTATTTCAGTCCAAAGATTTCATCGTGGAACAACTGGGACAAAATCGTTTTCTTTTTCTATCTTCCGAGCATAAACTAATTGGATTTAATTCTCAGGCAATGATACGTACTCTGAATGTCAAAGAGGAATGAAAGGGGTAAAATACAACGGACCGAAAATATCTCGTAAAGATATTTGAAAAGTTTCCCCACAGATCTGAAGTTCTGCAAACAGGAGTTGTTTAGACATTACAAGAATTTAACTCAGATAAAGGAAATATTTGATAGCCTGCATTGCAATCCGCTTTAGTAGCATTTTGTAACTTTGGCAATGTCGAAACTCCAGTTGGCAACTAGTTTGATGGCATTAAACGCGTGACCGGGTTGTTTGGGGCTGTTGACGGAAGTGTGTGTCGATAGTGCATCAGACCCGCTGTGTAAATTGGCATTCACTTGAGAAAGGTGGTAATCAAAAGCCCTGCCAGACGTCCCCAATATGGGTGATAAAGCCGATTTTTAGTCGATATGCCTCTGGGCTTGTACCAAGATAAAAACTCGATATAACCCTTAATGGGCCCGCTAAGTAAAATACAGCAGGGAGTTTCAGTAATTTGTAAAGTTATTTTTGCTCTTATGTAAAACAAAAACGTATATTTACAAATCTTGATACCTACATAAAAAAGTGACGTTCAGCCAACATTATTATTAGGTACCGCCTACCGAGATCGTATTTATAAATTACCATTGCATTCAGTTTTGTAATATTTTGTGCAAAAGGGAGTATCTATCTTATTATTGTTTTAGTGTTTTTAATGGGACCCTAATTATCAACTTTCTCATACCGTTCTTTGCTGAGCGGCGAATTGTTGAGGGAATTCCTGATAAACAAGAATTATGTGGTTTGCAAAGGGTAATGAAGTACTGCATTCATTGTTCTTGTATTTCCGACTGTAGCTTGTTTAATTTAATTTCACTCGTATGTAAATAGTTAATTTCCTATTCTACCGCTACCGTACTTCAATGGAGACTATCTATAATAAACAATAAATTAGAATGCATTCTTTTATATTATAGCACCGTAAGTAATTTGATAACATTTTCATTTTATGCAACTATATTACTTAGATTAGTTATTTCTTTTATAAATAAGCAAAAAGTGGACCAATTTTTTTAAATATAATGGTCAAACCAGCAGCATCTTAAAGAAGGAATAAGCCCTTTTCTTGAAGATCACTAGGTCGTATCTTATATTCTTTTCGCGTTTTTTTTTTATCAAAATACAGACAAATCTTTAACACACTCAATGAGATTACATTTCAAGCTAACATTTTTGGTGGAAACAAAAAAAACAATTTAATTTTTTCATCCTCAAACCATAACTTGTCCAAGTTAGTAAACTTTGTTCTTACACATCTGACACTTTGACGAAGTGAACCCAAATAAGATCGAGGCATCACTCCTGACGAGTTAAAAGTTTTCTTTGAAAGTATTCTTACGTCTTTTATCCCGATAATATTATGAAATAATTTGTTTGGTTTTTCTTTTCTACTAAATTTATTTTTCTCTAAAGTGCCTAATTCGAGATTCGCTCACCGTGAGATAAAATATGGTAAAAGCCACATATCTCTTGTAACTCAACCACCTGGTTACCCATATTCGCAAAATAAATGATTGTGGATTTATATTAGGTAGGTAGGTATTTATATTAAGTTTGAATGTATTGTGCAATTTAACAAAAAAAGTAGGCTGGATCACATTGGCAGAGAGAAAATAACTATGAGCGAACGGAAACGTTAAACTTTAACATTACAAAACGAACCCGCTTACAACATCAAAGTCACTCGCCCATTCGTAACTTTTTGCAAATGAACCTTAATAAGTGCACCTCTCCAGCCAACTTCCACTTCAAAGCCATCTTAATTCTAAGACTAAATATAAAAATAGCCTAAGTGGCTCTCCTGACGGTAATGCCGTGTCAAAGTTTATACCGACGTCGTCAACGCACCCATTGTCGCTGGACCCATTCAAATGGTAGCACAATTGTCACGTAGAACACATTCACAATACTCGGCCATTAGCCAACGAATGCAGGGAATTTTAAATTGTATTCATTTGAATTTAATGTTGTTACATTGCGGAAAACAAAACGCAAAGTTATAGACTGAAATGAAACTACAGTAGCTTACTTGTGTTGCGTTACTTACGAGTACTGACTACGCTGGCTCAGCGATCCTAGGCGGGTTTTTTTTATGTTATAGGTAGCAGACGAGCAGGCGGATCACCTGATGGTAAGCAATTGCCGCCGCTCATGGACACTTGCAACACCAGTGGGGTTACAAGTGCGCTGCCAACCTTTTATCCCCTTCCCCCGGGTGGGCCTCCGGTACCCTCACTCACTCGGCGAAACACAGCACAGGGGCTGCTTCACGCCGGTTTCTGTGAGGCAGTGGTATCACTCCGGTCGAGCCGGCCCATTCATGCCGAAGCGTGGCTCTCCCACATTTACGGCGGGTCTTGGCCTCCGACGTCAAAGTTCGCTATTTTGTTCGGTCCTGTGCCAATTCCGACCAATCATACACTTTAGTACTTTAAGGTCCTTGGCGACTTGGTGTTGCGTTACGTTGACGATCTATTCGTCACGCATATGTTATGTTGTATAGTATATAGTTTGAAACTAATAGCACAATCAAATTCCGAAGCAAAGTTAGAGCAGGTTCTATAGTTATTTGTAAAGTTTAGTGTTTTATTATTACATCCTCTACATACCAATGAAAAAGATCGTCAATTTTGTAAACCTACAAATTCCGTGTGGTTCGAACATTTCTAACGCTCAATATTACAAACTAATCCTTTGAATTGTTTTGTGTCGCTATTTCAATATATCAGTGAACAAGTATGAGTGACAATAATAAACTAAATATTTTGGCAGTACCACTTTTACACTTCTATATTAATAAAGTTTTTTAAACTTCACCTAAAATCTGACGTATGGAAATTAATCAAAAACTTTTTGAATGTGTTTGGGTGGAAGATGACGACCGAATATAGAATGATAATAATGAGTACTATATTTAGAGTAATACATTACATTACATATTGAATATTTTATTTAATCATGAATCATACACTTACCTAATATCCAGTATTTTCATAATACAGATTTCGTCTTTATTCTCTGAGGAAAATCTAAATTCTCAAATTAGCAACCCTTCAAGTAAATTAGGTAATAAATAAACTTAACTTTTAGCTATTATAATTCTGATTGCAACAAGATTAAGTTCAAATTTTAATGGCCGTCTTAATTAATTAGTCTGGCAAATATAAGCTAATAAAAAATTTAAAAGTCATTTTAAAACTGGTGTTTATTTTGGTATTGGCATTGAAATGAAAGTTCAATTTAGATCCATACATAACACTTAATATAGTTCTTTAAACAAAATAACCTACCTATGACAAGTTCTAACTGTATGCCTTTTTTAAAACAATACCTAAATTTTCGAAGTAGTCCCCACTAAGATGTTACACCCTATACCAATGGAAAGGAACAAGCTTAAGTAATATGTAGTATGTCATTTAACACAATTAGACACGAAACTACTAGACCACACCATATTTAGTAACAAGTATACCAGCCTACTAGAGGCTGGCAATTCCGAAGGCGACACAAAAGCCAGTACAGGCCTGATTGCTACCGTAATTCGGCCTGTGACGGCCTGTGCGCCGACGCCTGTCGCCCATCCTCAGAATCCTTTCTGCATAACGTAAGGGAATTATGGGGCCACAAATTGCTTTGTAGATTGCTTTAATATATGTAGGTTGGACTAGCTAACTCCTCGTATAGAGGGTGGGTACAACGTGTGGGAGATGCGTTCTCCTGCTTTCATTGCCCTCTTAGCCCACACTTAGACATCACCATCTTAGCATGTTATTCCCGGTTGCATTCAAAAACTTCGCTTTAGAACCTGGAGTAACACTTGGACCAAGATGAAAATTTGCACATATTAAAATCCAGTGACGCATACTGAGATTTGAATCTACGACCTCTTCAAGAAGGTGCACGTTCTTATCCACTGAGCTACCTTAGTTCTATCATAACAATGGCTTTTTTGTTCGCTAGAGGCGACAAATGAGCAAGAGTGGGTCACCTGATGGTAAGTAGTCACCGCCGCCCATGAATGTCTGTCAGATCAGAGTAGGTCACCATTGCATTTTAGGTCTTTCAGAAAGTACCTACCTACATACTTCTCTAGGAGGTATCTAGTCGTAGCTGTCGTGAAGTAACTTAATGCTATCCTGCTTCACAAGACGTGAATGTAGGTAACGTGGTTTTGTTTTGTTTTTCGAAATTAATTACTTTAAAATGTAACAAGTTTCTTATTACACAAAGTACGAGTACGATTCTATTCGTAAATATTCAAATAGCCCCGCTTTTAGTAAGGTAGCATATGTTCCGGAAATTGCGTTTCTTAATACAGGTAAATAGACTGTTTTCTCTGTCTACTGCTCTCATTTTGGCTCGCCATTAGAATAAATTGAGGTTAAATGTAAGGCTGCCCTTTAAAAAAAGAAATTGTTGACCATTGGGAACCAAGTTGGTATGTAGGTCAAAGTAATATCCATCCTTGAGATGGTTCATCTATTATACTATTTATTGAGGAAATAAATCTCGGATTTTAGTAGGGCAAAACTTATACGTCAGTATGTGGGGCTGCATAGCGTTTGCCTATTTTGTGTAGGTAATTGTAACCACATTAAATACACTAAATTATTTCTATTCTAGAAAATGACGGTGCATAGAAATACCTACGAAGGTACAGGGATTTGAAAGATCTTAAAAGATATTATTAATTTTTGTAAAACGCAAAAAGCAAGTGTGATTGTCATGGAAAAACCATTTCAAGCTAAAAAGGGCAACAATCAATATAAACCCTTCGGGAATGACGTCAAAATGAATTGCCCAAGTTTGCAATTGCTCAAACGCAGTGTGTTTGTGAATTTAGGGGCCATTCCGAAGCGGAGTCAAAGCTTTTACTTTTCACCAGCCATTTGTAACGAATGGCGAACGAATATTTTGTTTAGCGAAAGTTATGTAGGTATGGGAGAATTAGACTTGCGCAAAATTTTTCGTTGAGACGAAAATAGCACCTTTTTATATCTACTTATACTAGTGACCCGCCCTCATTTCGTTTCGGAACATTAGTTCCACCCCGTAGCAAATAGATGGTGCTAGACGTCGAATGCATTGCGCTAGTGTTTCGCATTTTCAATTAGTATGTAAATGCCTCTTTATAAATAGTAGGTATAGATATAGATTTTCCAAATGCATGTATGTGTTTCGCCTGCGCTCTATCGAGTAGGTACGTGAGTGTAAGGTTGGCATGACACTTGTGATTCTACTGATGCTGCAGGTGTATTGTGTATCTCAATGTAATTTCTACTCTCTTCTATATCGTCATTCAGCTCATAAAATGAAAAGTGTGATTAGCTCCGGTCATCATACTTCATCAATCATTGAGTGATTTCGTCACTTTATAAATTGAGTGACAGACACAAGTGCACTCCCAACTATTTAATTAACTCCCTTTCCCGCGGATTGGGCCTGTATCCTCCTTCACTTGGCACAAAACAGAGCGCAAGCTGCTTCACGTCGGTTTTCTATAAGGCAGTGGTATCATTCAGGAATATTTATTTGACTGGCCGGATGGCGCATTTGGTAGTGACCCTGCCTCATACGCCAAAGGTTGGCTTCGATCCCCACCCTGGACAAACATTCGTGTGATGAACACTTGTGTTTGTTCAGTGTGGGAGTTTAAGTATTATATTTGTGATCCTGTAATGATATCTGTAACATAAGTGCTTATGCTACTTAGTATAGAGTCAGGTCAATGTATGAGATGATGTGAGAATTTATTATTACGTTAATAGCAACATGAAATCCCTTCGTAAGCTCACACAGCTGTTCTATCAGATTAGCCCTGCGTCTGAGGCAAACGAGCCTAGATGCAGGCATTGTCCTTCAGCTTATCTTCCGATGCCTCATCGCGATAGGCCGCAGCTTCTCTAGACAGTTAACTCGATAATATAGTTCCGTCCGGCTATGCATCGTACATCCATTATAAATGGAAAAGTGTGTCTGTCTGTCTGTATGTTTGTTATTTTTTATACTAGAGGCGGGAAACGAGCAAACAGGTCACCTGCTGGTAAGTAATCACCGCCGCCCATGAACATCTGCGAGATCAGAGAGGTCGCTGATGCGTTGCCGGCCTTTTAAGAAGGAGTACCGACGCTCGTTTCTTGAAGGTCCCTAAGTCATAGCCGTCAGGAAATACTGCCGCAGCTAAACTATTCCACAAGACTGAGGTTCGCGGGAGAAAATTCCTCGAAAAACGCACAGTGCTAGATCGCCAACCATCAAGATGATGAGGATGGAATGACAGCCGCTTGCGTGTGGTTCGATGTAAGAATTCAGCCGCAGGAAGTAGATCAAACAATTTTTCTTGCTTGTTTGTCTTGCTTTCACGGCATAACGGAGCAACGAATTGACGTGATTTTTTTAAGTAGAGATAATTGAAGGGATGGAGAGTAACATAGGCTAGCCCCTTTCTTAACCCCCATTTTAGGGAAGTGGGGGGCGAAAATGTAATAGGATCATACTAGAATGAATAAATCAGATCTTTTAAGTTAAGACAACCTTTAAATTTTGTTAGCGTTTCCTGAGAATATTTCGAAATACTCGTATAAAACCCATTTAGGTACTGAAATTATCATGATTTTCTATCTTTCATGATTCACAGAATCGTTCTTTTGAAGTCTACATGAAATTCAAATTTTAAATTAAAATACTGTAATATTGACAGGAAAAAAACAAGAGGGCCTTATCTTTTTACCCTTACTTATTCTGACAACATCTAATTCGGTATAGTACGTACAGCCACACATCAAAGTCTACAAAACTGTCAAATTTCTTCAATCGACTCTCATTTTACTGTCAAACATATTAGGTTGAATATCAATTGAAAAAAATTGACAGGTTGTGGCAACTTGATGTGAGGCTGACTGTACATGTTCTTCCATATTTTCCATGCAATATTTATTCAAAACACCAAAATCTCAGATACCCCTCATCTCGCGTTTGCTATCTGAATATATCAAAAGAATATATCATCGGTCACCCCCGAACGAATATTAAGAGCCGATTCTTCATATCACCTCAAATAACATTCGATGGTGCACACTGGTTTATGAATAAGTGATAAACCTATGCCGACATCAAAGGGAAATAATATGCCAAATATGTAATTCGCGACATCTTTGCGAATGCAAATGAGGATAAGGGCAAATGTAAGAACATTATTGCATTAGAGTATAGGGAATATTGTGTTAATGTACCATAGTAGGTGTTTATATCGATTACTAGCTGACCCGGTGAACATTAAAATTAATATTATTAATCCATTTCACGTTCATAAGCTATGCCCAAAAGAGTAACATGATGTACAGGAATATAAATGTAACACCGTATCTTCATTCATGAATGCAATAAACGTATTTGATTTTGACTCCATATCGCATTTTTCTCGTCTTTCAAAACTTCCCTGGGCTTTCACGAATATTCAAGACCAAAATTTGCCAAAACAGTTGAGCCGTTCTCGCGTTTTAAGTAGACTAACGAACAACAATTCTTTGTTTTTTTTTTAAATATTAAATTGGTTTGCACTTGACCTCATCTCACCTGATGGAGAGTGACCAATAGTGGTCTAAGATGTAGCGTGCTTTCCCAGAAGAAGCCTAGTCACTACTCGACTTCAAAGACACCCAAATGATGCTCTCTAGAAACTACAGAAGGCCGGCAAGTTGTTCCATTCCTTAGCTAGTTCGCTATTTATTATTAAGATTGTAAGTATATATTATTATCATTATGGTAAGCATGATTTTGACCCTGTGAGTATTGTCCCACTGCATGGTGCAAAGGCCTGGAGAACATCATTGTATCGCTGCGAAAGAAAAGTACTTAGACGTGAAAGCGAGTTACCTGATCAACCAATCACCGATGACCATGGAATACTTTACTAACTATGCACGTTGCTAGCTGGTGAGAAGATGTACTTTTTGAAGATTTCAAGTGTCCGGCAAATACAGCTGCGGGAAGATAATTCCACATTCAGAACGTGACTTACCTCGGTCTAGCCGCTTGGGTGTAGTAGCGGTCAAGCTCCTGCAGTATGCGGAGGGCGTCGGCCATGTCGTGAGGGTTCTCCTCCCTGGCTTCAGCCAAGCAAATGACGGCCAGGACTACGGCGAAAGCGACAGCGATCCTCTTGCTCAGCATCTTGGGTTCTGGCGACAATAAGGTTTAGTTTAGGGACTGCTAAATAAATAAAAAGCGCCAGACAATCACCAATCAACCTGGTCCCGCAGCCCCTGTAGTCTATGAGTACCAGACGACAATAATTAACTTCAAATAAAGGCCAATGACGGTCATACCACAGAAAAACCAAGGTCCTAATGGCGCATTTGCTACCTTTAGGTATTTATTCCTAGTCTGACACTGAATTTTTTTTTATCATTCTAATACTAAAATGGATTCCGAATCATCGAAACTACCGTTAGTGTCTGGGTGTTTAAATATATGTTTACGTATACAAACAGATATTGAAACACCCTGACACTAACCAAAAAAGTGTAGATGACACGAATGCTTTTCCAGAGGAATGCGGCAGGGTACTGACCCGCCACATTAACACGGACCAAATGCAAATATATTGGTACGGACAAAATTGTACGAGTGGACTAGAAATAGCTGCCTCAATACAGGCTTAAATCATTAAAATCGATGTGCATCGCAACTTCTGGACGCACGTCAATAGCACCCTAAAATGCCATCTTGATTGGCTGACCACTGACCAATTTAACCCAATCCTTCATCAAACAAAGCAGATGATATTCGGAACCAATTTCACGGAACGATGAGCGCACGCCGGAATCCCGCCACGTCTTATTTGCATCCAAATATTCATATGTCACTCTGGATGAGCGAAAGTAATTTGGAATGAATCAATGTCACTTTCGCATTTATTACTTTAATGACGTGTCACCTGTTGACTAGATCTCGTACTTGTTGCCGTTACAAGTTTGTTTTGGGACGAATCTCTCTCTTAACATTGTGCCGTATTATGTGTATGCATAATTATGTTTTGTTGTTTTATTCTAAAGGGTTAAAACTCAATTATAAAATTCAAAAACCAGAAGAAACTTTTCGCAACACCGGTCAATTTAAAACTTTAAGAACGTCTCTTTAACCACTCGACATTGGCAGAGTTAATACGTGCTTGTAATAGCATGATAGCAGCCTTAAAAAAACGATTGGTTGTCTCAAATTGACTTGGATTTTTCACCAAATCCACTAGGTCGACTCGAATTTACTAGGTTGAATCGATGACGATTGCATCATTTAGTGTGAAGGCCGCGGGGATTCCTTGGTTGCGGGTGGCACAGGACTGATCTATGTGGGAGTATATTGTGGGAGACCTATTTCCAGCAGTAGGCGTCTATTGGCTGATGATGAAATTAATATAAATTGTTAATTTCTTACACTTAAACAGTGCAATTGGTAAGACTAAGAGTACTTTAACTACTTAACCGTAATAATAATAGAACCTGGGGAACTCGCGATAAAAACCAGAGTGTAGAAGCAAAAGTCGTGGGCAAGCAAATTTGTATACTTAGTTGGGCACTTAAGTGTTATTTAAATATTCATTTTATTTTAAACTTGCTTCGCAGGTACACTCTAAGCTGTGGCTATTATATTATATGGCCCTCTGGAAATAGTGCGAAACAGTTAGCAAATGCATCCGCGTAGTTAAAAGCAGTTTTGATCTAATGCAAAAAAAATGTTAGTAAATTAGTTATTTACTCTTTAATATTATTAGTATTAATTGTCTTTCTCCTACGGGAAATAACGGCACGGAGGCCGGTCCTTTTGGAAGGCGTGCGTGGGGATACAGATCCTACACGTAGAGGCCCCTTTGAGACACTATAATGAAAATGGGGATGTGTACACCCAGCGGATACTGACTCTGTTTGCACTATTGAAGAGATACAACCAAATTCAGCACCCGCCAGATGCAAGGACTATTGCAGATAAGAAGGGAGCTATGCCGGGTCTATGGGTAGGATTTTGCTGGACTGGTTGCCGGGATATTGACGAGACAACGGGTATTATTAGTATTTGTGATCCTCTGTTGTCCGATATCTGTAACGCCAGTGCTTAAGCTACTTAGTACGGAGTCAGGTCAAACGTGTGAAATTATTTATTTTTTCATTTATTGCACGGCACAACAAATTATAGAAATTAAGTGTACAGTGTAGGCCGTCTTAATATACATACAAACAAGACAGTAAGGACAACTACAAAGGAGAAAAAAAGAATAGTTGGGGTATTTTTCGGATTTAACGTTCGTGTTGTTTATTTATCTTATTAAATTACCAATTTAGGAAAAAAAAACTCAAAAATCGATAAAATTATTCGTATAAAGAAATGAATTTGATACGAGTATAATATCCAATGGAACGTTTTTGTTTCTTTATAAGACGATTTCCACGAAACAAGTTACCAATTATGTTTGAACTATCCGAAATAAATATTTTTTACTGTTCCACCCTCCTTTTAACCTTTTTATTCAATTTCTTCATTGTGGAAGCAGTTATCCCATAATGGACCTAAATTGCGTAGGATGGATAGTTTCTGATATGACCATAATAAGAGCATTGTATACGTATTACGGCTTAATACATAGTCTCATTTGTGTGACGCTATCGGATCGAGAGATGCATTGTCTTTAATATAATATGGTACGTGTCTGTATACGATTTAGGCATAGGTACATACAATAAACCAGTCTTGGGAATTAACAATGTCTCGACGCATCTCAGCGTGTCATAGGTACCTATTATGGCCATTTTCTATTAATCCAAAGTTATAATCATCATTTATTAGTTAAGACACGTGTAGATTAAAACACCGTACCGTGGGAGAACTTCGGCATGAATGGGCCGGCTCAACCAGAGTGATACCAAGGGCTTGCAGAAGACCGGCGTGCGTTTCGTTTCACCGAGTGAGTACCGAAGTCCCAATCGGTGGGAAAAGGGGGTTAATTGGCTGGCAGGGCACTTGTGACTCCACTGGTGTTAGGGGTGTCTATAGGCGGTGGTGATCGCTTACCATCAGGAGATCCGTCTGCTCGTCAGCCACCTAAAACTTTAAATAAAAAAACAGACTTTGACGGATCTGAAATTAAATAGTTCCTATTAACTGTCAGTAATGATTTCAATTCTGTTCCGCATACACTCGAAGTCAATGCTTTAATCTCTCGGGAATTTTGTCATAAATAACTGGACCCATGCCCAAAATTCCTTTTCTCAATAAGTTTTTATATGTGTGGCATCTATACCTACATATTATTATAATAAAAATGTAATAGGGTCGTTCTTCTTTTTAACCTACAAAAAATGTCTCCAGTAGCGAATGAATGCAAGATTATGTAAACCAAAATACAAATAGAAATAGAAGAATGTCAAAACGTATAATCTACCACTACAAATGACATTTAGCCAAAAACTCAATCTTAATCATTAAAACTATCGTCACGTAGCTTTGTATTTACGGAATAAAGTAAGTCAGACCGTCACAACAGAATTGTACTTATTGATGAAAAAGTCAGATTTTACTTTGTACGGTAAAACATTAAACTACTCAACCATCGGGGCGTCATAAGTACCTAATTTTTTTTTATTATATAGGTAGCAGACGAGCCGATGGATCACCTGATGATAAGCAATTACCGCCGCCCATGGACACCTGCAACACTATTCTAGCAAATGTTAAAAAAATATTTTTTAAGACATAAGAAGGTAACTTATACATTATGTACGGACAGCCGCACATCAGGTGACTACAATCTGACAAATTTCCTCAGTTGATATTGAACCAAACACGTTTGACATAAAGGTGAGGTTCGATTGAAGAAATTTGACAGATTGTAGTAACCTGATGTGCGGCTGTCTGTACTTATGTTAAAAAGAAGAACCAATTCTTGGCTATATGGTATTCATACATATTTTATGCTTTCAAATATTTAAAACTTTTCCAATACCCAGTGACCTTTTGCAAAAGTACGATATTGCCAACTACATCTTACATAGATAAGCTGATGAAATTATTTCCCTTGAGTGTTGGAGACAAACGGAAACAATGTGAGGGCACGCTTGTCCATCTTTCTCCTCCCTAGAGGTTACATCTTTGCTACTTTATACATATTATCTTATGAATCTTATAATAGAAAATATTATCCTATTTCGTAAAACATTTGTTGTATTCTAGTCTTGATGTGGAGACCAGCTTTGAATAGTTGCATTTGGACATGCAATTTACTCATTGTTTTATAAAGTATGGTTCTTAAGGCAGAAATATTTTCAATTTTCAGTAAAGTAGTGGGTACTACAAGTTAGTTCTAGAGGCGAGCATGATCCAAATAATTTGGCAGCTCATTTCTTTGCCGTTCTTTTAAAAAATGGAACTCCCGTCGCATGTGTTTCCTCCGTCCTACAATATAGACTCCTTCAAAGGATGCTCGAAGAAGCACCTTGCTGTCCAGTATGGCAGTGCAACAACAGTGATAATGGGACCGTGCCGTTGCGTCCATTGTAACTCCTTTCGATAAACAGGCTACGCGTTACTACGATAACAAAATCGAAGTTTCCCTCTATTTCATAAGCGCTGCGATCACCTTTGTTTGGATACGACAGGTATATGCTCGTTCATTACGGGATGGCGTCCTTACAAGCCGCCTGAGCCAATATACATAGGTGTTGTGCCACTATAAAATGTCCCTCCTGACCTTTTCAGACCTTTCAAAATAAGGCATCTTAAATTTGTATAACACTTAAGCCCACAAATGTATGAAACAGTCGCGTTCTCCTTTGTCTATGCTTAAAAATACGTCTGTCGAGTTGTCCATGTACTGCATAGTAATGATTCCTTCTCATGTGTTTTAGCTGTTTTCCGAAGACTAATACATTATAATAAGTAGGACGGCCATTCGTCACTTGATTCGGTTACCGTCACTTCTCGTGACAGAATCGACTTGTTACATTTTCCCTTTGGGGTTTTCCGGCTTGTAAATAACAAAAAACTTTACTAGTTGCTGATGTTAAACTATTTTCATCTATTAATAAGTCCTTTATAGTTAAAAAGAAACCAACATTCTACGTTAACTCTTAATAAATCGGGAGAGATATCCAATTTTGTTTTATGATATTTTTTTATTATAAAATTAAACGGTGGTTTTTGTAAATAATATCAATTTATTACTTATATGTTATAAGTTCACAACATAATTTATTTAACAATAATGAGTTTGCTTTTCGTAAGTAATAAAAGAATACCTATTCATTTACGGTTATTTAATATTGGGACATCATTAATATACATTATCGTAGTCCCAAAGCTATTGCTAAAGTTTTCTAATATCGCCTCAACCCAAACTAAGGCTATAGCGAAAAATTTTGCAAATTTTTATTAAGACCTACATCAAACGTTGGCCTACAAACATCTTAGTTCATAAGACGTAACTAATAAAGACGAATGACGTTCCACCATCTCCATGATGTCAAGATTATAATATAATCACAGGATGTTGGCATGAAGGATAATATGCAGCTCTATGTTAGGTGTATGGCAGTAAAAATATACTATACTAGTGGCCTGCCCTTATTTCGTTTCGGGACATAGTTCCTCCACCCACCAATAGATGGCGCTGAGCGTTGATTGCATCGCGCTAGTAATTCACCTTTTCAGTTTGTATATAAGGCTTGCCGATGTCTATTAATTTTATCTTTTCATAAATAGTATAGATTTGTTAGGTGAATAGCAAAAAATATATATACTGCTATACACTTAACATAGAGCTGCATACCCTTTACGCCAACATAATTTCATAGTCCATAAAACAATGACAAGTGCTTTCATTTTATTCCTTAAGGGTTCATCTTAATCTTAAGGATAAATTATTATGGTATGAAAGTCGAGCCCTTTTCTGCGCTTCAGTTGAAATTAAATGCAACATTGACTTCAAAGACTTGAAAGTAATCTAAACGAGTTTAAATTCATAATCCCTTATTACATTAAAAGCAGACTTAAGTTAGTCATGGTTACATTATGGTCCTGTGACTATTTTTACTGTTAGGTATACCTACCTAATAGAAACAAAGTTTAGAGCAAACATTCGCGTTATTTTTTTTTTTAATTTACATAGTGAAAAATATGGGATTTAATCTAGAAAAAGTAAAAAATGAAACTTTTTATAAAAAGTCGATGCTATTAGTGATGTGATTTACATGATGGCGGTAGCAAGATTATATATTTGCGATACATAAATGTTCTTTTGCACATAAGAAAAGGCTTAAGGCTTTCTAAGTCGTCGAAAAATGTTGTACAGAATAATTGGTAGAAATGGTTGTTAAAGGGATGTAACTGTTACAATACACTGTTTACAAATACCTACACTAATTAAAATACAAAGTAATATCATTACCTCATCCCAATCGATATATGACATGTTTAACTTTTACTTATCAAAGTGTCTTCTAAGTGCATTGGGTTATACGTAAACTCACATAACTCGTATGTATTGCTGTGAATAAATAATCATTAATGTTGTTTAAGTGCAGAACTCACTTGGTTACATATTCCGTTTACCGTGAACGTATTTGTAAGCAATTGCAGTACTTAATACTAAGAGGGTGACTATAATGCAATATGAAATTTTGATTATGTTAAATATTTGCATGCTACAATTTTGGCTAAACATGTAAACGTGTGTATTTGATAAGACCTTGTTTACTGTGTTTTATGCAAATAAAATGTATTAAATTGAATACAATAAGAGGCAAATATTCGAGCAAGTCATCTTTTTTGAAGGACTAAAACTATGCATTTTTTGCCACTTAGCCATGCAATTATTTGGGCTATGTCTGCAACCTTAGATTTTAAAATTCCTACGAAAATGTAAGCTTATTAAACGGTTCAATTTCCACCAATACTTTCTTAAAATCGTACTAAACTAGACTAGTGCAAAATTGATATAGTTTACACAAAGGATTCCAAACAATGTCCACTGAACGGTGTTTGAGTTGCGGCTCCCCCCACTCCCCACCCCCCACTCTGTTTGAGTTAGGCTTATGGCGAGAGATGGTTAGCTGCAACTTTTTTTAATTCCCGATATATTGGCACTGATTTTCATGTGCATCGTCCCTAATACAGAGCCCTATAAAATTAGCCCACGTTATAATTAGATTTTACCTTTATTGATGTTTTTGTGATATAACTTTTTAGAATTTACAAAGTGAGAAGTGACTGACACATAGTAAATCGAATCAGCATACTGTGGCAATGGGCTAGTCATGTCTGTCAAAGAACTTACAACAATTAGGGTAAAATGTTTTTGAGAGAAGAGCTACAGCCCGGGACAGTGACGAGAGTGAAAATCTAGAAAAAGCTGCTAGTATAAACTGAATGCGTCCAAAGACAGGGTGAAATCTTGAACATAAAGGTAACAGGCCTATATACCCAGGAACTGAAACCGGCTGTAAATGATGATTATTTGGTACAGAGAGCGCCTTTAATGCCATTTTGCCAGTAACATAAGTTTACCTATTTGACTGTACCTAACTATAGGAAGTAAAATAATAATTTTGATCTTTAAACACATTGGTTGGACCAAACTGGTTAAAAAAAATAATAGTCAAAACTTAAACACCTTTTTGACCTTACACAAACAATACGAAAAATAAGGACAAAGCGACATAAACGGCGTATTATTTTCAGGGCTACTGTTGTCGGAGGATATAAACGTAAAACTCTATGGAAGTGCTGAGATAATCGGAACATTTTCATTTTAACACTAAGAACATACAATAGGCTGTTCAGTCCTTATCTCTCTGATTCAGATTCAAATTACGTAGGTCTATTTAAAATATGAAGTGATTCAAGTTAAGGAACCTATGGAACTTGTCTCTTATTTTATAATTTTCCATTCCATGTTCATAATTTCGAGAAATTCTGAAGATCACAAACCCGAGCTATGTTCAAAAAAATCTAAATATAGGTATATAGGTAGGTACATTTTGCTCACATCCTTTTTTTAGTTCAGAAACATTTAAACCGATATTTCCGTATATTAAGATGATTGATAAATTCTGCGCCTCATTTGGAAAAAATGCTTACCTACTTGTAGAAGATAATTTTACCTTTGTCGATCTTAAATCGCGAAAACCATACCGATCTTTTCACTCTCCCACTCTTTACCAACTAAGAAATCGAGAAAAAATTGCGGGTGGAATTCGCCTCGTGAGTCACACTGTTTTCGACTGAATTTTCATTTCACAGCCCCACTGGAGTCCTAGTCTACTCTGCAATGTCCCCCTACTGACTATTGTTATTATTAGTATACTGTATTAAGACAATCACGTCTTCTACATTTGGAATGTTGTATAAAATGCGCTTCCGCTTGTAGCCCTAGCCTTTATTAGTCTTATCTTCGCTTATTATCAGGTGAAATAAAGGCTGCCTTTTGTGAAAAATAAAGACAAAATGCTGAATTTCACGGCCATTACTTTAATCATGTTGTGGAAGGATTAACTTTTATACATAAAGTAAAAAGTAAGTTAGGAAATTCTTCACGTTCGTGGTATGTAATGATTTTTAGTTCTTAAAATATGGAATAGCATAGTAGTGTTAAAATATAACATAGATTCTGCATGTCACTAGTAGCGAAGAAATTAATATTTAAAAAAAGCATTGAAGATACATTTTATACATTCCTTAAAATTTAACAAATTCAGTTTTATAGTCATCATACGTTATACATTCATAATTAAATTCATATTTCAGAAGTATGTAAATTAAATATGTAAGAAGGTACATTCGAATTAGTGGAAACCAGATCTACACCACAAAATAACTATACACAAAAGGATGGCTGCCATTGCGATAAAGTCAGGCTACGCACACATTTGGGCGCGCATATAAATGATCTCATGGTGCACGGTGTTTCGCCGTGAATGAAAGAGACAAAAGTGTGGGAGAGACACGATCGCTACTATGATGGGATTTGGGTTAATCACTTCGCTTAATGTAGATTGATGATCACAAACCAGAGCTAAGTATGAAAAAATCGAAACATACTTTTGCTCGACCCAGGAATTTAAAATCACACGGCGTCGTCATCTTGGAGTTGGGTGGCCCTTATGTCTGGGATATTAATACTATTTTTGCACTGCGGGGGGTAACTCAACGTGAAACCGTCTGTACTCCATCATGCCCAAATACCTCAATCATTATTATAGGAATCCCATTAAAACTACATTACCTAAACCGATTACTAACATACCTACCTTTAGACCTTCTGTATTATGGTGCCCTTAGGGAAAATAGCGTAAGTAGCTATTTCGTTTTGACGAGTTATTTGTTTGTTTTTCTTTAGAGGGAAGAGGGTCTTTGTTTATTTACTTAGTCGGTGCCCATCATATAAAGCCGATACAACTATGGGCATTGTTTTCGTAGTTTTGTATCACAAATCGTGATTTTTGAAAGGTAGCGTTCTCTTAAAACCCACCACGTTGGCCTTTACCTTAGTGTAGTGTGTGCACTACCCTGCCTCCTACATGTGACAAGGTGATCCCACAGGATTCCAACCCTAACCCAAACCCCTCGGGTGTCCATCTCAGCGTAATCGCAGCCGGATACACAGCCGGGCTGGACCGCACCACTAATCGCGCTCGCCGCTTCACGCGTATATTTTGGCGCAATGCAGCCTTCCTGATTGTACGACCTACCAGGACACCCAGTAAATTTTCCCTCACGGAGTCGTGAAACTGAACAAACTCCCTAGTAGTGGGTATGCTCACGTACTCCGACTCAGTTTACCTGAGCTTCCACGAATATTTCAAGGTCAAAATTAGATCAATTTGGCTATTCTCGTTCTCGAGTTGACGAACAGCAATTAATTTTTACTTACATATATTTATATAGATAGATGAGAGGTTATGTAAGTTCTACACAGTTGATTGAAGTGTGTGGGTGATCTGATGACATTAGGTTCGCGATAACGCTCTGACGTAATTAGAAGTTAATAGCATGAATGGAGCGATTAATTATACTAATGCTCAATCAAATCAATAGAGTATACTGACCCACCCCAATAAGCTTACTACCAACGAACTTACTGGCCCTATTATAGGAAATGATGAATGCTTTAATACCCATTCAACATTGTGTCTAAACTAATAGTTAATTTTGTTGACATGTTTCATTAAGTTCAAGTTGTGATATCCTATTATTTGCTTTGTATTGTTTACCATGTGTAGCTTTAATATACGATTATGCCGTTGCTGTTGGATATCTAATAATCTTAGATCTTATTGTCACTCTCAGGTGAGATGAGGTTAAGTGCAAACCCATTAAAAATAAGATCAATCATGCGTAGTCTACGCATAAGAAATTCATGTCCTCCTTTTGCGATTTACAAATAGGTACCTAATCTGATTTTGTTAAATATTTTATCACGGATTAAACCATTTGGAGTAAACAAGTCAACATAAACTGTGTATTTGGACGCACTGGATACTAGAGCTGTATGTAACTATGTATAACTGTAAAAATAGAATGCATTTTAGTTAGTTTCAATAATATCCTTCTTTATGTATTGTAGTAGTGACCACTTTAATAGATTAACTAGACACTTTCTAGGCAAACGTAAAAAATCTTAGACTTCATCGACGCTTTCTACCAGTCTGATTGTGCCAATGCGTAAGCCAATTAGTAGGTACTAGTAATAACAAATGCCCTAATAAATCATCTAATCTCGAACTAAGGCATTCCCTGTACTAATAGTACTTAACTACTTGCATAATATTCAAAGCGGTTCATCCCTAGTTTAACTAAATAAATTGGTACATAAGTGTATTTCTCTTAGAAGACTTAACAATACGCAAATTGCCAAATTGCATTAAAAAAATACAAATCCTTAAATCATTATTCTAAATACTAATCATAACTTCAAAAGAGCGTAAAAATAAACAAGTAGCTTTGAACTTCCTACTGTAATATTTGCACGGCTTAATATTTTTTTGTTCCAAATGTTGGCCTACAAAGAAATCATTTACAGGTAATAATGCCCGTCAGGTATTATAAGTAAGTAAGGCGGACAATCGCACCAATTGAATAGGTACGAGCACATAATAAACATAGGTAGTGTCCGTCCGAGTGGTGTGGACTCTATAGACAGGGAAAAATCTTTTATATACAAACCAAATAAACGAAACACTAGCGCGATGCATTTGGCACCCAGCGCCATCTGTTTGTGTGTTTCAGAACAGAACGAATAGTGAAATTACGTCCCGAAACTAAGTGAAGGCGGACCACTAATCTTCTATACTATTTATAAAGAGCTAACTTCTATAGACAGACAACGACAAGGCTTAAGGTAAACCGAAAACACGAAACGCTAGCTCGATGTAATCGATGCTCAGCGCCATGTATTGGTTCATTTATGAACTACGGTCCCAAAGCGAAGTGAGGGCGGGCCACTTATGTATAATGATGAAAGAGATAATTTTACTATCGACAATTTTGACCACTCATAAAAAAACCAGTGATAAAAAACCTTTATTAGGGCGTGTAATAAAACTCATTACATTTTATTATCTACAAATACGTTTTAAGCTCCAGTGATCGAGTGCTTATCAACCTTATTCAAATATTGGTTTGCCATTGATAGCTGAAACTGCATTAGTTAGAATAATACTCGATTTGTTCAAGTGACTCACATGACGATAGTAAATATTTATTAACTGATATTTGATAAGCATTAGGTATTGGTTAGTCTTGACCAAAGCGATAAAAAAGAAAGACAAGAATACTATTGACACGTGGTGGCTGTAGGAAACGAAACGTGCTGAATTGAAGTGGATGACTCGTAAGTAAATGCAGTGATGGTTTGTTATGTGTCCTGTTTTATTTCCATGAAAACATTGTGAAACATAGGTACCTTGTTGGTCTAAATTGACACAGCCCATGGTCCTTCCTACCATCTCGGCATACGGACCGAATCTTGGGAGACGCTCACCAGATACTTGCTAAGGGCTCTTTCCCCGGCGCGTTTCTTCACTCCCTACAAAGTCTGTGTCTTTAGCCCATCTCAATGTCACTTCTCCCCAAATGGGGCGTGAAACACCACAGCACAAGCGTCGAAGCAATCGAACTCCTTCGTTCGAAATCGAAACCTTGTTGGTCTAATTTAGTTTACATCTTTTGTCTTTCTAACTAACTAGGCTGGTGCAGCGACCCAAATTGAGCCTTGGCCTCCGATAATAAGAGCTGGTCCTGCGACATCTCTCTTTTTCCTTTCTGGTTTCTTTATTTTATTCTGACAAACTGAGGTCACTCGTAATCTAACCAGAAAACCAACGCCGCAGCGGTAACACCGGTCATTGCAACACATGCGGATGTTTGGACCTTGTTTACTTACTTAGGGTGTAGGGTAGGACACCCTACAAACGATAGGCTGGCGATTTAAAATAACGATCACCGGAAATCTTAAGTACCCGGACAGACTAGTTCTCGGAAAAGTTTCCGAAACTGTCCCCACGGTATTAAGGGTGTCAAATGGGGCGAAACGGTAACAGCTGCCTTAAGCGAAGTTTTTTTTATATATTGACGCATTTTCTTGTTGTGTCATTATACTTATAAAAAGTTCACATAAAACTAATGCCATCACCTAAAAGGGACGCTATCTCAAGCCATGGCTTATATGTGTTCTTTTTAATGAGGATCGTGACACATCAGGACACTTTTAATTGTTAAAAGACGCAAATATCAAATAACCTTTGAATCGGTGGCATTTTTTTGTGATAGGTGGTAGACGAGCAGATGGATCGCCTGATGGTAAGCAATGGCCGGCCGCCCATAAACGCATGCAACACCGCTAGAGTCACAAGTGCGCTGCCAAACTTTAACCTCATTTCCCCCAATTGGGCATCCGGTGCGCTTACTCACTCGACGAAACACAGCGGCAGAATTGTCTCAACTATTGTGTTAACAATGTCTTTAGTACGTAGTAATAGACATAATTACGCTTTTTAAGAACTAGATGGTGAGATTTCTGTTGAAATAATATTGTCTTAGTAGCATAGGTAATAATCTGCTTTATAACTGACTAGTGGCCCGCCCTCACTTCGCTTCGGGACCGTAATTCAGAAATGAACAAATAGATGGCGCTGTACTAAATTACATCGCGCAAGCGTTTCATGTTTTCGGTTTATCTATGAGCCTTGTCGTTGTCCATAGAAGTTATCTCTTTATAAATAGTATAGAATAGATATGCCTCACATGCTTACGACTATCTACTAACTACGGACAGCTGTTTCCTCAGTTTATAGACATTTCCAATAGAGATAAAACTTAAACGTTGCTTATCCTATGAAGTATACGTTTTATATTACATAATGTTTTATAGGTTTAACAACTGTTTCATGATATAATTTATGATAGATATTAAGAAGATATGAGACTCGGGAGTATTCAGACGAAAAATATAATTAGTTACTTTTTTATTTTTAAAACGGATGCATGTTTTAATACAAAATGGCGTCATAACGAAAACACCAGCCACAAACAAATGAATATGAAATCGAATTTCGAATAAATTCGGAGAGAATCCAATTGTGAGAATTGATTAATATTCCAATAATGTAAGTACCTACAAAAATAGGTAGGTACCTATCGTCTGCGGTTTTACCTCTGTGGTTTTACTGAGGTGGAGTATATTTATTTTCTGAATGAAATCCTGTTGTTGTTGTTCATTCGTGTTAAGCGAAGTGAGAGGTAAAAGTACAGGATTAAAATATACGCGTGAATTCGGAAAAATATCAAATCAATTGATATTCGGTTTTGGACACAACCTCTAAAATATACGAATATTTAAAAGAAAATCATCTGGAAAATAGACGTAACACGGAATTTACCACAAAGGCACTAGAATGACAATGTGAAGAGAGTTGCCGATGATTTTGAGTTAGTAAATATGATTTTCGCACACTTGTTAATGATGTTGATCTTATGAATAATCCTAGTGTGTGACATCGACCCAACGCAACTTTATAAAAAGCCGAAGAATTCGTTAATTTTTTAAATTTTGGCAAATTTAACTACTAGTACGTACAGCAATACATCAAAGCATACAAAACTGTCAAATTTCTTCAATCGACTCTCAACTTACTATCAAACACATTAGATAGATAGATAGATAGATATTCTTTATTGCACAGAAATAGAATACATGAGTGAAACAACAGCTATAGACAGTACAATAAGGCGGTCTTATCGCTTGTAGCGATTTCTTCCAGACAACCTTTAGGTAGAGGAGAGAAAACAGCGAAACATTAGGTTGAATATCAATCAGAAAATTTGACAGGTTGTGGTAACCTGATGTGTGGCTGTCTGTAGGTACTTCCTAGTCCCTTAGGGTTTTTGAAGCACCTATTTCTGGAAGTGTTTGAAGTAGATTGAATTTACTACAATAAAATATTCGAATTGTCTTTAGAATCTTTATTTTAGTATCAAAGTTACTGCGACGACTAACTTCAGCCCAATATACTGTATATCCAAAATACTTTATACAAATCTTATTAATTGTTCACTGAAACGTTATCAATAAAAGTTTATCATTCAAAAATAAGGACTCGCCTTTTCCTCCCTTATTTAAAAAGTCTTGTAAATACTGTAATAGAGGTCAGTAGGATAAAAGGTCAACAGAGACGCATAAACCGCAAAACACAGTATGGTGAAGTTCTCAAAAGACATTGCTAGCTGGACCTTCGTTCTACATTTTACGGCTACACGGACAGATAGGAATTTTGCAGATATTTACAGTAAATTTTGTAGAAGATTTTTTAAGAAGTGACTTGATAGCCCATGGGGAAATGGGACATTTTCAGGGGTCTTCACAAAAAATTAGGCGATTTTGTTATTTGCATTTAAAATAAGGGTCTTGACGCACAAACAGACGGACACATGGGCAGTAAAATGAGCTTTTTTTGTGATAGAAGGCAAACGAGCAGACGGATCGGTATGCGATTACGATGAGCGAAGCGAACAGTTCCGTCTTTTTCTCTTGAGGTACGGAACCCTAATAGTAAGATAAATGGTAAAACAAACGTCCCGGTAGTAAGTAAGAGGTTATTGGACACACTGCCATTTTTGAACTTTTAATTTTAAATTTGGTAAACCGGTTACAAACAACCTTTGTTAAACATCGTTAATAAATCACAAAATTTAATTAACCATGAGCTGCGATATATTTTAATAGACAACAATTAAATTTTCAGTATCTTCATACAATTCTTATTGTTTGTGAGTAAGGAAAATGTTTCTTAGATCTTGAGAATATTACGAAATCGATTTCTAAAGTGTTTATACAATTTTGTTATCAGTAGAACAATAGGCGGTTTAAAACAAAACGAAAGATACGGTTGAGTTTTGAGATGTTGCGTCCAAGCAAGGAACAGTCCGGGAAATCTTCTCTTCATAACATTGCCGCTACTCTAGGGGAGCTGGTAAAGATTCTTGGACACCATCGTACCTACTGCTAGCCGGAAAAATCGATCGTCGATAGAAAATCACTAAGCGTAACACATCCCTAGTGGTGTCTGCTGTCACTAGAACTGTTAATCTTCTGATATTTATTCGCGCGCTCTGTTATTGTTGATTAATTCTTTCGAATACACTACCTACCTACCTTACTTATTACCTATTACCTACTTACTTTCTACCTACCTACCACCTCAAGATTCGTTTCGTTGTAAGTATCAAAGCCTCATATTTAGTGTTTATTAATTAATGAAAGTACCTATTATGAATGTACTTGTATTGCCTTCCTGAGGTGATAGCGCTATGTTTTTTTTTCTGGTCGGCTCTGGTTCGCCTTATTGTTAGGATTCTATTTACTTCATTTTTGTATAGGATTTTAGGAGGTGGTATGAGGACAAAAATCATTTTCGATTTCAACTCATAAAAATTACCAAAAAAAACCGTCCAGTCAAATATATTTCTTTGCCTATTGCAAAAACGGCAAACGAGCAAGTGGATTAACTAAACAGCAGGGACATCTTTGATCTCGCAGATGCATCCCAAGAACATCAGAGAGATCAAAGATGAACCATTCCCTTGAGGGTGCCTAAGTAAGAAACCACTGAAGCCAAGCTATTTCTCAAGCCAAAGTGTAGAATGTAAATAAATGTAAGTAAATGTGTTTTCATTGAATAAAAACCGCAAAAGTACGAAATAGGTCCCACAGGTGATAGGGTATGAAATAAGACCTATGTCTTATACATAGAGCGTCACTTGGAGTTACTCTTTTTTAACTTTAGACCGTCGTTATGTCTGAGAAACAAGCGCTATTTTGCACTGAAGGATAACTCGATCTGACGTCTGTACTCTTACATAAATTCATTACTCCTAACGATTCTGGAGTCAGGATATTACTCTCTGTGGTAACATATGCACTAGGGGAGAGCTATTCTTCTTATGTCGGTGTCAATTATAATAGAAATGATGGTTATTACCCGACTAGAGCAAAGCCGAAATGGAAGGGTTAAGTTAAAAAAACATTTTGACATAGGTACAATACATTTTGCCTAAAGTATGTTTGACTGTGTTAAACAAAAAACTGTATTAAGGTAAATAGGTAGCCTTTTTTTTTTTTTTTTTGTTCACGCAGAGTGAATGCCGCCTTATGCACACCCGGCCGCTGGGAGACGACCAGGTAGTGTGGGGCTCTCCCCTGGATTGGGCCTCTGCTAATCAGAGGCCGTTCAAGGGCATACCCACTAAACACTCTGCGACTTTTCCCGGCAAATCCAGGTTCGGGGTGGGAAAGCGGGAAATAGGACGAACCTCATCACCACAGACCCACCCATGGACAGCAAGGCACGCCAGTACGGCCTCTTTCCGACTCCCGGGGCTTAAAGCCCCCAGAGCAGCTCCCACTGCCCTCCGACAAAGCCCCAACCGGGCGGCGCCCGCATCGCTGGATTCTGAACTCTCCACAAACCCACACCCTGCTGGCTGCAGGGCAAGGTGTGGGGGAGTGCCTGCAGGCTTCCAAAAAAAACTGCCCCACCAGATAGCCCCACGGCCGGCTACGCTGGATTGCGCAGTCGGTCGCTGGGCGGAGAGGTGGGGTTAGCCGGCCTTTGCCGCATCCCACTGGCTGTGGGACGCAGCGCAGACCAGCAACTAAAGACCCCCACAAAAGATGTGGGGGAGGCGCCCGAAGGCGCCCCACTCGGTGGGGCCCACGTCAAGGTGCGCCCAAAGTGGAGGAGATCCTCACAGGGCGCCGGACAGGGCCCCGGCCCAGACAGAGCTGGGCCTCAAAGTGCAGCTGTCAGCCGTCGGGTAGCAATATGGCGATAAGCCAATTGCTACCCGTCGTTGCCCAGGGACACCAGGACCCCTCCTAAATAGGTAGCCTACGAGTAGATGGATAACAGTTTCAGCCGGAATGGGCCTCCGGTACCCACACTATCGAAACACAGGGCAGGCGCAGCTTATTCGCCGGTTTTTTTATTAGGCCGTGGTAACGGTCAATCTGGATCATTAATACCAAAGTGTGAGAATCTCCCATTGCAAAATTGAGAGAACATTTTTTTATGATTTTTTATTCTTTCATGTACCCTTAGGCCTTTGCCCTGCAGTGGGACAGTATATAGGTTGATACTTAACTTTTTTCTTATACCTATTTGTAATCAGAGGCTATCTATAAATAATTCAATACACCTGGAACTTGCTTGTCTTTCAGATGAACAACAGTACCCTACAAAGGTCGTGTTTACTTATCTTTCAGCCTCGTAGAATCGTTATTTGATCACAGTATTAAGAGTGCTCAGTAACTAAGACACAGCACCGACCGTCGCTACTTCAGCGAATTAAACCGTCGAAATCAGTTACGTCTTAGTTTTTTTTTTATGTGATAGGTGCCGCCACCCATAAGACACATCGCATTTTTGTTAGAAGAACGGCACAATTGGCAAAAATTGCATTTAATGAGTTAAGTATGTAGAAATGTCAAATGCTTCATACGGCGGTTCCTTCATTCCTGGATACTTAACTCATTCATGCAATTTAAGACAATTATGCCGTTGTTTACGACAGCAGCTTGCGTGTGGTTCAATGCAAGAATTCAGCTGCAGGAAGTAAATCCATCAGTTCCTCAGAGCGAAGTCATGTGTTGTGTTCATAACGCCTCAAGTGGTTGGCGGATCCGAAGGTAAAACAGGTGGACGGAAATAGAAATATGTAGGGAATCAAAACAGCGTCGAACGGAAAGAACCCCGAGCAAGTAATGGCGTCTCCCAAGATCCGGCCCATATGCCGAGAAGGCGGGAAGGACCAAGGAAAGGTGGTGCGTTCTTCAGAGCACACCTCGTGAGAAATGCGATAAAGAATACAATGGGAAATAAGTAATAGTAGACTCCACTTCAGCTGTTCTATGGGACAAAATTTTTGTTTGCTCGGTTCCGCAGTAAGCCGCAACTCTTGCTACTGGATATTCTTAACATTGTGATCGTGTCGATCCACCTAGTTAGTTTTATTAACTGTGCTCTTACATTACGAGTACGACTATTCAAGCTCTGTTCTTTGAAGTCAAAAGAAAAACTTTAAGTTGATTCGGATTTATGAATAACGGGAATATATTTTTAGAAATACGGAAATATATTTTTAGTTTTAAAAATGGAAGGTAGTAGCTCTATCGATTTTTTTTATAATAAAGGAAGGCAAACAAGAAAGCAGGTCACCTGATGGTAAGCAAACACCGCCTTCTTCCTTCTTCTCTGTGGGTTTAATTTTTAAATCAAATAAGAAATCACTAAGTGTCTAAGTTGAAAAAAAAAAACATAACATTAGGCGCGTATGTATGTTGTCCACGAATGCATGATGTCGCTCGCCCAACAACACTTTGTCATTCCCGATTGAGTCCAAAGACATACACTATCACTTTTCAATTACAATAGTACTTTTCTCTATGGCTTTGCCCATCACATACTAAAATGGAGATCTCCCTCTATCACACGGAAGCATACCTAAAATTGACAATTGAATTGCCCCCCTAGGCGGGCAATTCTCGTGTACTCGACATTAATGTCGAATTTAGGGATTTCATACATCCAAAATTCTAATTTGACTTCCATGTCGAGTGCGCGAGAATTGGCCCCCAGTTCTCCTATTATTACGTTTCGAAGTTGATAACACCTTTAAAACCTGCGATGGCCGGTCCCCGCCCTCCTTTATGTCGCCTCGACGTAACTGTAATCTTGCTCGGAAATGAAAAAACTTTGCTTCACAGCACATGAGATTATCGAGATTTACGAACTCTTAGGACAAGACAAATATTGTTTTTGATGGCACTCGTTTTTTATGGATTTAGACTTGGACGCTTTGGATGAAGTTTTAAAACAAATTTAAAAAGTTTTTAGTGTTAAACTATTGGAATTGGAATACTAATTGATATCCTCATAAAGTGTTATTTTAAAACAAATAAAAATTCGCACTAACTCTACCTAACTGTACAGGGTGTATCTGTGAATATTTACGCGTTTATCCACGTGTTCTACCAAGCATTTAAAATCTACAACTTTTGGAAATGGAAAATTTTTGGAAATTTTTTAGACTCCCTTTACAAAATGAACAAGTCACGTGACCGACTTTGTATGAAACAACATTAATTTATTATACGACATTGTACAAAAGTCGTAGAGCCAATGTTGTTCAGAAGAACGATCGAACGAAAAGTCAAATTTAGAATTGAATTTCTCTTCTTCGAAGGCGCAGTGGGTATAGGGGCCAAAATTAGTAGCTGAGTTTTTCTGTTGACAAAGTCTCAGTGTTAGCCCTAAGTCAAATGTTGGCGGTCTAGTTCCCTCTGCCTTGGAAAATATATTTAAGCTGTTGGTTCTGCAAGTGTAGGGCTAGAACAATCATAGAATTCGTAAAGTTAAGGCAGCGTGCCCACGCACGAAACCTACGAGTAGGACCTTCGTCAACATATCGTATCGAATCATTTCCATCCTACGTATATTGGTTGCGTTAGCAATAATAATTATTTCTGATGTAAGCGTGGACGGGTACTTACGGTAATACCTCACTCACGTCTATGACGTTTGTGCTGTCAATAAATAGAGGAAAAGTCGAAGAGCCAATAATGTTTTTATTTTGAACAACATTGGCTCTGGTTGGTATAGCTGAAGGCACGAAAGTATAGCGATGACCGTTATTTTGCGCAGTTGTAAAAAAGAAGACTTTCTATCAAAATTGGTTTCTGCGCACTCAAGGTCATCACTACACTTTCTTGCCTCGGACTATAGACGTAGTGAAAGGCATGTAAATGTAAACAGATACTAACCAGGAGGCCAATTCTCCGTTTTCCCCTTCCATGTTGAGTCGACTTCATGGAACGCATATACCAATAGAAGAACGTTAAGGAATGTCGACTGTAATTTGTGTTTTCCTATTAGTTGTGCGTTCTATGAAGTCGACTCGACATAGAAGGCGAAAACCGAGAATTGGCCTCCTGTACTTAGTTCGTAACCTACCTCAATCCTACACCTTGTAGATCTTTATTCTTATAAAAATTATAAAAAAACTAGATTTCGAATTACCAATCATATCACTCATAGTCATAATCGCTCATAGTGATAAGGCCACCTTTGTTGTACATTACTCCAGTTATAACTAGTTTTAAGTTTTATACCTCTGTTTTGTGTGCAATAAAAAGCATATTCATTCATTCATTCAATATTCACTATAACCAAATGTGGGTTAACAGGTAATTCGCGAACTTTTCCACTACAACCTCCAGAGAATGCCCATCAACCTCAACAGTTTCGGGAAATGAAAATTTCCAATTCCCAGTTGAAAATTGTTGGTCCGATTGGTTGATTGAATGTTGGGCTTCATAGGCAAGCAATCAAATGCCGTGTACCCGCGGCTTTGGGTAGTTATCTGATCTTTGATCAAAATAATCTGTACAAGTAAACTTGTAAAAAAAAAATACTGTTTAGAAATAATATTTAGACACTTTTGTCATAAATTAAGCTTTTATCTCTTAAAATGAAACGAAATGGGAAAGAGCGAGATAACACCAACACAAGTACTTATTACTTCCTGGGGCATCACAAAACATGTATGATTGTAAAATAAGGAATAAAGGTACTTTGTATTTGTATTGTTATTGTACAGCAAAAATCGCCACTAAACGCCCCCGATAGTCTTATACCGTGATCTCAAAAGTACGTTTCGGATTTTTCGGACATAGCTCGGGTTTGTGATCACATCGCATTAAGATACTTTCCCGTGCATTTAGAGGCATTTTCCCCATTTCCTGTAAAATTAGACGGGTACATTTCCGGGGTAAACCACAAAGCTCACATCGACCCTTCAATTATTTTTAAATTATAGGGAATCGTAAAAATAAATAAACCGAGTGTATCGGTAAACCAATGGCTTGACATAATAATGTACTTTCATCTCTAGGGTACATAGAGGTAAAACGAGAATGTAGGGATTCATAAATAGAAGAAAATTGCAATCCTTTCCTACACATTACTTTATAGATTATTGCGGAGTAGTGAGATGTTCCGTTTTGTATTAGATAACAGGTTTTTTTTATAAATAGGCAACTATTAATAGGTTAAATATTAGTTTATTTAGTGATACGTAGTAATTTTGGTGTGCAATTAGTAATTAATAAAGTTAGCACTCTATAGTCCATTTCAGCCTTAGAATAAATTTCAGCTAAGAAGAGCCCTGTGACAGTTCAATTTTGACACTTTTAGAGGTCCTAAAATTAAATAATTGCGATTGTTTACAATAATCGATTCTACTTCGTATGGAACTGGAATCGATTTTATTATACTAACAGCAACGCAATGAAACAGTGCCTGCGCGTTTTTTCCGAGTGTGTGGGGTACCGAGGCCCAATCGGGGGGGAAATGCGGTTGTTGTTCCCGAGATGCGAGTTCAAAACAGCTTTTTTTCAGCATTTTGCCAAAAAAAACCACAATTACAATACAATAACAGATCACCACGCAGTTTCAACGAAGCGCAACTCGCATTCAAGCTGATGCACTACCTGCTGAAGCGATTAATGCGAGTATCGAGTGATCACAAGATGGCCGCGATTATTTCATGTCCCAGTTCTACGTTTTTCTCATGTTCCGTTACACATATTTCGAACTGCATAGGTTTAATATTAAAATACTTTTTCTAACTTTCTAATTCCAGTAAATTAAACTAAATGATACTGTTTTTAGTTTTTGAGTTTGAGATGCTTTATTTTAATACTAGCTTTTACCCGCGACTTCGTTCGCGTGGACTTCAGGTTTGTAGCCTATGTGTTATACCGATGTATATGCTATATTGTGGTAAAGTTTCATTCAAATCCATTCAGTAGTTTTTTACGTGAAAGAGTAACAAACATACATACATCCATACAAACTTTCGCCTTCATAATAGTAGTAGGATTTTTCGGAACGATGCCGCATTTAAATAAAAATATATTTGTGATGATAATACTGTCTAAACTCTACTAAACATAAAAATATTGGCTAAGTTAGGTTTGAGCAGTGACGACCAAAAAAATCTTAAAATTCTCGTGCGATATCTTTTTGGGCGAGTTTTCCCCTAAAACAAAATTTTGTGCCTGCAACCCTTGTCCTCGCCAAACACCGGGGTTTTATTGAGTGACCGTCCGTGACTTTGACTGACTTCGACTGTTGACTACCCACCTTATACATTATGTACTTTTTGGATATGTTGGATTTTTCACCAACAGATATCCCACCCGATTGCATGACTGCCTGTCTAATTTAAAAAAATGGTTCCTATGGGTCAGCCTGAAAATCAGCGCTGCAGTGGTTACTGGCTGCTACAGCAAATGTTGAGGCTGCGCCTTGTTGGCCACTGACAATGTTTTTTGTTGTTATTTTGCTTTGCTTTTGCTTTTGTTGTTTTAGTTGCTGTATGTTATTATATATTATGTTTTATGACCAATAAACGCTAGGCTAGTTATCCAAAAGATAATGAATATGGTCTAATATCACCATCCATGGCAAAAAAATAAGCCATCGTTCTAATTAACAAAAGTTACAAAAGAGTATTTAAGTTTAGCTACCGTATTCAGAGAACGACTAAACTTAGTTACACACAATTTGGAGTTTAGATGTAGCCTAGGTTAACAACAGTAAGCTCAATTAAACCCAGAATAAACGCCAGTTCTGTTTGTGGTCACGCTAAAACTTACTTTCTACCGCACTCATAGTCGTTCATTTACTTTAATTGTTACTTATAACAAAATTAGCGGGCGATCTTAATGATCAGCCACGTAAATACCGAGGATACATTGTAAAAAGTGCAAGTATGTGCGCAAACACAAGAGCTACTCTACATTTTGGTTTTATTTTCTTCTTTACGGCAAAAATCGCAACGCCGCCTGTCATAACAAAAAAAAAAGATATAGTGGTATCCTGATAGCTGCCTGTATTTACTACTTTTGGTTGGTACTCGTTGATAAATCAAATCATTTGAAAGACCTGAACAATTAAAATATGCCTCATTTAACTTCTGCCCCAATTATCTTCAGCTTTCATGTTTGAGAATTTGAGATATTTCTTGTGACGAATCAATTTGAGGTCGACACTTAAATGCCCGTAAATTACAAGCAAACGACCTGCTCTTTAAAAAGGTCTCTCTCGTGTGTTTATTGAAGTTAAACGGATTTCCAGACCCTGATCAGAGGACCCACTACTCGTAATAGACCATATGAAGAATTTAAGTCCCCGCCGACACAATCTGTACGTAACAAGTTAACATTATTAGCGGAGCCCAGGGTAAAGTAGCGTAGCATAGTGTATGCGGGGACCGTCCGCCCTGGGCGGCACTTTTTAGGAGACGGCAAAATCTCTGCTCATCCTTAGAGAGACGAGGAGGAAAAGAGAGTGACATTAACGTCGTAAAGCCCTGACAATAATATAATATCAATTGTTTTATGCCTTTTAAAAGGCTTTTGGGTCTTACGACGTTAATACTACTACACCACTGCACTGATGATTGGGGATAGGATATTTAAGGTTTAACGGCAAGATCTAGTTTTCAACCTCCGGGGGTATCAAAAAAAAGAAGGGGGTATCAAAAAAAGAAAGATGGCGGCAATTTAGTATTACGCCCTGGGCGGCAAATTAGTCATCCACCCTGGGCTGCTGATACTTACGCCACATCTAGGGTACTCTTGGTGTCTCATGTTTTCTACCAGTTGAGCAAGTTTATACTATTGCTGTTTATATTATACTATTAATTATTGTTGTGACAATTTTATTCATTTTAACTAGGTGTAGGTAAGTAGGTACCTTAGTAAAAAATACTTAGATTTCAAACCCCAAGTTGCTCGGATTTGAACTGACAGTAAAGTTTATACTTAATGCACTCGAAAACATACTCGAAATATCATTTGGGTAGGTGTATATAATTTTTTAAAGTGCTTTTTTATTTACTTAAGAAAAACTGCAAAGAAATTGCTAGTAAAAAGTGGTCAGTATAGTTTTTTGCATTATTTACAGACTTTGTTTGGTCTCTTGAGCGTTTTATTTATAATTTAAACAAATTTTAATCATCGTGGGTACAGATGGGAAACAAACGCGCATATAAATTATATTTTTTGAAGTATTTTTTGTTACAGCGGCAATACAAATACCTTCGTCATCTGTGCAATTTTAACTATTCAGCTACTTTTAATTGCGATTCATCAGACTACTATTCCAGACAGACAGACGAGTCTTAGTAATAGGTGTCCCGGGTTTTCTCTTTAGTACGGGACTCTAAATACGTGATAAATATTTTTAATGTATCACGATTTGTACATGTTATAGGCATACAAGCTCGTGCAAATAATTAATTTGAGTATTTAGTTTTAATTTAAATGATGATGTCGTAAACAAGGGTGATCTATAGATGAACTTTTTTTACTCAAAACAGGATAAGTCCAGCCACCGGGGGTTCCCGATGGCATATTTCATCATCTAAGACGGGGGTCCCCCAAGGCCGCTCGCCACTATTTTTTACAAAATTGCCCAGTTTCATCACGTAACGGGACAATTTTGCGGCTTATGGTCAATTTATCTATATGTCCCGTATAACCGTAGCTAATCTTGTCCAATTATTCCAATTCATACCCTCCGGCCAATTTTTGGCCTCGATGACATCGGTGGTTAACTTTGAGGCAATTATTTTAGGACAATTGAAAACTTTCGTGAAAATGAAAAGAAAATTACTTCTGTTTTACTACGAACAATAAATGGCGAATTACTTGAAACGTAGATAAAACTTTGTATTACAATGGCTAGGTTTTTAGATTCCACAATATGGGCTACCCTGTTTTTTCCATTATAATATTTATCTTCATATTAAATTTCGATCTAAAACCATATTTGCAAGGTGAACTCTATGCGTCACATTGCTTTACTGCAAGAGATGGGAATTTTTGTTGTGTCGAATAGGTATAAGTATGTAAGACAGGTATCAGTGATTACAGAAAATTGTAAGTGATAGAACTACTTAGATTTTTAGGTCCGCTTGCGCCTGATGTTAAATATTAATTGTTTGATTTCGTGCTGGTCATTCCCATAGTAACTAATTAAATCAGAAATTGCGCAAGACAATTTTAAAATTTAGTTCCGTGTTAACGGAAAATTCGAGATTAAAGTGCTTAATCCTGACATTTCAAGTGGACCTTAAAGATTTTGTTTAACAACTCAAAATTCTTACAAAAATATTTGAATGCAAAAGTTAAATAACTTATAAAAATACGTATAATTTTAATTTTTCTCCTTGATAATTTTATTCAATTTACTTTAAATATATTTTTTGATCAAAAAATATTTTTAATAAATGATATCTCATAATATAAATAAATACGTATTTAGTGTATTTAGTCAAAAAATATTTTCATTATCAGATTTACTAAATAAAATTTTGGTTTAAAGTAATTTTAATTAAATTAGGTAAGTAAATACCTATAAATTGGTAAGTATGTACAGTAATATTACCTTAGTCGTCCGCCATATTTTTATTTTATGCTTATAATTTTATTATAATTTCAAAAAAAGATTACAACTTTTAAAACCTGTATTTTAGAATAAAAATTACAATTCACAGTTAAAAAAAAACATCTCCACTTACCTTCAACAGTGCGTTCCGCTCGGAAACTTTTCAAACTTCGAAGGTCGGGGTGCGTGAAAGTGCAACAAGTTGAATGGTCCTCCAGAGCGGGCCCGCTCGCCTTTATAGGGCCCGCGCGAGGGCGGGCGGAGGCGGGGCCTCGCGAGCGTGGGTGCGCGGCCGCCTAGCCTCCTTAACATGCCACCACTGGTTTACACACCGCGAGATGATGTACCAGTCAGCAACAAATTAATTCACACAACATCCCATACATTGACCTGACTCCGTACTAAGTAGCTTAAGCACTTGTGTTACAGATATCAGACAACAGAGGAACACAAATATTATCTATACTATTTATAAAGAGATAACTTCTATAGACAACGACAAGGCTTATAGGTAAACCGAAAACACGAAACGCTTGCGCGATGTAATTGAGCACAGCGCCATCTATTGGTTCATTTCTGAATTACGGTCCCGAAGCGAAGTGAGGGCGGGCCACTAGTACTTAAATACATATATAACACCCAGACACTGAACAAACACAAGTGTTCATCATACGAATGTTTGTCGGTGATCGAATCCACGACCTTTGGCGCATGAGGCAGGGTCACTACTAAATGCGCAAATGCAAAAAATATAGAAAGTCACATCCAAGATGTCCAAATACTAAGCAACATTAACTGTAGGTATGCAATAATATCAATACAACCAACGTAGTCTACTTAATTTAACAGAGCGTTCAGTGTTCCTAAGAAATCAAAACAGTTGATTTAGTACATTCACACCACCATCATTATAAAAGAAACATTAATTGACGTTTACACTTGTTCTGGCGGCCGCTGGAGCCGCTGCTGACGTCGAGGATGTCGCCTCCTTAACATACCACCACTGGTTTACATAGCGCGAGCTGACGTACCAGTCAGCCTGAGAACTGCACTGCAGAATATTTTTTTAAAAACCTTGCTCGTGTTTTAATGACACTTATTATGTGACAGTCACATAAACTACTATTGCTTGTGGGTTTGCGGCCGCCTAGCCGCTGCTGACGTCGAGGATGTCGCCTCCTTAACATGCCACCACTGGTTTACATAGCGCGAGCTGACGTACCAGTCAGCCTGAGAACTGCACTGCAGAATATTTTTTAAAAACCTTGCTCGTGTTTTAATGACACTTATTATGTGACAGTCACATAAACTACTATTGCTTGTGGGTTTGCGGCCGCCTAGCCGCTGCTGACGTCGAGGATGTCGCCTCCTTAACATGCCACCACTGGTTGACATAGCACGAGCTGATACACTAGTCAGCTTCAAAGTATACAGTGACATCCAAGACATCCAAATACTTAAGGATTGGATGAGGACTGCCACGAAAGTTTAATCTCGAAGAATTACCTTGTAGCGGCGCTATGTGGCTTTCGCTAGCTTTTAGGAGAAACTTTTTTTGTTCTTTTTGTACTGACAATTTTCGCGATTTTCTCTATGTCATCTTGTTCTGAAATATTATTAATTATTTTATTTCCATTTCCTGTCTCCTTGTACTTGTTTGTTTCTTATTCCTTGTAAGTATTACTTCGCTCGTATGCTTTTAATAAACTAGTCGTTTCGCCTTACTAACTTCGTATCCTGCATTCTACATAATCTTCAACCTATTCACTTCCGCAGCTAGGTGTGCACCGGATAATACATCATCATCATCATTTCAGCCATAGACGTCCATTGCTGGACATAGACCTCCCCCAATGTTCTCCACACAGATCGGTCCTGTGCCACCCGCATCCAAGGGACTCCCACGACCTTCATTAGATCGTCGGCCCACCTTATGGGGGGCCTGCCACGGCTGCGACCTCTTGTACGTGGCCTCCAGTCAAGGATCTTTCCACCCAACGGCCGTCTGTTCTTCTCGCAATGTTTGTCCACTTCTTAATAACACCCATCTTACTGCATATTTATAAAGAGACTAGTGGCCCGCCCTCACTTCGCTTCGGGACCGTAATTCAGAAATGAACCAATAGATTGCGCTGTGTCCAATTACATCGCGCAAGCGTTTCGTGTTTTCGGTTTACCTATAAGCCTTATCGTTGTCTATAGAAGTTATCTCTTTATAAATAGTATAGAAGATAAATTCTATAGACACCGAAAAACCATAAATTAAATCCGAAAACACAAAACACTAGCGCGATGCAATCAACGCTCAGCGCCATCTTTTGGTTCAGTTTGGAACTACTGTCCTGAAGCGAAGTGAGGGCGGGCCACTAGTACTTAAATACATAGGTATATAACACCCAGACACTGAACAAACACACGTGTTCATCATACGCGTGTTTGTCGGTGATCGAATCCACGACCTTTGGCGCATGAGGCAGGGTCATTACCAAATGCGCAAATACAAAAAAAATAGAAAGTCACATCCAAGATGTCCAAATACTAAGCAACATTACCTGTAGGTATGCAATAATATCAATACAACCAACGTAGTCAAATTTAAAAGAGCGTTCAGTGTTCCTAAAAAATTTAAAACAGTTGATTTAGTACATTCACACCACCATCATTATAAAAGAAACATTAATTGACGTTTACACTTGTTCTGGCGGCCGCTGGAGCCGCTGCTGACGTCGAGGATGTCGCCTCCTTAACATACCACCACTGGTTTACATAGCGCGAGCTGACGTACCAGTCAGCCTGAGAACTGCACTGCAGAATATTTTTTTAAAAACCTTGCTCGTGTTTTAATGACACTTATTATGTGACAGTCACATAAACTACTATTGCTTGTGGGTTTGCGGCCGCCTAGCCGCTGCTGACGTCGAGGATGTTACCTCTTTAACATACCACCACTGGTTGACATAGCACGAGCTGATACACTAGTCAGCTTCAAAGTATACAGTGACATCCAAGACATCCAAATACTTAAGGATTGGATGAGGACTGCCACGAAAGTTTAATCTCGAAGAATTACCTTGTAGCGGCGATATGTGGCTTCGCTAGCTTTTAGAAGAAATTTTTTTTGTTCTTTTTGTACTGACAATTTTCGCGATTTTCTCTATGTCATCTTGTTCTGAAATATTATTTAATTATTTTATTTCCATTTCCTGTCTCCTTGTACTTGTTTGTTTCTTATTCCTTGTAAGTATTACTTCGCTCGTATGCTTTTAATAAACTAGTCGTTTCGCCTTACTAACTTCGTATCCTGCATTCTACATAATCTTCAACCTATTCACTTCCGCAGCTAGGTGTGCACCGGATAATACATCATCATCATCATCATTTCAGCCATAGACGTCCATTGCTGGACATAGACCTCCCCCAATGTTCTCCACACAGATCGGTCCTGTGCCACCCGCATCCAAGGGACTCCCACGACCTTCATTAGATCGTCGGCACACCTGATGGGGGGCCTGCCACGGCTGCGACCTCTTGTACATGGCCTCCAGTCAAGGATCTTTCCACCCAACGGCCGTCTGTTCTTCTCGCAATGTTTGTCCACTTCTTAATAACACCCATCTTACTGCATATTTATAAAGAGACTAGTGGCCCGCCCTCACTTCGCTTCGGGACCGTAATTCAGAAATGAACCAATAGATTGCGCTGTGTCCAATTACATCGCGCAAGCGTTTCGTGTTTTTGGTTTACCTATAAGCCTTGTCGTTGTCTATAGAAGTTATCTCTTTATAAATAGTATAGAAGATAAATTCTATAGACACCGAAAAACCATAAATTAAATCCGAAAACACAAAACACTAGCGCGATGCAATCAACGCTCAGCGCCATCTTTTGGTAGACAGTGGAACTACTGTCCCGAAACGAAGTGAGGGCGGGCCACTAGTATATACCTAATAATGTTGTAAGTAGTGTCTCACGGTAAGACTCCCATACGCACTTAAACGTATACGTATAATCGCATCGTTAATTTATCTACCCCGAGAAAATGTAGCCTGTATAATTATGGAGTAAATGAGTCGATAAACAATTTGGCTCAGTTCCCAAATCAAATTTTATTACCGTAAATTAAATTGAATTTCTAAATTAATTGGTATTGGAGGGTTATATGGAAGTTATAAATAGATTATTACCACCACATGCTTTTGCGAGCTTCAATGAGAACTTTTTAAGGTATCCATTCCCATAAGGTTATAGATATTTTTTGTTTATTTACGCTTAAATACCTATTATGGTTTTGAAACTGACATCTTTCTATATATTTATTTTTATAACTTCTATAGACAACGACAAGGCTTACTAGATACATAATAGATAAACCGCAAATACGAAACACTAGGGTGATATAATCGACACCCAGCGCCATCTTTTGGTTCAGTTTGGAACTACTGTCCGGAAGCGAAGTGAGGACGGGCCACTATTTTAGTTACATACAGCAGTATACAGCAAAGTATGTGGACGAAAAAACAAGACACAATAAAAATAACAACAATATACAGGGTGTTTTTTTAGTGACGTCAATAATTTCTTTTTTTGAATCCTCTCACCTGGAGGTATCCAAAAATACCCCATGTACAGCGATTTTTTGTAGTTTTCGAGTTATAATTTTTTAAAGGTTTTTTTTTATTGGCTATTTTGTAATTCTTTTTTTATGACATGATTTTCTAGAATGTTAATTATAATAAAAAATATATTTGGCTTCCTAAAACCACTTAATGTTAGCCAAAAAAAGTCTTGAAAGTTAGGATTTTAGTTTTCAGTAGGATTTATTCAAACATTCAACTCCAAATTAAAAATACAAAATGGAGTTTCCATAGCTTCGGAGTAAGTTTAAAAACTTCACAGAGTCCTAACTATCAATATCATGGAAAAAAAATACTACTTAATGGGCCTTTTTAGGGTTCCGTAGCCAAAATGGCAAAAACGGAACCCTTATAGTTTCGTCATGTCCGTCTGTCCGTCTGTCGTCTGTCCGTCTGTCCGTCTGTCCGTCTGTCACAGCCGATTTACTCGGAAACTATAAGTACTACAGTGATGAAATTTGATGGGAATATGTGTTGTATGAACCGCTACAAAAATATGACACTAAATAGTAAAAAAAAGAATTGGGGGTGGGGCCCCCCATACATGTAACTGAGGGATGAAATTTTTTTTTCGATGTACATATCCGTGTGGGGTATCAATGGAAAGGTCTTTTAAAATGATATAAAGTTTTCTAAAAAACATTTTTCTTAAAGTGAACGGTTTTTGAGATATCAGCTCTCAAAGTCGTAAAAAGTATGTCCCCCCCCCTCTATTTTTATAACTATGGGGTATAAAATTCTAAAAAAAATAGAGGTGATGCATGCTAATTAACTCTTTCAACGATTTTTGGTTTGATCAAAGTATCTCTTATAGTTTTTGAGATAGGTTGATTTAACTGTAATTTTGGTTAAGTTTATTATATTTGCTGCTACGGAACCCTTTGTGCGCGAGCCCGACTCGCACTTGGCCGGTTTTTTTTTTAAGTAATCGGCCTCCGAACGCAGATAGGCTGAAATTGTATGAAACTCAATAAATCAATTTTTGCTCGATTGAAGGATTTACTCATACATTTAACTTCAGTTTAAAGTACAAAAAGAAGTTTTCATAGCTTCGGATTATGTAAGAACTTAACAGGGTCCTAAACTACCTACCAATATCATGAAAAAATAATACTACTTTATAAGCCTCTTTTTGAAGTAATCGGCCTCCGAACGCAGCTGCGCAGATAGGCTGAAAATGTATGTAACTCAATTGAAGCTATTTTTCATAACATAACATTCCAATAGTAAATAAACCTTGAAATTGCGTTAGTTTTAAAAAGCACGTTTCGGCATGAATGGGTCGGCTCGACCGGTGTGATACCACGGCCTCACAGAAGACCGGCGTACAGCCGGCGGTGGACGGGTATGCGTAACGCATTTCCCCTGGGTCAACAAAAAAAAAGAAGGTAGGTATACACGGTGGATTGGAGCCTGGAGGGAAAGTCGAAAAATATGAAAACAAAAGACAAAAATAACCCAGCCTAGCAAATGCTAGGAATATAGGTATGAAACATTTTTGTTGTGAATACTGATGGTGCGCCGTGTATGTAGCTAAGTAATGTTTTTTTTTCGACAAAGCTGAATCCAATAACGATTTACGTTCGCTGTCAAAAACCAAAGCTCTTTGTGCATGTTTTGGTTTCAGGATGTTTTTAATTGAAAACATATTTCATATACATACGGTTATTTGGCTCCCGGAAAAGTCGAAACTAGTTGACCATGTTGATTGACATTTTCCCATTGAAAAAATCTTGTACAGTCAGTCATCATCATAGGCCTTCGCATCTTTAACAGATGATTTAAGCAGCATCACGCGGTGTGACCTTACAGTAGCGCTCGTGGCTGTAAAGTCCTATGCTTTACTCCCAAACCACTCGTCCACATTTGCAGCAGGTGAACCGAGTGGCGCTGCGGGTGGGGTTGTAGGCACGGCGCTTAGCACGCTTGGCCGCAAGTTGGTTTAGCCAGGCATCAGTCAGTAGGTAGGTACACATCCGGTTACCACAACCTGTCAAATTTTCTCAATTGATATTCAACCATGTAGGTATATGACAGTAAGATGAGAGTCTTGATTTTTTGAAGAAATTGAAGAAATTTGACAGTTTTGTATTCTTTGATGTGTGGCTGTAAGTACAACGCCTCCTGTCAAGTCACACACACACGCGCGCAATTAATGTCAAAATTATTAAATAATTAAAATGGTACCCAAAGATACTATTCCATGCGGACGAAGTCGCGGGTAACAGCTAGTGAAACATAAAGCCTATACTCTGATTCATAATCATGTAAAGTAAACTGACAGATGAAAATGACAAGTTTCTATGCATTTTGACATTTTGCATGTGTCAAATTGAGTGATAATGTATGGGGATGACACATTGACATCTGTCAGTTTAGTTTACATTATTATGAATCAGAGTATAGAATGTCTTCAATAGCCTGCAGTCAGCTGTTGTAGCTACGTATGTGTAATAGGTATTATAGGTAGGTAGGTATCTACTATTTGACCTTCGCCAATAAACGTGTTACTATAGTGTGCTTTAGTCAATTATAAATCATCATCATCATAACCACCATCATCCATCCTCATGATGACGAAATGAAGCGGTAAGTAGGTATCATTCCTAATAGTATAAACGGTATATTATGCATAGCGAAGAAATCTCTATGTTAGAAATTAATAATTATCTATCAAGTAAAATTTTAAGCCTCAATTAATCCTAGCCGACGTAACTTTGCTTTTTCAAGGACCTGACCAAAAATAATGGAACCAAGTTTACAATTAGAAAATTTCTTGTCTAAAAGTTACTTATTTTGGCCATACAAGAACTCCACCGATTTAAATTGTATGAAAATTAGCTAAGAACCAACCTACTTTAAAATTACTTTTTATTACCTAAGTTTTTTGGTTTGAGAATTAGACAATGCAGTTTAAATGAATAGTTAACTAAGAGACCAGTGTGAGAGTCACGCTTCAGCACGAATAGGCTGGTTTAACCGGAATAAGTAGGTATTATTTGTGTGTAAGTATTACTTGTGGGAGAGCCACGCTTCGGCATGAATGGGCCGGCTCGACCGGAGTGATACCACTGCCTCACAGAAAACCGGCGTGAAGCAACCGATGTGCTGTGTTTTGCCGAGTGAGTGAGGGTACCGGAGGCCCACCCCGGGAGGGGAAGGGGATTACAGGTTGGCAGCGCACTTGTAACTCCACTGATGTTGCAAGTGTCCATGGGCGGCGGCAATTGCTTACCATCAGGTGATCCGCCTGCTCGTTTGCAAAAAAAAGGCATTTTTTTGGCATACGAACAGACGGATAACCTGATGGTAAGCGATTGCCGCCGCCAATAGACGCGTGCAACAACCTGTAGAGTCACAAGTGCGCTGCCAAGCTTTAGCCCCCTTTGGTCCTAATGCTTCGGAAACTCACTCGACTCAACGAAACACAGCGCAGACGCTGCTTCACGCGTGTCTCCTGAGACCTTGGTAAGTATCACTCCGGTTGAGCCAGCCCATTCATGCCAAGAATACTGCTAAGGTATTCCCGGCCAGTCGTAAGAGGCGACTAAACGGGCTTCGGAGTACGTGAGCATGCCACTACTGGGGAGTGGCTTGCTCAAAATCACGACTCCGCGAGGGAAAAAATCCTACTGGGTGTCCTGGTAGGTCGCGAATTTGGGAAGGGCTGCATTGGGCCAAACAATTTGGCTCAAAGTGGCAAGCGCGATTTGCGGTACGGTCTAGTCCCGGCTGTGGGGTATCCGACCGCGATTGCGCTGAGATGGACACCTCAGGGGTTTTGGTTAGAGTTAGAGTCCTACACACTACCTTAAACGCCCATTCATGCCGAAGCGTGGCTCTCCCAGGGATAATCCAAGTAAGGTGCCAAACCCTACCTAAGAACCTAAGAGTTACGTAGGTTGCGCGGCACCTAACGTAGGTGAAGGTAATTACCATTCGTAAGATATCCGTAAGAATTTCCCTCTCAAACTCAGTCTGTTAATGAATTAAAAAGTAAGTATAACGAAAATGACATGTGAATAAAGCCAATTGCTTTTTGTTCGAACAAACCTTAGGTGTAAAACGCTATTGAATCACTTAGCTGATTACAAAGATACGCTTTTACAGGGTTATTCTGTACTGTAACCTCTAGCAAAGTTTTTCCAAATACAACAGGAAAATTAACTTCTTCTAACACCGTTACATACTCGTATTACTAAGTATACTTAGTTAAGTATTTTAAAAAATAATAACGTCAAAAAGCTTCATAAGATTGCGATACTTTTATTGGCCCAAAAACATAAATACGATGAGTAACAAGAAAAATCATGGGAAAAAAAAACAAAAAACAACCTTATCCACTCCGCTCTTTATTTGGTAAGTGACACACAAGCAGACGAATCACCTGATGGTAAGCGAATGCCGGCGCACCCGTGCCAATGGAGTCACAAGTGCGCTGGCAACCTTTAATCTCCCCTCGCCCCGGATTGTTCGTTCGGCACGCTATCTCACTCAGCGGAAAACAGCAGAGGCGCAGCTTCACTCCGATTTTTTGTGTCGCTGTGGTATCACTTCGGTATACATTGACGGCCCATCACATCCATACTGAAAGGCGGCTTTCCCATGGTAAAACGCGGAGATGGCTTAGGCCCAATTCGATCAATTTTCACCCGAGGATAAAAATCTATGGTACTTACCTAACACTCCAATTAGTATAGAATGACAGCCATATTCCATAGATTTACTGTCGGATAAAGATTGGATTTGAAGAAATTGTTTATTACGATAGAAATGCGATCAGCAATATTCACTGTCAAAAAAAATCCTGTAGGTACATATTGGTTTAGAATAACCCTTCAAGTTCGTCTAATTTGGTTACCTTTCAGGATAAATCTAGCTTTATGGCACCCAACGGGGATCTTAGACAAATAATTTGATATTGTTATTGTGTGAAACATGCTCGTTGCAATGATTTTGAGGGTTATATGCACAAAATAAACACTTGTTTAAAACCCTCCATCTACTTATCTGGTACTCGGTAATGGTGGTGGATCTTAATGATACACAGAATATCTTCTATCTTCAATATCTTCTTCTTCTAGACTATTTATAAAGAGATAACTTCTATAGACAACGACAAGGCTTATAGGTAAACCGAAAACACGAAACGCTTGCGCGATGTAATTTAGCACAGTGCCATCTATTGGTTCATATCTGAATAACGGTCCCGAAGCGAAGTGAGGGCGGGCCACTAGTAAATAAATAAATTCATACAACACCTCATATTGACCTGACTCCGTAGTCCCGTACTAAGTAGCTTAACCACTTGTGTTACATAGATCAAACAACAGAAGATCAAAAATATAATACTTAAATATATAATTTAATTGTGGGAGAGCCATGCTTCGGCATGAATGGGCCGGCTCGACCGGAGTGATACCACTGCCTCACAGAAAACCGGCGTGAAGCAGCTCCTGTGCTGTGTTTCGCCGAATGAGTGGGGGTGCCGGGCCGGAGGCCCATCGGGGGGAAGGGGATAAAAGGTTAGCAGCGCACTTGTTGCATGTGTTCATGGGCGGCGGCAATTGATAAGAAAACGACTTCCACTTTCTTATAAATATGTATTGTGACAAGGTCCTAAAGTGTAAACATATTTTTGACCTCGACTGTACTGACTGACTAGGTTGTAAAGTATCAAAATTCAGGAACTTTTACGATAGGATAGGATAATGTCATCATCATCATCGTCATCATTTCAGCCAATAGACCACTGCTGGACATAGACCTCCCTCAAAGTTCTCCACACAGATCGGTCCTGTGCCACCCGCATCCAAGGGACTCCCGCGACCTTCACCAGATCGTCGGTCCACCTGGTGGGAGGCCTGCCACGGCTGCAACGGATAATGTTTTACGTAAACGCAATTACCATAACATAGTAATCCTGATATCCGACATTAGATTAGTACAATAATTCTTGGATATGACCATTTAATAAAGGCAGTAGCAGTATTGAAACGAGTGGTTCCGTCAGATTTGTATCTTCGTTACGTAGGTAAAATGCGAAATAATGCGAATGTCAACCGGAGGCCCAATCCAGGGGAAGGGGGGTCAAAAGGCGAGCAGCGCACCTGTGACACCACTCAACTGGTGTTGCAGGTGTCTATGGGCGGCGGTAATAGGTGATCCTACGGCTCGTCGGCCACCTAAGTAGGAAGGATCATAAAAAAAAATTGGAGATTTAATTGCTCAGATCTTCAGGTTAAGTGGTTATAATATTGAGCTTTCTAAAATCATCTTTATTTACTGTAATAAAAAATATAATAGGTATTTCAAAACATTTCAAAACATTTCACAAACTTTTTCTTTCAAAATTACAAACATCAATAAAAAGATAACTAGCGCGAAATTCAGGCAGCTACATAAATATTAAGTAACGACATCTGTCGAGGTGTAGCAAAACTAATATCCGACGTAATATATTAGCCTTTCCCCGATAGATGGCGCTAATAAGACAAATGGTCTTACATCTATGGAGAACTTTATTTTAGAGGTAAAAAATAAAAATCACTCCAATTTTTTAACCAATGTGGGAGGAGGCATATTATAATAATTTACAGACGGCGGTTTGCATCCACTTCATACGGACTACTAAAAAGATACAGTTACTATCACCTGATAGTTACGCTTTGATAACTATTTCAAAGCCATCCACTTGACGACCCTCGGTTAATTACACTCCCACTTTGTTGTAAAATAGATCTAAAAGAATGAAAAAGGTCGGATTAGCAATCGAGTTACCAACACGACAAGTGGTTTTCAAAAGATGATAAAAAGCCCTAGATTAGGTTTCAAGTGTACATACGTTACGTAGTAAATAGCAGCTGGGGTATTTATTGTCTACCTACTGCAAAAATAAGTACCTAGGAATCTATAATATTTACTTCGCAATTTTATTATGATGTGTGTTTTGATATTTTAATCAAGTAGGGAAGGTAATAATTCTGGCTGATTGTCCATAAAAAAACAGACGCAAAGCCTTAAAGTTTGAAAAAATATTTTCATTTTTTTTAATAATTTAATGACATTCCTTAATATTTTTTTTGAAAAACATGCCAGCCTTATTTACGTAAAAGGAGAAGATGTTCTATTAGCATAAGTGAATATTAGGTATTAAATTAATTATTTATTGGTCATTCATACTGCTTGCCCGTCATTAGGTAGGTACTTCAATTTCAACTTAATTTCCCTGTTAGCCTATCGAAGTCCAGCTACATTTACCTACCTGCCAATTCCCTATGATTAGTTAAAAAATATCAGAATAATGAAAGAGTCATGCCATTCCCTTAATTTTATTTGGCATAAGCCAACAGAAGATTTCATTGGTTTTCGCTCGTAAATAATGACAGATAAGGTCCAAAATTATGTAGGATCTATTTTTCTGTTGCTTTATATGGGTTAATAAATTGATGGCGCCACTGTCAAGTCATATGGTATGGTAATTCCATTAGTTATCATTCGTTATTAATAGAATAAAAAGAATAGATTTCACGATTTTATTGATAGATTATATGTATAGATTATAATCTATCTATATACATATAATAAAAATGTAAAAAAGCTGTGTCTGTACATTGAAGATATTTATCTCAAAATAACTTAGGACGACTAAAAAACAGTAACAGAACATGAATCAATGATTTTTAAAATTTTTGTCTGTCTGTTTGTCTGTTTGTCTGTTTGTCTGTTTGTCTGTTTGTCTGTTTATCTGTTTGTCTGTTTGTCTGTTTGTTCGCGCTAATCTCGGAAACTACTGAACCAATTCGAATGAAACTTTTTTTATTGTATAGCTGTAATATCAGGGCAACTTATAGGATATATTATATTTCGAAGACCAGACTCCTTGATGTAGAACCACAACAGCCCAGCTAAACTATAAGAGGTAGGTCAATGGCACTTTAACAAAAGTTGTTCAGATTGATGAGCATTTTATGATGCCATGAAAAAAATCCAAGATCATGGAACATCTGGTTTGGAACTCTAAGAGCCCAGCTCCATTATAACAAATATGGAATGAAATGGAATGGAAAATTGTCAAATATGATGAGCATTTTTGGATGAGATCCTATAAGGAAGGATATTCATAACTTAAACCCCCAATGGAGCGAAAAGGGGTTTCCAAGTTTGTTCATGGGACTACAAGATTCCTTGGCCCAATCTTCTCCAACTTTTGCATACACATTCTTTGACAGAATTGATGGATAAAATATAAGATTCAAACTTTAATAGAATACTTACATCCCCTAATGGAATAAAAAATAATTTGGGGGCTACTTTCATAAAATGATGATATAATTTTTTTTTTAAATATTAAATGGGTTTGCACTTGACCTCATCTCACCTGATGGAGAGTGACAATGAGGTCTAAGATGTAGCGTGCTTTCCCAGAAGAAGCCTATTCACTCTCGACTTAAAGACAAGTTGTTCCATTCCTTAGCAGTTCGTATAAAATATCAACGAGCCGCCTTAAAAATCTATTAACCAATAAACGAACATTTATAATAACTAATATTTCTTTTTATATCTATTTAAATAATCATCTTTAAGTCAAGAGTCATAAAGTTCACGCAAACGAAGTTGCGGGCGGCCACTAGTGGTCAATAAAGTTGTGAAAAATGCCGCCATTGCTTACATAATAATCTAGTAACCCTGTTAGTTAAAAAACGAAGGAAATTGTAAAATCCATTTCTTTTCACAGTTCCATAAACATCCATTTGTCATGTCACAAGTTTCTTGACGCAATACTTAAGTACGAGTATTACGGCGAACAGCTTAACGATGGCTTATGTAAAGTGATCATAATCGTTGTTCATAGAAAATCACTGTTTTCTCAGCTATTTCAAGTGACAGCCAAGGAACTTAAACTGGACATCACTATTATACAGTCTTCATTATATCTGTGGTGACAGTGATGGGCGATTGTTCAAAATCTTGACAATCGAACTATTCTAATGTTTCATTCATTCGAATTATCATTCATCATGTAAATGCTTACTTAGCCAGTACCTATAAGATAAGACATTTTTTAAGTATTTAACTTAAAAGTTTTGGTGTATTTTTTTTGTTATAGCTCGATATTTTTTGTTATTTGTTCTACCTTAATTGTGGGAGAGTCACGCTTCGGCATGAATGGGCCGGCTCGACCGGAGTGATACCACCGCCTCACAAAAAACCGGCGTGAAGCAGCCCCTGTGCTGTGTTTCGCCGAGTGAGTGAGGGTACCGGAGGCCCACCCGGGGAGGAAGGGGATAAAAATTTGGCAGCGCTCTTGTAACTCCACTGGTGTTTCAGGTGTAAATGGGCGGTGGTAATTGCTTACCAGGTCATCCGTCTGCTCGTCTGCTACCTATCACATAAAAAAAACCTTTTATTCCATTGATTATTTTTTTATTCGATGATTATTTTCATTCGAAATATTCGAATACCTAGCTGCATTCGAACAGGTATTCAAATGATCATTCGAATGAGTCATTCTTTGCCCATCTCTATATTTGCTTGTCAGAGTTGACAGTGACGTTTTTGCTTGTACATTTTGTTTGATTCAGTTTTTGAAATTCGAATTTGGTTCATTCAACTGTCGGCATTTTATTTCGATAATTATTCTTTTGTTTTTACTAAATATGGATAATCTTCTGCGCCCAATTGTAGAAATCTATCCTAAATTGTTTATTCAGAAACAAAAAAGCCCTACTTTCGTGGAAATGTACACGAAAACTAGTGATGATGTGGTTGTTGTTTGCGTAAAGGTGAGCGATACTTGGTTTTATTTATTTCGGTAAAGTTTTCTTTTAAAAATGGTCTTAATATTCCTATGTACTTTTAACGTTTTAACTTTTCTTACAGAATAAACAAACTCTTAGTAATGCTGCAGCGCCTTACTCAAATAACAAACAAACAGGTATGTTATTTTTATAGAAAGAATTTATAGGTATCATAATAATTGGACAATAATTAAATCAAATGGTAATGAGTATACTTATGTGGCGTGCTTAATGTACGTAGCAGTGATACCAACAACTGTCTTTGTATAATAGTTATACCCGAATAACTAAATTATGTGAAAATGTTGAGTAGGACCTATGTTGTACCTGTGTAGTCTAATTAGGTTTATATTAAATACTTTTCTTAGAGGAACTTGATCTGACTGGTTCTCCACTCAAGCTGGACTTGAGCTTGCATACAATCCTGGACGATACCCTCATATCTGATGAGCCTCAGTTGTGGAGCAAGGAAGAAGGATCACATTGTCCTCTTGACATTGAAAAAGCAAGGTAAATAAATATTATGTTGCTATTATTCATATTTTAAATCAAAGATGACTATTTACAGCTACACTACTCAACTTTTAAAAATATAAGTGTGTTACTGAGCATAGACCTAAGATATTATAAGTCCAAACTAAGGTATTAAGTATGTAGTATGTAATTATGCTTACTGCACTTATTCAAGTAATGCAGATGGCCTGCAGATTCCTAAAGAAGAGCCAGTCTGTCAATCACAAATAGATCTAACAATATTTATTATTACATACATAGTAACTTAAACCAACAAATTGTATCAATTTAGATCATTCTTGTTTATTACACTGTATTGGCAAATAAAAATAATTTAAAATACCCATTTACAGAGAAATTGCCAACCTCTACAACAAGAGTTTGACATCAGTGTCTAAAGAAGAGGCAACTCCCATGTGGGTCCTCACCAATCCGTCCTCAGAGGGTCATCCTCTGCTCCTTACGGTCCAGTCGGACTCCCACCACTTTGCCAGAGGTATAGTCAGCTACTGTGGAGCTATGACATTGGAAGATGTGGACTTGGCTAAAATGGTTGAAGAGTATGCTAAACAAGAAATGATAACAGCTGATATGGTATGATTTGTTGATATATATTTCTTATTGTCTCTGATATAATATTTAGTTCAGAAGAAATATAGTATTTATTTTATTCAACTACATAATTATATATTTTTTAAATAAACTGTGTGACCTTTGAAAACCTTTATAACCCTTAATAGGCCTTAAGTCAACGAAAAATTTCATTGGTTTTCGCTCTTAATTCATGATTTTCAGTCAGGTTCAAAGTCAGGTGGGAACTATTTTATAGGGGAATTAGATCAACAGAACAATGTTCACACATTATTTGAAACATGCAGGTTTCCTCACGATGTTTTCAACGCTCACGAACAAGCTGATGGTATTAATATACACATAGTTTTGAAAAATCCATAGGTGCATGCTTGTAATTAATCGGACTATATTATACCCCCAGCATGAAAGGCCCGTTCTTATCCACTGAGCTATTGCTCTGTCATCATCTGAACTTTTATAGTAGCTTTATTATACCATGTTTTTTCCAGATCTCTGTGTCTATAGATTGCAAATACCTTGTCTCTGGAATCTCATATGGATCTCATACGACAGAAGAACTTCTCAACGCACCCCATGGCGGAGTGACTGAACTCGCCTGCCAGTGGGAAGGCAAAACATTGCAAACACCTTTCATTAGCTGTAAAGTACACTTTGTGAGTATGATTAAAATATTTTGTTTTCTTCTTTCTTCTTCGATTCTTCAAAAAAGGGTGTTAACTTTCTTAAGGGGTCAGCAACACGTATGCAGATCCTCTGGAGTTCCAGGTGTCCATACAGTCCGGAAGTTGCTTACCATCAGGGGAGCAATTCTCGCGCCTTTGTACATTGAGTAATGTCGAGGCGACAGTATATTTTTCTAATACATCAATAATTTTAAGAACAAGAATTCTTCATTTCATTCAGTATTTTACCATTTTTGGGCATATGCATGTTAATTAAACATATTATGTTCATTTGAGTGTCTTTTATGGTATTATTATAGACTGGTGTATTAAAATCATTCATTTAATATGATTACAGGAACAAGAAGTGATAGTTGGTCATCTAGCAAGCCCGTGCAGTGCTATATGGCGGTCTGTGTGTTCACTGTACAACATGAATCAAATGCTGGTAGACATGACTGCGGCTGGGTTCAGCTCAGTGAACTTGGAAACTGCAATAATAAGGTACCTATAATAGAATAAGTTCTTATGTAATAAGACTTCATAAAATTGGTAATTCATTCAGTCCCACATTGCAAAACAACTACGAATCACACGTGACGTCACAACCCCCCCCTTATATACGTCGTTTGGCCTCATAAGGTACTGCTTATCACGGTAAGGATCATTACATAAAATTTTTTCAACTCGACAGAAACTATACCCCAGGATCAAAACGTCCTAATACAGCGAAACGTCTCACCGAGCTGCTTAACGAAACAGAGATGTATGCTTACACAGCAGAATGTCCCGCAGGGGGATGCCTTTGTGTCACAGAAGATACAACGTCTCTTCACCAGTGTATGAGAGCGCTGCAAGCTACGGGGTCCAGCAATGACTTCACTTACAAACTTTGGGACGTGCTGAGAGGTATGTGAACTGCTTTAAAAGATACATATGTACACTTACAAAGCAAAATGTTCGCTGGGGGATGCCTTTGTGTCACAGAAGATACCACGTCACTTCACCAGTGTATGTGCTTAGAGATACGTGAACTTTTTGAAAGGTAAATACATATGTACACTTACAAAGAAAAATGTATGCTGGGGGATGCCTTTGTGTCACAGAAGATACAACATCTCTTCACCAGTGTATGAGAGCGCTGCAAGCTACGGGGTCCAGCAATGACTTCACTTACAAACTATGGGACGTTCTGAGAGGTATGTGAACTGCTTTAAAAGATACATGTACACTTACAAAGAAAAATGTATGCTGGGGGATGCCTTTGTGTCACAGAAGATACTACGTCACTTCACCAGTGTATGTAAATAAATAAATAAATTGAGACAACATCACATACATTGTCCTGGTCCCATACTAAGGTTTTCCCTTGTACTATGTGCTTAGAGATACGTGAACTGTTTTGAAAGGTAAATATGTACATATGTGTATCAGAATCACCACCATCCATGTTATACCTTCTGCTTAATGCAGAGGGGAGGAGAGGACAAGTACGAAACAGTTTAAATTGTATACTGATACTTACAAATTATATTTTTTGTGTCTTCAACAAAATTATAATTTCATATTTTTATGTTTCAGATTGTGAAACAGCTGAGGAGTTGATAACATTGTTAATTCAGGCACTTAAATTCATTTCCTCCGGAAAAATACGGCCTTTTGTAAGTATTATTTTATGTTTAATTTATTTACCATCACATATTATCAGTGTTTTTTTCATACAATCCTAATCCTAACTAATATTATAAATGCGAAAGTAACTCTGTCTGTTACTCCTTCACGCCAAAACTACTGAACAGATTTAAATGAAATTTGGTATACAGATGATCTAGACCCTGAGAAAGAACATAGGCTACTTTTTATTGCGAAAAGGGGGTTGTAAGGGGTTAAAAGGGGGGTAAAAAGTTTGGCGAGGAGGGGGGAGAGACGCCGACAATATGCGCGTCTCCTTCCTCTCTGTGGAGGAGGCCAGCCGGCACATGGTACGGGGGTACCAGCGCCGGCACTGCACCGGCCACCTTCACTGCCTGTTAGGGACGGCCGCTCACCCTCGGCTGTCACAGCGTCCTGCCCGCCGTCTAGGCGGGCCCCGTCCGGGGAGGGTCGTGGAGCGTGAAGGTTTCGTGCCGGTCACCACGGTCTCTCCCCACTTAAGGACGATGAGAGGGTGCCCAGGGGTTTTAGTCGGTACACCCCCGCCGCCGCGAGGGGAGTCCGACATAACCCGTCCGCCCCCCGGCGGACGGGTATGCGTAAAGCATTTCCCCTGGGACATAAAAAAAAAAAAAAAAAGGGGGTAAAAGTTACTTTCCCACGCGCACGAAGTCGCGGGCGGCCGCTAGTCAATAATAAAAACACAATTATTAAGGAAATTCGAAAGTTTGCAGACTTGATGTGTCACTAAACTGTCTGTATCACGTAAACTTACAGATCGACACAAACAACAAGACCTACCTCTCCAAGCTTGTACTCAAACTCTCCCGAGGCCACTCTCAAGCCCCCAAAGTGCTTAAGAACCTGCGCACAAGTCCCCCGCAGGCGTTGTCGTTGGTCGCTCAAGTCGGCGCTGAGAAGACTATGTGGGAGTACACTAGGATTATGTCATTGTTGGAGCATAGCTTCTATATTGCTGGCATTTGGACGAGCGAATCCAGGTAACTAAAATTGATATTATACAAAACTGTACGGGCAAGCGCCGTACATCATCATCCGGCTCGAAGGACCATGTACGGGGATGCCGTAATACTTGAAGGGGTTGATTTGAATAATAGAGGAAATGTTTGTGAGTAATGTATCACATAAAAAAAGTATCAAGCATTTTATTCCATTTCTATGATATCGTTTCGTTTCGTTTCTATTCGTTCCTGCCCCGAACCATCAAGTCATGGAATTCCCTTCCAGTTCAAGTGTTTCCTCCTTTGTACAATCCTGGGTTTTTTAGGCGGGGCGTGAAACGGCATCTCCGCAGACCTTCAGGGTGAGAGTGACAGACTCAATGGACATATTGTCTGTTTTGTGCCTGTCAATCTCATATTTGGCTCTCACGACCGCTTACCATCAGGCGGAGTGGAGTCATCTTGATTGTTCCCAATATATATAAAAACCAAGACAATTTCTCTTCTCAGATCCCACGAGTCAATAGAACAAATCAACCAAACCATCCAGGATATGAGTATGGGCGGTGACTTTACCCTAAACCCGTTCGACACGATCTCCGGCGGGGAACACTCCATACGCCTGGACTGCGAGTCGTTCTGCGTAGAGGACACGGCAGAACTGACTGTGGACGACTTCGCTTCGCTGAAGAAACATGGTCTGGCTACTGAGAGGAAGGATGTTAACGAAGTAAGTGATAGGCCCGCTCGACTGGAGTGATACCACAGCCTCAGCTGAACGCCGTGAAGCACCGACTGCGCGTACTCTAACTCGCAATATTTATGCCAGTCACACATGATCATGAAATAGAAAGTTAACATTCCTCAGTCATGAAAAGTAAAATAATTACATCGAAATTCCAAAATTAAAGCCCTAGTGGCGACATCTTAATAGTTACAGTAGTAACACCTTGCTTCAAGCTAGGAGATTTCATCAGTTTCTGAACCAGAGGAACCGTACTAAATAAGTACACAGCGGAGATATCATTTGTATCCGCCAATGTTAGCTAGAGGGCGCCACGTAAACTGCCCCTCTGTATAATTATTAACTTTAACCTCCTTAGAGACACAATAAAACCTTTGATTATATATAATGTAATTATACATTATACAATCAAAGAATAAAACATCAATTTGGTTCTAAAAATAATTTTAGGTCTTACGATATTGCCCTGTAGTGGGACAGTATTTATCTAATACGTTACTATTGCTTTTAATATTGTAAGTCGATTATAATTACAGCTAGGTACCTAATTCTAAATAGTTAAATTTATATAATTGTAGATTTATTTATTTATCATTATAATTGACAGTGACGTATCTGCGTAGATTTTTTGGTTGAATTCCAGTTTTGGGTATAGATTATTCTGAAGCTTTACAAGTAACAATAATGTTAATTATTGCTAAAAGTGGTAAGTTTTAGCAATACTGAACTTTATTGTTCCCTGTCACGTGTAAAAAATATTCTATTGCATCTCGAAAAATTCAATTTACTTGTTTTACTTTCTTAAAGAATATCATATTGTCGCCACAATCAGTGTAAATAGGTTGGCGGCGCTAGTTTCGTCATTGTAGCCCCTTCGACCAATCTTCATCCGAGGTCTAAATTCTATGGTCTATATGCTCCGATTTGTATGGAATGAGAATCGTATAGCATAGATTTACTCTTGGATAAAAATCATCTTTTATTTTTGCATCTATTTCAACAGGTGCCGTTAATAGCCGATGAAATCGATATAAGCCCGTGGAAGAATCTCCTGATGAAGTTCGCCCAAGTCCATGTCTGTTTAGAGCACTTATATAGAGCTGAGATGTGTTTAAGAGCTGATTTTGGTAAGTCACTTATACTTATTGTTATTACTACCTTTTGCCCGCGGCTTCGCTCGCGCCCCCACTTCCCTAAATGGGGGTTAAAAAGGGGTAAAAAGTAGCCTATGTTACTCTCCATCCCTTCTACTATCTCCACTTAAATAATCACGTCAATTCTTCGCTCCGTTTTGCCGTGAAAAAAAGACAAACATACAGACGACAGACAGACAGACACACTTTCCCATTTAAAATATTAGTATTTATAATATTAGAATCGATTAACTTGGTCGTATTTATGATTACGTGAACTATTCTTTGACCCATGCTTAGGCATGATAAGGGCTATAGCGTGTGAAGAATCCGCTAGACTGGATGCGTACAGTAGAACTGAGGTCTACTACATCTACACGGTGATTGGTTATTTTTGACGTGTTAAGTCAAAAAGTCACTAAACAACCAATGACGTCGAAGTTGGACATCAGTCTAACAGCACGCCATCTAGCGGTTTTTTTTCAAACGTGATCCCATTCCATGATCAATTAAAAAACCGACGTTGAATAAGCGTCAACATATTTACTTAAGTACCCTTTTTTATTTCAGTAAATCTAAAACCAATAGCATCCCGTTTACTAGAACATTACGTATCGGAAAAATCTCCCATAAGGACTGTGGGACAACTGATGAGCGATCCTCTCCAAAGATTTATAATGCCCCTACCCAACAATATAGTTCAAGATCACATGAAGTAAGTAATACCAAGGGTTTCTATCTAATAATAAGTAACAATCAAGATGACCTCATTTCGCCTTATGATGGTAACGGCCGTGAGATTAAAACTATTAAGGTTGACAGGCACAAAAGAACAAACGTCCTACTCGGTATGTCCCAATGTTTAGACTGTATTGATTCATCTCTACTCGACCTCGGAACGAATAGATATTTTGCCGGCCCATAAAGTTCCCAAAAATCCAATGGTTTTTTTTTAATTTCTAACTTTGCAAATAATTGTGTATGGGACTGCCCATACCATGGTCTTAAAACATTCGCGAATGCTAAACAAACTCCAAAGATTCGATTTTTTTAAATGTTCGCTCGTTTTTTAATAACCCTTAATAGGTATGTCACCGTTAGATAAACAACTACATATTTATTACTTATCTACTTTTTTTCTACAGAAAGTCGGCATTCTGGTATAGGGCTGAGATTGACCAGGAAAGATACCGCTAAAACGTAGGCATCAAACGGGATTCCAAAGTCGTCTCGTGTTTTCACAACTGCCTGTTTTCCCTCCGTCCCGTTTGGCAGAACTGGTGTGAGCATAAAATTTTTATTTTCTTACTGCCTGACTTCACTTGATTCTTATACCGATGAATTGATTTCTGTGATGGAGGCCTTTCGGACCATTCAAATATTACGTAAGCATCGATGGGGGGAGGGGGGGGGTCAAGACCCAAAGCCGAGGCTTTGCTTACTTTTGGTAAATTAATTAACAAAGAGTATATTTTATCGCCAATTTTTGCTGACAAGGGGGGGAGGAGGGTTACATTTCCAAAAAATCTGCTTACGTAATACTTGAATGGTCCCTTTGCCCTGCAGTGGGACAGTATATAGGCTGAATACTTTACATTAGGTACTTTGCTAGAATTCGAAGATTTCAAAAGTAGATACGACCTTTCGTATGGAAAGCACGTTCTTATAGTTAAAAAATAATCATTTTTTATTATTATTATTAGATATAGTCTGCCGCACGAAAGTGTAGTTATGACCTTGAGTGCGCAGAAACCAATTTTATAGAAAGTCTTCTTTTTTACAAGTGCGCAAAATAACGGTCATCGCTATACTTTCGTGCCTCCAGCTATACCATTGCTCAAATGAGCATTCTTGATATTCCTACCATTTTCTTTTTTTTTCTTGAATGTATAAATCAGTAAATATTTTCAGAACCTTCAGTGGAAGACGTAGCGGAGGTCACGACAATGGGGGAAGAGTTGAAGTACCACGTTACGAAATACAATTTCCTTAGCAACGAACTGATGTCGAAGATATCTTTATGATAAAGTATAGGTTGTAAGAAAAATGTGCCTTATATTTTTTATTAAATATATAGATATACTTTTTTACGTTTTACAATATATAATTTTATTGGTACAGTAATAGTCTCATTTGGTAATTAATCTATGGTAAAGTTTAGTATAGTACGACTAGTCTGTTTGGACGTTTGGCTAAAATTGGTACTTATATTGTCTTTTTAGAAAGTGTTCCTTTTTACAATATCAGTAGGTGTGTCACACTACAATTCATATTAAAGTAATAGTTACCTTTGAGTGGTTAAGGATAATTAACTCAGAAAATATCTATACTTTGCATTTCACTAGTCCACTTCAATTTTGTTTCTATTTTAAAGGTAAGGTAAGTGGTTGGGGGATCTACCCGCATGTTAGATAAGGTGGAAATGTGAGAAGACATGGCGCTTGGATGACCATTATAGTATGTAAGTACATTTTTTTTATACCTATATTATTAACATGCATGCTTCATTGCCTTTTTCAATAGGCTCATATCGAGGTTGGGGCGGAAAGGTCCTTGAAATGAGGTAGATTACTATTGAAGGTAGGTCTCCTCTAAAGGGCGCCAACTAAAGTTGTTAATCCCATCCACCCTGTTTAATCCCATCATAGATAGTAGCGAGTACTAACATTAACCAGGCTATGTACCATATGAGACCACCAGATTTTGAACTTTATGCAGTTATGATAAGGTTGAAAACCAATGAAAAAAAAAATGTCTAGTTGCCTGGTTAAGGGTTAATTCTTGATGGAGGCCTTTGCCCTGCAGTGGGACAGTAGATATATAACCTAAACTTTACAACGCCATCTATTGGACCAGTTTAGAACTAATAGCAATTAAGCCTTGAAACGAAGTGAGTGAGAGTATCACTCCGGTCGAGCCGGCCCCTTCATGCGGAAGCGTGGCTCCCCCACGGACAAAAATGTCTTATCTACCCAAGTAGATAAGACATTTCTATTACCTAACAGTATTATGCGCATAAGAAAATTCCTAATCAGAACCAAAAAGAGTTTAAAAACTTATAAACACACTCATCTCTTATTAGATAATAACCATCTAACACCAATCACTGACTAGAATAAATACACATTTGACTTCACTTCATTCGCCTGATGGCTTTAAAATAAATAATTAAATACAGTTCTCAACTAAAGAAACGCTTGGGTAAATAAACACTGGATGCCACCGTTTGATCTCGGGTTCAGTAAAACCGAGTTATACGAACTGCAAATCGGTGCGTTTGGTTATTGACTTAGGTATTTGTCTTGTTAGAAATCAATGTCAGCGTTGAAATGCTACTTTTTGCTTCTAATCCGAAATTTTAGTGCTCTTTTATCTTCGATCAATAATTACTTCTTAAACAAAAAATAATCTCTAAAGATTGTTTATGGATAAACCTCAAAAAAATATTTCATAAGTAATCCCTTTTTACTTTGTTGCTGTATTTTGTTGTCCACAAGACACTACGCGTTTCAAATTGAAATAATTATGGTAAAGACATTTTTAACTAACAAATTTCTCTTGTTAATATTTCAACGACGTCTTTGGAACGCTATAGTGTATTATGTTTTAGAGGATTACGAGATCAATCCATCGATTTAAACTTCGTCACGCAATCATAGGTACCTATTTCATAATTAGAGCATCAAAGTTCTCTGGTGGTTTATATTACTTACCTGTGTCTAGATGCTATACCTACAAAAGCTTAGTAGTATACTTCTGAGCAAACTGTCTAATTGTATCAAAGTTTACAAAGAGCGATGCCAAAATTGCGAAAGTACGGCTCCGTTCGCCGTCTTCAAAGAGTATTTTAAGATCAATTATAAATAATTTGTTCATAAAATCCGCCTCCAGCCAATTATTTGGGTAAAACATCCTGTGCCCTCTTAATCCATTTTTCCGCTTATGATTGATGGATGCTGATTCATTTTCTTTTAAAGAACAATCGAGAACAAAATTGCTGGTTACTTCGAATGAGGTTATCGATGTGCGATTTGTGGATCACACACCTTTCAACTGTATTAGAGTAAACATTGTGATTGAATAGGAACGTCCACATATCTAACTATAGTTGTGGGGCAGCACTATTGTGTTGAACAGAGCAAATTGATAGCGCTAGTCCGCATCACCGTTCGAGAGTGTAACCAAATTTTTAGTTACATAATATATTGGTAGATTTTGACAGACAAACAGAATGCTTCGGCATGAATGGGCCGGCTCGACGGAGTGATACCACTGCCTCACAGATAACCGGCGTGAAGCAGCTCCTGTGCTGTGTTTCGCCGAGTGAGTGAGGGTACCGGAGGCCCATCGGGGGAAGGGGATAAAAGGTTAGCAGCGCACTTGTGACTCCACTGGTGTTGCATGTGTCCAGGGCGGCGGCAATTGCTTACCATCAGGTGATCCGCCTGCTCGTCTGCTACCTATCACTATAAAAAAAAAATACTTAGGTTAATCAAGGTTAGGTTAATACCAAAAGTGTACAAAATTACAAATCAGTTTTTGGATGACTGTACCAGCTCGAGCCGAGCCGAACAATTTGAGCATTTAACTTTGCTAAAAAAAAAATTGGGCTTCTTATTCCTGTAGCACTTTTCCTCTCGCCAGTGCTTGTGCGTGTGTTTACCCTAACGGGCCACGTGCGCTAATTATCCCTTATTACTCAACCGTATTGTGCGCTATTCGCGGATACTCGCGCTCCCCAGATAACTTTGTTAGCGCGAGTGAGATGTGGGTAATGCGGATGAAATGGCAGGCGATTGGGTATTAAACGCGATTCGTTTGTAGGTATATCTTATACATTTTGTCAGGATTTTTCCGAGACGTTCTTTGTTCGTTAGACTCTAGATTTGAGCAATCATCCGTCATTTTATCGTATTCTGCTGAACGTAGGCTTCCCTATAGGGGACAATCAAATGGCAGTCAATCTAATACGCAACTCCTATAGAACCATTATAAATCCTGTTAAAACCTGTTTACGAATAATGCGTCAATAAAGTCGTGAAATTAATTGATAGCGCCATTGCCGCTTTTTTCATAGGGTATGGTAACCATTGGTTCCGGAAAGGCCGTTGGGATCACAAGTTGGGTTGGCCGTTAGTTCTCCAAAAATCATTTTTCAAGACTTTCTTGTCTTGACGCATTTGAGTTCTTAACTGTACCTACCTAGATAAACTTATGATGGCACACCCCATTAAACAAATGAGTTTCGACTCAAGACTTTCTTGTCTTGACGCATTATACCTTTGAGTTCTTAATTTGAACATTAAGAGACATGATTAAACATAGATAAAGCTTATGATCGTTCAACCCCATTCAATAGAGCTGAGTTATAATATGATACAAGAACATTAACTTTGAGTTTAACAACATACGCGAAATCCGAGTAGGGCACGTCACTCAACGTCAATCCCGTACTGCATCAGACAGGAGACAGGCAGACGCATGTAACAAGCTTCCGATCCTAATTTTCTGTTGTAACTCGATTTTAAAGGTAGGTTTTGAACATTCGATTTTTAAAATAATCTATTTTAGTGAACATTCAGGAATTAGTTCCAAAAATGTTTTTCATTAAAACTAACAGTCCTCTATAATTATGTAAGTCTTATATTTTTTATGACCACCTAAAAAAACGTTGTCATTGTATGAAAGCTTAGGTTAGTGTTATTATTATTTTTTATTTTGGGCGGCTATGCAGGTCCTAGGTTAAGGTATTTTTATGTCATCTGTAAAGATAATTTTGTGTTGTGTCAACTTTTTTCAAAAATTTGTTATGTAGTTCTTAAGTAGGTATGTACAATGCGGCTAATCGTTGTAATTTATCTGTTGATTAAATAAACATTCACTGTCACACGGTGTTAGCGAAAACTCTAGTAATTAAAAGTCGGTTAAGTCTTACATTATTATGGCTGCCTAAGTTCGACATAGCCAATTTAGCGGCTGAACGGTTCCACTGTTCTTCGCATCAATTCTCAAGGCTAATGGTATCTTTACACAATTTGGTGAAGGTGAAAGTTGTGCAAATAATTACGAGCCCCACACACACACTCAGTTCGCAGGTATTCGTTTATGTTACGATCTAGTGAGGGTCGCGGGAATTCCTTGGATGCGGGTGGCACAGGACCAATCCGTGTGAAGAACGTTAGGGGAGACCTATGTCCAGAAGTGGACGTCTATTAGTTGAAAGAAATAATGATGATACAAGGATTTACGCAAGTTATGTTAGTCAGATAGCTATATGCAGGATTAGGTCGTGGCCAAGCGTCTACGTCCATCTTCTATACACATAGGTATATTATACCTATATGTATAATAGAAGATACTTACTTACTTACTTACTACGCTGGCTCAGCGACCCGAAGTGGATCTTGGCCTCCGACACGAGAATTCGCCACTCCGCTCTATTCTCAGCCACCTTTTGCCAATCCGGCTTTTGAAGGTGACCAAGATCCTTCTTGACCTGGTCCATCCAGCGGTATCTGGGGCGCCCCACTGGGCGCTTCCCGGTAGATCGACCCAGGTAAGCTCGCTTGGCCGCACGATCTGACTCCATTCTCTCTAGTGACAGAGCCAGCGCAGCCTTGCTGACTTTGTCTCGCCCATTATATTTGGTTCGGCCACAAGCCTTCTTGATTTCGGCGTTTTTTCTGAGTCTCCAGGTCCCGTCGTCGCATTTGGTCGGCCCTAGGATTTTCCGGAACACCTTCCTTTCTGCCACTAGTAGTTTCTCCTCCTCTTTGAGTGTAAGTGTCCAAGTTTCGCACCGTACATCAAGACCGGTCTAATTACGGTTTTGTAGACGCGGATCGATTTCGGACGCTCGATACGTCGTCCGAAAAGTGCTAGAAATTGACGGCGGAGTTGAGTTGAACGGCATGCACAAGGTGATAGGGTACGCTGACGATCTAGCGTTGTTAGGACGGCAGGAGGCGGAGGTAAAGCAGATGGTCGAGGTGTTGGAAAGCACAGCAGGAAAGATCGGCCTTAGGATTAATCGGGATAAAAACGGAATATCTACACATGAAACGTGTACCGAAATATACGGGAAAAGAGGAAAAACCTAGAAGCAAACAATGTAACATACAAGGTGTAAGTAAGTTTCGGTACCTTGGATGTACAGTCACAGATACCAACCAACGAGAAGACGAGATAGATATCCGTATTCAAAACGCCCTAAGATGTACTGCCGCTCTCCATAAAGTGCTAGTGTCCAAGTTAATAAGCAGAAAATAATAGAAGATGGGCGTAGAAAACGATACTAAGTGAGAAAGGGCAACTAGTAACCTAAGGAAGAATAAAAATCGGAGGAGTTATCATGAAATAGAGAGGAACAGAAAAATGTCGCTCGCTTGAGTTCGCCTTTCACCTGGAGGCACTCCTTACCAAAGATTTTAAATCTTTGCTCCTTACGAATGCGCTTCAAACTTCTTTCGTGTTTTATCTGGATCTATGTTGGCGACTGTCTGAATAGCCCATTGGGCTGGGTTGCATAAACGATAGGCGATGGTATAATTCAGTTTGCTTATGTAGGCCGGAGATATAGGAGTGCAAATATTGGTAGAGGGAATTCGAGGTTCTATTCATAGGAGGAAATTGTTTACTAACCGCCCACTACTTATTTGACCTTTGGAAGAAATCGAATCACCATAAAACGAGAGTTCAAACTTAGCGAATGAATAGAATAATAAATTGCACATATTACTAAATAACTAATAGTAATTAATAATGAACAAAAATAGACTAGGGACGTGGTATTGGGATTCTGATTTCGATTCCCGGGTCGAACAAAAAGTATGTTTCGAATTTTCCGAACATAACTCGGGTTTGTGATCACCAATCGTGGTAATTAAGCCTAATCCCATCATAGTAGTGATGACTTAATTTCTATGATTCCTTTGCCCTGCTGGGACAGTATATCCTCATAAGGCCCAGAGTCAGATAACAGCATAAAATTGTATATGTAACAACACAATAGAAAATCAATTATTTTTGCCCTTGAAAGGGCTTTTGGGTCCTACGGCGATTTAGGCTGGTAGGAACTTTACTGTACTTTTTAATCATAGGTACCTATTTCACAGATAGCTTTAAATATTCAATCAAGCAAGCATTATTGCCGTGTACCACGAATACTTAGGTATAATATATTTCAATGTTTTTTACTTTCAATTTGTTAAAATAATCTCAGGAGCTATGTAGCTTGGCAAGCTAAAGGTGCAGCTCCATACAGTGTTGCCAGCGCACAAAATGTACTCTAATTAGGCGTAGCTATTCAGCCCGCCCTCGTTCCGCAGATTGTGAGATGTTCTTGCTTTTACGTTGAGCAAATTTTTTGATATTAAAAATGACTGGATACTTTTTAAAACAAGTTGTATTCGTCAAATTTTGAGAAGAATACATTTCTAGGACGTTTACGTTAAATAATTTGTAAGTAGGGATTAGGTACCGACTTTGAATATTTTAAACATTTGCCCCACCAAAAACTTACTTTCACACAGTCTCAAAAAAAATCTATCATAAAGGGTGAATTGGATATTTATTAGACTTATAAATTATTATCCCCCCACCCTTCCTCCTGGATCTAAAATTAAAATGTTAGATATCACAATTTGACATAGGTATTTTTCACTGTTACCTACCTTTTACGTGATAAAACACTTACCTACTACATATGATGACTCAAGCTTAAAGTAAGTACGTATGTATTATGCACATTGGACTTATTGTGACTCATGGTTTGTCATGTTGTCTTGAATAAATTAGCATAACCATTGAGCAATAGCTTGCCTATAAAAGTAAAGAAAAGTATAAAAAGTTAAGTATCAGCATATTTTTTGTAGGTACTGTCCCATTGCAAGGGCAAAGGCCTTCATAATAGAAATAAAGTCATCGCTACTATCAAGGGATTAGGCGTTTAATCACCACGCTTGCCTAATGCGGATCATCACAAACCCGAGCTATGTTCGAAAAATTCGAAACATAAAATAATTTTTGCTCGACCCGGGAATCGAACCCAGGACTCCGAGATCACGGCCCGGTATTTATTAAACATCTGGGCTATCAAAGTACACGTCTTAATATTGTTCCTTTTCCACTTGAAGTTTGTTATTCGCCCTCACGTAGCATCCATTTAATGTTAATTATGAGCATTAATAAAAATGTTCCAAGCGACTGCTTGTACATATTTTAACAGCTAATTGAATAAAGTCACAAGAATTCTGCGAGCTAATTGCTCTTTTCACTTTGTTCACTTTCTTGTGTAATTTTTCTTTGCAGAAGCTTCAACTATGTATTTTTTAATTAACTAGTTCTACCTGAGTTACTGGAGGTAATTTGTCGGATACTTACTTGAAATTGCAGTCCTGCTGCTATAGAATTTTAAGAAGTCCTAAGATTTTTTTATACCGTTGGTAGCTCAGTGAATAAGAACATTCGCCATCTATGCGAGAGGTTGTAGGCTCGAATCCGAGGATGCATCTCTGGATTTTTCAAATCTATGTGAGTTTTCTATTATTAGTTCGGTGACGGAAACTTGCACGTTCAGACAGAGTAACCTCTGTCTACGATAAATACTTAGTATAGAAGGAGATAGATTAGATAAGTTGTTACACTTTTACCATGAAGGTCGCATCATTTATATAACAATTACGACAAGTACATAATTGTACATAGTTTCACCCCAACTAATCAAATTTCGCGGCACAGGACACAGAAGCCCCGGAGCTGCTTGCGGAAGGAGGGTAAACCGGATTTAGCACAAATTTGCCGCTGACTCATCAACCGTCTGTATTCGTGCCATGTTTGTTTACAACTCGTTGGACTATTTTGTTAACATAATTAGTAGAAAATTTTTAAGGCAGCGTTTATGTGGCTACACTGCCTACCCTTTCGGTAGGCACATTAACCTCTAGCAGCTAAGCATTTTACACGATTGGTGGTCCGTAGTCTACGAGAAAAGCGTGGAGTACAGAACCCTAAAGCTAGTTATTTAATGTCTCGTTATTCAGTTAGATAAAATCTGTAATAGGGGAAAGGCTGTCTAGGTCTCGGCTGTATATCATATTTAGATAAAGAAATAATTTATTAATCCGCACCAGACGTATGACTATTTCGTAACGTAGAGTCTAGACTAATGTCCATGGGCGGCGGCAAAAGCTTGCTTCCATACCATCAGGTGATCCGTCTGCTCGTCTGCCACCCCTTCACATTGAAAAATCTGCACGTCTGCCAACTTTCACTTAAAGAAAAAAAGAAAATTGATTGATTTACTCTCATATTAATATGTGGTAAATCAGAGCAGAACTCCAGAAATATTTTAATTTTTCCCATAAATATTTCTTATGCCTGCGTATACGCAGAGAAGATTAGTTATTACATTAATACTTCCTCCAAGTGAGTGATGCGACCCGGGCGAGTCACTCACCTCCGACCCGTTTAATTGTCGCGCAAGTGGATAATGAGCGCGAGCGCAGGAAGGAAGATGAGCTAATTTATTGATCAGCTGCAAGACTTGGAATTTGCTTAGGCGTGTTCAAATTATATGGGTGGGATGCACCAGACAATTGACAAGCTCCATAAGGCGACTACCACGACGATACTAGTACTACTACCTACAATTGGCGGCGCTAGTTTCGTCACAGTGTCACCTTAAAAAGCTGGCGACTTCTACGATCTCGCAGATGATCGTGGGCGGCGGTAATTACTTACCAGCAGTGACCCGCTTGCTCGTTTGCCGCCACTAATATAAAAAAGCAAGCTAATCAAAAATTAGGTCATTCCCTGTAATTTGAGTAGGCTGATAATAGAAGGGGGCGTCTCCCAGTACACCCACTACCGAGAAAATTTGCTTGTATGTGTTGTACCTACATACTTATGTAATAGCTTAGATCAAAATGGGTCATTAAGATGTAAACAGGAAAGTCAACTAAGGTATTGCCGCACTCAGAGACGTTAACATAAGTCAGAGGCATATTTAAAGAAGACTATAATCCTTATAACAATGAGCATTAAGTTAAATGACTTCTCTGAGTGCAGCATTTTGTACTTGTTTCTTTTTAAATCGTGAGTTAACCTACTAATTAATACAAACAACCACTAACTATTGTCTACTATAACTTGCCTGTTAATTGTCAAATTTCTAGTAGCAGACGACCTCCTTAGTCAGCCCAAAACCGTAACCCGTGGTCATACCGCCAGTTCAACTACGAGTATACGCACCTACTCAAATAAGTACGAAAGTATCTGTGATAGTTAGTACAGTCTATAGAGTGTAGTAAGTAAGTAGGTACCACTGAGCAAGTAATCACTACTGTAACGATGGTAAACTCCTTTGATACTGGCCGCCGTTTATGGCTGATTTTATAATGGGAACCTGTCATGCATTGAAAAATAAACAGACACGCTCTCGGGAGCGCATTCGGATTTGAACCACAGAACAATATTACATTTGAACTGTGTTACCGCGAGGAATAGAGTAAGGAGGGTCCAGACCTCACGTTATAGTAGGGACTTGGAGGGAATATCCTCCCAGAGTGTCTTAGTTAAGGAGTAGAACTAAGCTTTTAATTTCAGAAAAGCAATAAAGGATATTTCAAACCGATACCGCCACTTTATTGTAACAGTACCTACGTACAGCCACACATCAAAGTATACAAAACTGTCAAATTTCTTCAATCGACTCTCATCTTACTGTCATACACATTAGGTTGAATATCAATTGAGGAAATTTGACAAGTTGTGGTAACCTGATGTGTGGCTGACTGTACCTAGTGTCTCACGTAGGTAGGTACCTTGTCGTAATCGCGCACGCATTGTTGTTGGGTGCTCGAGTTACACAATCGATTGTTAATCGGACAGTCTTCTTTCTACGTATTCCGTGTCTATATTAGTGCTTGGATGTCTCCACATGTCATATAAACGTTTAGACTTGACAGCTTTGAATGAAATAATTTCATGCTCCTTTGGTCCTGGGTTATTTTCATCGAGGTTATAGTCAGATAGTATTTAAACTCATCTTCCTCCGGAATTGACATCAGAATGTATAAATATGACATTTTAAATAGGAGAGGCCTAAGGTTCTGTATTTATGACACATTGTGTAATACGGTGTATAAATGTTAAGATTCTGATGACAGTTTCGGAGGTACTTAAAAGGGTTTTTATAAGAATGACCCTCCTAGTTAAATATGAGTTCCGCAGACTCTATCCCAAACGAGCTCCACGAGTGAGTAGTAACTATCAAATGGAGTCATTAATAATATTACCGTGCGTAAAATTTTCCTCGTAAAGCCTTTAAAAGTAAGAAAATAGTAATAACTAGGAAGCATATACCTAGGTCTGAGTTTTAGCATAGATCATAAAGGTTTTTAGTTTAAAGCCTCATTTTAAAACTAGCTCGTGTTTAAATAACCCTTATTAAGTGACAGTCACATAAATTGCTAATATCCATACTATATACTTTAATATTATAAATGGGAAAGTGTGTCTGTCTGTATGTTTATCTTTCTTTCACGGCAAAACGGAGCGACGAATTGACGTGGTGGACGATAGTTGAAGGGATGGAGAGTAGAATAGGGTACTTTTTGCCTCTTTCTAACCCGCCATTTTAGGGAAGTGGGGGGCGCGAGCGAAGCCGCGGGCAAAAGCTAATACTTAATAAGTCACTCACTATTAACACTTCTAACACATTATCAAGTATATGGCACCGCGTACTTCCGTGACATAAGTGAGGCTTCCTGCTAACTCGATTTGCAAGTTCCAGCGAACAAAATCATAAGGTTTCGCTTTAAAGAGGGGCCAGACGGAGTAACGTAATTACATGAAGTGGTTAAGTATGTATGGACTCGGTGTCATCGTTGTTCCTACTAAGTATTTTAGTTATATAAACAAAGTGTTTTTACACTCTTTTATTGACTTGTAACGACGTAAAAGAACTTACTCCCCTAACCCCACCCTAGACAAATATTCATGTGATGAATAGGTTCCATGTTTGTTCAGTATATGGGTGTAATATACATAGGTCAGTAAGTAGGTATACTGATTACTGTTTCCTCTGTTGTCTGATCAAGCTACTAATATAATAACAATAATAATAATAGTTATCTTTCTCATAAAGTTCCTTACACAATCTACTAAAAAATAAAATATATAATAATATAATATATAATATTTCACTACATCACATACATTGATCTGACTCTGAGATAGGTAGCTCAAGCACCTGTGTTACAGATATCAGAACCAACAGTGGAATTACAAATATATACTATAATACTTTTCTTTTGTAAATACATACTTATAATACATAGAAAACACCCAGACCAATACAAACAGACATGTTCATGCACACAAATGTTTGTACTGTGCGGGGATCGAACCCGCAACCCTTGGCCCAGACGCAGCATTCACTACCACTGAACCAACCGGGTCGGGTAAATAAATTTAGAACTTATCCAAATGGGTTACATTATTTCGTTACTTTAGTTTATAATTTAGATATAACTTAATAGAACAGCATATAGCATATAGCTAATATGGAATCAGGTCAATGTAAGAGATGTTGTGTGAGTTTATTTATTACATTTCTTTTCATAGAAACCGAATTCACATCTTATTACACTGCATTTTTACTCTCACTCGTACAGTAATGAAACGATAGTTTAAACTAGTTTTTACTCTCACTCGTACAGTAATGAAACGATAGTTTTAGATAGTTAGTAGCATTTTCTTAAAAACTTTCCTTACAAACCCTAGGGAATCTCCGCCGTATTTCATTATCGAAGAAACGAAAAATGGTTGTTGAAAATTTATAGGGTAAGAGCTGCTAAATTGTAGTAGAGTACCTGTCACTCGCAGTGAACCACTTAAGGGTTCTTTACAGACAATTTCTGGGAATATGTCCCCTTTTTATGATAACGTACTAGGTATAGCCGTGGGAAAGACACGCTTCGAAATGGGCCGGCTTTACCGGAGTGATACAGCCTCACAGAAGTCTGGCGTGAAGCGGCGCCTGCGCTGTGTTTCGTCGAGTTTGTGTGTACCGGAGGCCCAATTGGGGGAAAGGGGGTTGAAGGTTGGCAATGCACTTGTAAATCTACTATGGGCGGCGGAAATGCCGTCTGCTCGTCTACCACCTATCACAAGAAAAAACATTTTTTTTCGTATTTTTGGTTTTATGGGGTATGGAACCCTAAAGGCACAATATAATGTCAAAAGCTTCATTCTCTTATCTATAGCATACGCGTGTGCATAAAATAAAAGGAAAAAGTCACCAGCCGACCACTGGACAATCTGCCCGGGCCGTAGGGTTGTCAAATGGCAAGGAATTCCGTCGTTTTTATGTGATACGTGGCACACGAGTAGACGGATCTTCTGATGGTACCTACGCGATTGCAACCGCCCATAGACACCTTTAACATTAGTATCACGTGCGCTACCAATCTTTAACCCCTTTCCCCCCCAATTGGGCTTTGGGTACCTCCAGTCATTTGACGAAACAATATTAACACAGGCGCTGCTTCACGCCGGTATTCTGTGAGGTTAGGCCTAGAGGTTACTTTTACCCCGACGGTTTAATCACTGACATATTCACGGTAGGCAGCGGCATGACTGTGCCTCGGCATTGTTGTTGTCTATGAGCGGCGGTTACCATTTACCATCAGATGGGCCGTATGCTCGTCTGCCTATTTTAGCAATAAAAAAAAAATATCCAGCCTACTACCACAACACCTGACTTGACTTGATTTCTATGATGGAGGCCTTTGCCATGCAGTGAGACAGTATACGACGTGTAAGAAATATGAATATGCAATACCTAATACTTAACGGTGTAAACACCTACTATGTAAAGACTACACAGCCAAAATATGACCATCCCATGAGCAAAAAAAATAGCTGGATATTTTGACAACTTCTTTTAATTTTTTTTCGTACATTGGATGCATCATATTTTGGTAGGAAAGTCTCTACACGGTATGTTGAATTTTTTTTACACATCGTTACCTATAGGCTGATACTTTAGGTACAGACAGCCACACATCAGGTTACCACAAACTGTCAAATTTCCTCATTTGAGATTCAACCTAATGTGTTTGACAGAAAGATGACAGTCGATTAAAGAAATTTGACAGTTTTGTATACTTTGATGTGTGGCTGTACGTACTTTACTTTCGAGGCCCCAGAAACGATTTAGACTGCTCCCGGCAACCCTATGGAGCACCCGGACAAGTAATTCCTAATTCCATTATTAATAACGTGTGCTCACAAAATTGAATTAAGCAATTTCTGTCCGGGCGTCCGGGAGGGAGGTGGAAGGTCATACATGGCCTTTTTAATTTATTCGGGGTGAAAATAACTCCGCGGGGGCCTTAATAAGATTTCACAGCAAAAGTTTTAAGAGTCCATGTGGATATGACGTCAGAAGGTGACATCTCGACGACACTTGCGTCGCCAATTTTCAATACGGAAACAAAGGCCATTTTTGGACAGTGGTAGGTATTTGCTTTTACCCCCCTCATTTCATTATTGATTAACATTGATTGTGACGATTGTGATACCTAAGTATACTTAAAAAATAAAACGACTTACTTCAATGAAAATATAAAAGAATGTATTAACAAATTTTTGAGGCACACTAATGTAAAACTCGCTCCTACAAGTCCTATTATTGATATTAATTTTCAACCGACTTCAAAAAAGGAGGAGGTTCTCAATTCGACCGGTATATTTTCATAATTGCTAAAAGTGGGCACTTTTCATAATATATGTAAGTACCTAATTCTTTGCTAGTCTAAGTATGTAACTCGGAAAGCAATAAAGCATTTTCCATTTTCATTTTCAATTGTTATTTGTCGCGTGTAGAACTTATTGTTACTTACTTACGCGTCTCAAATATGTTTTCAGCAACAAATTATATCATAAAATAACTCTCAAGGAAACAGAAGGAAATGTAGATTATCATTTACTCAATAAAAAAAAAGAAAACCCGATCATAAGTTCACCTTAGTCAAAATTTATTAACAGCTACGTAGCGAACCTTGGTTTTAAAATTTCACAATCTACGTTGCTGTGTCATCTTCTTTCTTACTTAAGATGAACAATATTAAGTAGGTTCTTTACTGTCGAGGCATCAACTTCAGGAAAGATTGTTGATGTTTTCCCGTACGCAATTTACCTTCGTAATGAAAAGCGGAATCTTATTATGACCAAGCATTATTTCTGTAGTGTTTTGAGGGCCTTAAAAGGAACAATGGTATCGTTTAAATAATTGAAAGTAAGAGAAAATTTATTTTATTTATTTATTTAATCGATGGCACATCTTACACTTGGAGTCATTACCTGCCTATTTACATACATTCTGAACTAGCAAGCAAACATGTTAAGTAAAGATTTTTAAGTTTTTGATGTACTGAAAATGAAACCATCAAACTATGTGTTCTTATTGTTATCGTCAATCTACACTATTACAAAGAGGTAAATTACTAGTATAGACAGCGATAATTGTGCGATTTAATTGACGCCCAGCGCCATCTATTGGTATGTTTGAAAGTAATGTCCCAAAACAAGTGAATGCTGGGGCCCTAGTGTAGCTACCTACGGGAAATTTGTATCTTTTGGTCATATTGTTGTTATAATAGCTTTTATATAAACCAAAGGGAAGCAATTTCCTCCTAAAATCGTGTTAAAGTACGGCAGTCTTATTATCTAAATTTGACGGTTTTTTCTTCAATCTACAAAGGAAGGATCAAAAGAGTGGTCTCGATTGATGTGGCAAAGGCTCCTGGCTGCATCACACAATAGACGTCTTTGTTGCGAAGGTAACAAAGTTTAAAATATAGAAGTAGACAAAGATCGTTTAATTAGGGCTTCCTATTTGAATTAGTCCTAATCAAGATTGTTTGAAATTTCTCTTGACGTTGAGAGAGCGCCTTTGAAGACCGTAAGAAGTCACATTATTAAATTTTGATTTTGTTAAACGTAAACTCTTACCGTGGAAAAGACACGCTTCGGCGTTTCGACAAGTGAGTGAGGGTACCGGAGCCGCTATTGTGGGGAAAGGGGGTTAAAGGTTGGCAGCGCACTTTTGACTCTACTCGTGTTACATGTGTCTATGGGAGGCGGCAATCGCTTATCATCAGGTGATTCGTCTGCTCGTCTGCCACCTAACACATAAGAAATACAGGTAAGAAGCACGTTCTTACCCACAAAGTTAACTTGGCAATAAATAAATTGTATCATACTATAAAAGGTTATCCTTGAATCCTATACCAATTTTACGTAAGTACGGTATAAATAAATTTAATTTCCTGACACAAAATTATTCTATACAAGCCAACCCATTCTGTCAATGATGTTACGCAAATAATTTCCGCACCAATGAAAGTTTTGCATTTCCAATTTAATTACTTGACTCGTCCAACCGTCAATTTGTTTTGTATAAATAGGTTAGCCGAACGGAAACCGGGCTATTGACTATTATGTATTCTGTGCTATTGTGCAGTATGTATTCTATGCCGCGTTCCAATCACAAACTTCGATAGCCGTTAAAAGTTGGATGCACTAGCACATGTTGTCGTGTTCTGCGTAATTTAGTTGTGAATAGTGTTGGCCAGATATCGATAAGTCGATGTATACCACCAACCAATGAAGCGCTTGATAAAGAAATCAATGCGCCAAAAATTACACCAATCAACCTGGTCTCAAACTAAGGCAACCCCTGTACTATGAGTATCGGTGACGATAATTGGGGGCGTCAAAATGTAGTTAGGAAACTACATTTTCAAAATTTTCTTTTTCCCGGGTTCGATCCAATCAAGTCAAGTTAGGAAACTTGACTTGATTGGGAATCGAACCCGGGACCTTTCGCGCTTCGGGCGAACACCTTAGCCACTGCGCCGTCGAGGTCGTCCCCACACAGGGGCGACGAGTTCCTGTATTTCATGAACGCTGCCTCGTGTAGACTTTAGGTTGTGGACTTGCTTTTATACACGACGAAGCATCCATACTAATATTATAAATGCGAAAGTAAACTCTGTCTGTCTGTCTGTCTGTCTGTCGGTCTGTCTGTCCTTTCTGTCTGTCTGTCTGTCTGTCTGTCTGTCTGTTACTCTTTCACGCCAAAACTACTCAATGGATTTAAATTGAAATTTGGTATACAGATAATCTAGACCTGAGAAAGAACATAGGCCACTTTTTATTGCGAAAAGGGGGTTGTAAGGGTTAAAAGGGGGGTAAAAAGTTACTTTTCCACGCGGACGAAGTCGCGGGCGGCCGCTAGTAGCCAATAATTTTTCACGTCCAGAGGGGTTTTTTTTTTTTTTTTTTTTATTTTAAGCGGGCGGCTATTGCAGGTCTTATTCAGACCAGATCACTGCGACCAGTTTGATCTATTGTGATCGCCGCTATGCCTACATTTCAGTCTCAAATCCTACACTTTTAAGAAAGTGAATTAATTGTTTGGGACTGAGATCCTTAGCTTCATGGGGGCTTAGAATGTGCTTTCCCAGATGCATGCTACGTTTACGCATCAGTGGTCCCGCATTCGGTGATTATGTGTAAAGGGGTTTCATCCGCCTCGTTACACATCCTGCAGATTCTAGTGTCGCTCAGTCCATGGTGGCCATGTGCTTGTTAAGGCAACAGTGGCCGGTAAGAGCTCTCACTAGGATGCGCATACTGTTCCTACTTAGCCGAAGAAGCGCGACGGAGGATCCGCGGTTATAAGGCTTTATGAGGTAGCTTGGAGTGGGCTAATCCTGGTGTGTTAAGCCAGGATTCGCGTGATTTGTGTGTTGTAAATGTTTCCAGTGTCAGACGGGCAAGACTTTTGGGTATGCCGCAGAATGGTTCTGGGCCGTAAAATATACCCTGTCCAGAGGGGTTAAAACGAAACAGAATTTTCAACCGAATCTGTATCCCTGGGACCTGGGACCCGAAACAAGCCGTCCCTTTAAAAAGTGTAGAAAAAAAAAAAAGTGATTGACTACCTAATGTGAGGGAGTCATAGCCAAAATTCCAGAATATCCACTAGAAGTCAATCTATACTATTTATAAAGAGGTTAATCTCATATTCCACGCCAGGGCTTATAGGTAAACACGAAACACTTGCGCGATACAATCAACGCCCAGCGCCATCTATTGGTAGATAGTGGAACTACTGTCCCGAAACGAAGTGAGGACGGGCCACTAGTATTACAATAAAGGTATCGACACTGAAGTATAAATCACAACACTACTCCTTTGGTGTAGGTTACAGACTACCGTAAAGTTAGACGTGTTTGTTTTACGTAGTTACATGAAGTTAATTGTTTCACGCCTTGCTACTATGTAGCTTGGTAGAGTAAAAGAGAATTTGAACAGTTTTTAATTTGAACATTGTATAAAACGGACGTAGTAAGCTATGTTAGCTCATTGGATTAGACAGTGAGGCAACCACTGCGCACGCTCCTCTGGATTTTTTCTCAAATCTACTATCTGTAAATCTCTATCGTTAGATTTGGTGACATGATGATCTGGAAAAACATTGTGAGGAGCCTTGCATGCATCTGATAGCTTAGATCAGTGTTTCCCAAACTTTGTTATGCCATGGCCCTATAAGTTTCACACTGACCCTTCGTGACCCACTAAGTACCTACTTTTAAACTCAAGCTGGTTCCGTTTAAGGTTAAATAATACACATTTATCATTTACTAAAAGTAAAAACGTTTATTAGTACTCGGTACTACTAATATTTTGTTAGTGCGAAGTATGCAGCTGTTTCTTATTTTTTACTAAGGAATCCAAGTTAGGTATTACCCATGTTTTTAAAATAAGGCGAAAATGTCGCGACCCGGTTATTTCATTTTGGTGACCGGGCACCGGGTCGCGACCCGGCTTTTGGGAAACGCTGGCTTAGATACTTAAAGATAAAGATTTTTATTCGTGAAAACATGAGTAAATACAGATGGAAATGTTCAACTTAGTTCTACATGTTTCACCCTTCAGGCTTAGAACAGAGAAATGTTTACCTTTCTATGTTCACGTTACATTCAATAGTAATAATGTAACTAAAAACTATGAAAAATATTCTGAACGTTTAACTAAGATGAATTATGTCTATCCTATGTTATACCTAGTGTTAAGTTACTGAACTATCAAAAACTATTCAAGATATCGATTGTAATTAGCCGAGGGATCCAATTAGGATCACTCATCTCATCATCAACAACGCACGCCTCGTCCACTGCTGGACAGAGGTCTCCCCAATGCACGCCACCGCCTCCTGATTTTTCGGCCACTACTCATCCAGTTCACTCCAGCCAGCCTTCGAATGTTGTCATCCCCATTGTAGGATTCCACTACTGGATAGTCGTAATACATCTAATACCAGGACAGTAGGTAAATTGCCTATTCCTAAAACTAGGCCTTTGCTTAAATTAAACCATAATCATTAACCATTGCTGGAAACGTAACAGTATTGTATGGGTTGGTTTTGCTCTATGACAATAGAAGATTTTGCATTTTAGTATTAGTGTCCACTTTCCAAGTGGAATTAATTTCAATTGAATTAACTGGAGTGACACGTCTTTTAATTGAATGAGTAACATATTTACACCACTGTGACCGACTCATCTGTGTGTCTGCGTACGGGTAGGTACGAAGCGCATTAGGACACCAGTGTCACGAGTAGATAAATTGGCTAGTTTATTGCTGAAGACGCCGCCTGTAGGGCGTTCGAGATATCGCTGGAAGGACGAAGTCGCCAAGGACCTTAAAGGACTTAACGTGCATGATTAGTCTGAATTGCCTTTTTTTAGAAATAGCTGCTATCGTGCTATAACGAGCACGCTTAACTCTGTCAACGTCGAGTGTAATTAAAATTAAATTGACCGGTGTGACGAGAATAACTCTTCGGAATTTTATTAAAAATTGAGTCTTACACCATCTAGAACAAAACAAAGCACTAAATAAACAATCGTAATTGACACTTGACCGATCAAAGTGGCGAACTTTGACGTCGGAGGCCAAGACCCATCTTGAATCGCTGAGCCAGCGTAGTAAGTAAGTAAATATTGCGAAAGAATAATGGAAGAGCCACGCTTCGGCATGAATAAGCGGCCTGACAGAAGACCGGCGTGAAGCAGGCCCTGCGCTGTGTTTCGCAGAGTGAGGGAGGATACCGGTGGCCCAATGGAGAGGAGGCCGACGCGACACGGTACAGTTGGGGCGGTCTTCGACCCGTTGGGTCTACCAACGACCCTATTACACGCGTCTGTCGGGGAGGGGAGCGGGTAGTCTCTCTCAAAGATAGACCAGTCGTCTTGGTTTCCCTAGGAAAACAAAAAAAAAGTCGCCCTCCTTACTTTTTTTATATTAAAGACAGTCAAGATGACCTCACTCCGCCAGATAGTAAGCGGCCGTGAAATCCAAATATGAGGTTGACAGGCACAAAAAAACTAACTAATTACCTATTGAGTCTGTCATCCTCACCCTGAAGGCCATGCTTAGATATCGTTTCACGCCCCGCCTAAAAAACCCCAGGATTATAAGAGGAAACACATGAACTGGATGGGCATTCCATGATTTGATAGCTCGGAGCAGGAATGAGAAGCTAAACCTCTTGGTACTTTCTAAATCCAGGATCATAGTCCAAGCGTTCCGCATACAAACGGGATGAAGCGTAAAAGATGTAAACAACTTAACGACCAAACTTTAACTTGAACGTACCAAGGCTTTGCTTGAACGTGTCAGCTGCATAGTCGCGTACATTATGCAATCGTATCAAGTTAATTTGTGAAGTTACGACGCCGGCTCCGGAGATTTAATGAACTTACATGTGCGAGGCTTCTGAACATCTCGGCGTAATACCGGTAGCTTCTGTGTGTTTATGTAAAAGAAGGTATAGGGTTACAGCGGGATCTATTCTTGTACAGGGTACATTGTAGGTATAGGTGTTGGTGATTTAAGCCTGCCCATCACATAGTATTTAAGCGATGACTTGATTTCTATGATGGAGGAGATTTTGCTTTGCAGTGGGACGGTATATAGGCTGATACTTAACTCTTTTTTTACATTGTATATAGAGATATAGAAAACCACAATTCTTATAGGTAATCCGAAAAGGTGAAACACTTAGGTAATGGAATCAACGTAGAGCGTCGATAGAATTTACATTGATGGTTTTTTTTCATAGGTCATCTACATATTTTGTACATACCTTTACAAGAAGACGAGTGAAATTTGATTTGGTAAAGGCACCTGAAGTTAATTATGAGCTTGAACAAGAAAAAATGTCTTAGCATTGGAAAACCCACCAGAAAATTTGTAAAGTTGATAATAATCAAGGAACGTAAATTTATGATATTACAAAAGTTTGAGATAACCAATCTGCTTACGATACGATCGGCGATTTAACTGTTCGCTGGATTTTCTTGATTTTCATCCAATTTCACAGTCTTCGCTTCCTGATTAAGAGCCAACTGTGAACAGACCTTAATTTCAATGGGGGTTTTTTGAAAAAATCGATAGATGGCGTTAATTGATGAATGTCCAATCCCTCAAATTCCAATTCAAAATGGATCGTCGAGCTCTGGTTAAAAGGATGTAAATATTCACTGTACCTACCCTGTATAAACGTAGTAGTTTTCTTTAAAAAGTTGTCTCGTTAAATACTATAGAAGATAAATAAATAAATTCTCACAACATCTCATACATTGACCTGACTCCGTACCAAGTAGCTCAAGCACTTGTGTTACAGATATCAGACAACAGAGGATCACAAAATACTTATAATGCCTACTTAAATACTTAAACAACACCCAGAAACTGAACAAACACAAGTGTTCATCACACGAATGTTTCTCCAGGGTGGGGATCGAACCCACGAACTTTGATACGACACGATATACTTACTTAGGTACATTGATATTTTGTACAATGAAAATAATTATATTATGTTAGGTGGATTTGTTCGCGAGTTTTTGTAAGCATGGCTATTAGCGGCGGGTTTACAGGTAATTAAGCGATTTACCGGCCGAGCTACTTAATTTTTTAATTAAATTAGTTGCGTAAACCGTACAAGTTAAACGACCTAATTCGACTGTGAACCGTGGTGATGATGAGAATTTGTTGACACGCCTACAGCCACACGTCAAAGTATATAAAACTGTAAATTTTTTTCAATCGACTCTCATTTTACTGTCATACACATTAGGTTGAATTTTGAATATCAATTGAGGAAATTTGACAGGTTGTGTTTGGTGGTAACCTGATGTGTGGCTGACTGTACATTGAAGTCTATATCTTTTTAACATAAGCAGTACCTATTCATAAGATGGCGTCTTTTCTTTCCCACGCTTTGTTGGTCTTTTGGCAGGGCAACATTCTAAGTCCAATAAATAGGTACGCGTGATTTGCTCTTAAACTCTTGAACTTTTGTATGTGATAGGTGGCCTTCGAGTTGACGGATCACCTGATGATAAGTAATTGCCGACGCCCATAGACACCCGTATCAACAGTGAAGTCACAAATGCGCTGCCAACCTTTGGACCTCCTTTTACCCCGATTGGGCTTCCGGCATACTCACTCACTCAGCGAAACAGCGCAGGCGCTGCTTCTGTTGAAGCTGTCGTAGGTATAACTCCGGTCGAGCTGGGCCATTCATGCCGAAGCGTAGCTCTCCCACTGTTCTTGATAAGGTGTTACCTATTATTTCTCTGTGTTACCGCATAATATTTATTTCCTTCGAATTGACTTGTAACAGGTATACAAACTTGGTAATTTATAAAGTTAATACGGTACAATGAGGCTTTATGGAGGTAAAGTTAGTCTAAATACCTGGTTCAAACTTTTTAATACGTGTTTTGAACTTATAAGCGTCGCCCCAATGGAATTCGCGTAGGTGTATACCTACCTTCTAGCGCGAATTTTGTTCATGCGAGTCAGGGGCCTATTACTTAAACTAATGTGGAACAGGAAAGTATCTTATCAGTGATTTTATGTTATATTATATATATATATATATATATATATATATATATATATATATTATATATATATATATATATATATATATATATATATATATAGGTGGCAGACGAGCAAACGGATAACCTCATAGTAAGCGAGTTGGCTCGCCCGCAACATGAGTGGAGTCACAAGTCCGCTGCCAACCTTTAATGCATCAATTATAAATCTCTCTAAGCGTCGATTGCATTACACTAGTATTTAGACTTTTCGGTTTGTTTATAAGAATTTTCGATTTCTATAGCATTTACCTCTATAACCTCTATAATACAAAAGGACCAAGTCACGTGACTGATTTTGTATGGGAAGATGATTTTTTTTCATACGAATTTTCAAAAGTCATAGAACAAATGTTGTTCAGAATGGTTGGTAGAACACGTGGTTAAAGGGATGTAAATGTTGTGTATGTGGATGTAAGATAGTGGTATCATACCTACTTTTGAACAGATTTTACATGTAACATAATAAGTTAAAAGGTTTTAAGCCTGAGGCAGATATTCCATAAAATGAGAGCTCCATTACGAAAATGGAAATGATAAATTGAACATGCTTTGGTTTCAGTTGCATTTTGGATGATAAAGAGACTCGAATAAAACATAGCTGGCAATTGTATTAACATACCTAATCTGTAAAAAAGATATGTTAAATCATATTTAAAAACCTTGAGCGATTTTAATAAAAAATTGTAAGGAGATAGAGAGCCTAACGCACTAATCTCGAAACTACTGAACAGATTAAGTAAAGTTTTTTTCCTAACTGTAAGGCCTAGGCGACATTTTTTATGAGATAGGGAGGCAAACTAACAAGCGGGTGACCTGATGGTAAATGATCACCGTCGCCCCCATGGGTGACATCAGCCACATCAGAAAGAGTGCAGATGAAGTGAGGTGATATTGATGAAGTGCGGAAAGAGTCTACTGGTGTTGCGGTGTCTATGGACGGCGGCAATCGCTTACCGTCAGGTGATTCGTCTGCTCGTCTGCCACCTATCATACAAAAATAAAGAAAATGCGTTGCTGACATATTCAACCGACATCAAAATTGAAGGAGGTTCTACATTCAATATATTTTTTTTTCAAAGTCTTAAATTCGTAAGTAAGTAGGTACCGGTTCGGATATACAGTTGCGGAAAGTTTTTAACATTATATGTAGTTTATTTTACATGTAGAACTATAATAGCCCAGGATAGTGCCATTGTCAAACGCACCTTCCGTACAACATGCGAAATAATTTGATTCCAGTCTCATAATAAACCCTTGATTGCGAATTAAATTTTCAGTCCCACATTGAGAGAGAACCGCAGCAAACATAAATTCAAGCCGGTTGAATGGACCAGGTGGCTTATAACGAAGCCGCCGCGTAACTAATGAGAGTATACCTGTCGCATCCAAACAAAGATACTATGAAAGGGAAGGAAACTCCGATTCGGTCGTACCTCCGGTTCGATCTAGGCCTTCAGGCATCGCTCTTCTGGCTGATTATTCCGGGGCGTAAAGCGAATATAAAGCAGTTACACTCCTAGGCTATTCATTTTAGCACTAATGAGCGATCGATAGATAGATAGTACATACGTATTTGGGAACTGAAGCAGTGTAATTATCACAGAATTAGAATGTATAGTCCGAGGCAAAAAAGTGTAGTTATGACCTTGAGTGCGCAGAAACCAATTTTGATAGAAAGTCTTCTTTTTTACAAGTGCGCAAAATAACGGTCATCGCTATACTTTCGTGCCTCCAGCTATACCTACCTACAAGAATAATATCAGTCTGTTCTTAGGCGTATGTTATTGGTTTTTTTAATTAAATTAATTTTAAATGCTTTAACATGCATTTAAGATTAATAATAGAGGTAATATTTAGATCGTGGTATCACTCCGGTCGAGCCGGCCCATTCATGCCGAAGCGTGGCCCTCCCACGGTATTCATGCATAACACAAGAATATCAAAGCGTGCTAACTACTCTTACTATCGCAAATCAGAACAGAAGTCTGATTTAATTAAAACTTCACCTCCCGTCCTAGATTGCCGCTATATTTGCTAACTTTACTTCTTCTAGGAACTACTTAAAATTGTACTTTACAGAGATGATAATTGTCACTTAGTTTAGCTATTACTGAGAATGCTTGAAACTTCGTAGTTCGTACCTGCAACAATTTATTTTTAATTAGTAAGTTAGGTTCTTTAGTGAAATAGTCGAGCCACGTCGAGCTGAGTCTGGCTACGTTAATTTGTTCCTGGCTGGTATTTAAGTTTTTTAATGACAGTTACATTTATATCATCTGTGGTTCCGCTATTTTAATCTGCAGTTCAACGATTCTAATGTGTGGCCAACAAATTGCAATTTATTATTACTCGTGTTACCGCTTAGATACCAAAAATGTTCAAAAAACACATTCTAACATCTAGCAGACTGTATCATATTTTTATGGGATAAGTGGCAGACGAGCAGAGGGATCGAAACCCGAAAAACCGGTGGAGTGACAATTGCACTGCCAACCTTTAAACAATACACTTAAAATAGATAGCTTTTTTTGTGATTCTTATTTTCTATCAGTAATAATTTAATAGGTACTTAAATACCTACATATTACTCCCAAACACGGAACCAACACAATCAATCGATAAAATATTTCATAGAATAAAAAAAGTCGCTAGCTTAATAACTTTAAACTTAAACTTTTTTGTTAAATCATAAGAACAATGATATCAAGTAAGAGTCTACTTATACTTGAAAAAAAAAATAAAAAAAATAAAACTACTTATTAAAATGTTACCACCTTACTATTTGTACCTTATGGAACGCAATAAATTATTGAGTATTGAGTACTAAGGGAGCTTTCTTTTTTTAGTTCGCTGCCTAAACTAGGATTAATGTTGATAACTTAGAGTATCGAGAAAGTTCTTGTCGTTTTATCATGACGTAAATGCATTGCAATACATTCCGGGGTCAGGGGAGGCCAGGAAATTGACGTCGTAAGTAACATCCCTGGTACGTCGCAGGGGACGCTTTGTCTACGTCTGCTCGAGGCCAGACGTATGTGGTCTCTCGGCACAGGGAAAATGCATTATTTGAAAGATAACTGAATCAGATAAATCTCACTTCACCGTGTAATGCCTGGTTGAGTCCAAAGATTTCGCTTTAGAGCCCGGAAAAAGGGCCAGGAGACCTATTTTTGAATTTTCGCTTCGTCCGAACATAACAAAACTACTTATTTTGCAAGTCACGTCGTCTCGTTATTCAAAATTTTCCCTATTTTTTTGAAATCCAACCATATAGTATTGCCAAGCTTGTCAAAGTATAGTTTATACAAAAGTGTTTTATACAGTGATTTATACAAAACTATTTGTTGCAAAACGCTCGTTTTCGAATGATTCAAAAATGCGGATGTCAAAAATCATGCGAGTCACACATTTTCCAAATAGGTCTCCCCGTCGTGAAACTACTTGGGGGCCTATCCAAAATACTCCACTAAGCAAGCTAGCTACAATCTCACTTGCGACTCTACTGGTGTTGATAGATAGATAGATAGATAAAACGTTTATTCTTCTGCACAAATTCATTACATAAACATTGTCAATTTACAAATGTGTTGCAGGTGTCTATAGGCGGCGGCAATCGTTTACCAGGTGTTCTGATCCGGTGACACAAAAAAAAGCATTTTGAAATCGCTACAAGCCAAAGGAAAGATCTTTTAAACAAAATATCTTTGTTTTTAGTTCAGCTGCTACTATTTCTGTACAACAAACGTAACAGCAGTGTTGTACTGCACGGCATTGCCGTGACGATTATGGCCCCTGGAAAATATTAAGGAGATAAGCAAACTAAGTGTCTTTGGCGGTCTGCCCACAGATTAACTCGTTCACTCCAGTGTGGCCAAGAGATCAAGGGGCGATTCTCGAGCCTTCGATGTGGAGCAAGTTAAAACAAACATTAAGGCTGCAAATAGAGCCTACTTTAGAACCTTAGGTTTTATGAAGGTAGACTAATAGCTGCAACGATAGTTTGAGGCGAGAAAAGTGTTAGTAATAAAATAGAATTATACTTAGGTATAGCTGGAAGCACGAAAGTATAGCGATGACCGTTATTTTGCGCACTTGTAAAAAATAAGACTTTCTATCAAAATTGGTTTAACTGCGCACTCAAGGTCATAACTACACTTTCTTGCCTTGGACTATAACGCTTACCGTGACAAATGATTAATTTACTAATCATTGCTCTACGCGCTTAACTTCTTCTTTTTTTTATCTGTATTGTAGGAATAATAATTCCTACAATATAGATCAAAGGTTCTATGTTTCCTATAGCTTTAAGCGAATCTTATAAATAACTAGCTATACGATCTCTATAAAGCTACCTTAAACTTTTATCGCGCGCTAACAGTTTCACAAAAAAAGCGACATTGCTACTATTATAGTCTTTTTTCTTTTTTTTTTAGATGGCTGCTATCGTGCTATCACGAGCACATTTTAAATTATAGTCTTCAATAGTGTTTAAATCAGTTACATCTCCTAAAGGTAAGTAAAAACTGCCCCGTATAACTTAGGGCTGAAAATTAGTCTTATTAGAAATCACAAGTGACCAATCATGCCGATGCCTACCGTGAAAGAAAATAAAATCAAGTCTCGTTCAAAAAATAACACGTCATAGCGATCAGGGAAAACGGCGGGCATAGAGTTTGCACGAGCGTTGGAAAAAAAAACAAATAAATAAAAAAGAAATGAAAAAAGCGTTCTTAAAGAGATTGGGTCTAGATAGGATGAATCTCGCAATACAGCCTATGTGCTAGTTCCATTTACTAATGACACCAACAAGCACCTAGCATACAAACACTGTCATAAACTCGGGAAGTCTGGTCAGACAGCCATAAAATTGCTTGTTTATGTTGTTACGGAGTCTTACCGTGTCTAAGGAACAAAAAAAATGATGTACCTATTGTTCATGTTGGTAAAAAATGTCAGTCTTTAGCTTGGGAAATTGAGCAAGCATTTTGGTTCATCGATATACACTCAGAATTCCATAGGATATATTTTCATACCTACAAAGGTGCTCTCTTAAACCACAAATCAAAACGTTTTTTATATGCTGTATTTTGACACGTAATTATGAACCATTTTTTGTTTTATGACTTTTGAAAATTCGCATTAAAAATCATCTTTTCATACAAAATCGTTCACATGACTTGGTAATTTTGTATAAGGAGTCGAAATTTTTATCAATCAATGGTAAAACACGTGGTTAGAAGGATGTAGGTAAATGTTCACAAAATATACCTTGTATATATGTAAATTAAGTTAGCAAAAAACAGACATACCCTAATATCGTCGTTTATGGCGTTTTGTCACCCGATGTTGGTGCTGCTAATGCATTTAGTGATTATCTCATAAAGGCATTTGAAAATCAATCAATCAAAACATAGCTTCTGAATACGGGTGACAGCCACCAGGACGGATAGACGACAATACGGGTATCATCTTCTCGAAATACAATAGGCTATTTGACTGTGAAAATTAATCCAAAGGCGACGGTAAGGCGCACTAGCGATGTCTCTTGATTAAAAATCTGAGCTAACTATAATAAGCTATCTTCTATTTATAAAAAGGTTAACCTACCAACAAGTCTTTACACAGATTGTACCAGGATGTAAATGTTCACAGATTCACCATGTATGTGATTCGAAAATCAAAATACTTGCGCGATGTAGTCGATGCCCTGCGCCATCTATTGGTATTAGTCTAGTAACTTTAAAGAAAAGGAATCGGTTTTCTGCAAAATTAAGTAGGTTCGAAACTAAGTGAGGGGGGGGCACTAACAAAAAAGTAAATAGTATAGATATAGACAAATCCGATTAAGTAGCTTTTTTATGTGATAGGTGGCGGATAAACGGATCACCTGATGGTAAGATATTGCCGCCGCTCATAGTCACCTGCAACACCAGTAGTCACAAGTGCGCTGACAACCTTTAACCCCCTTTCTCCCTATTAGGTCTCCGGTATCCTTACTCACTCGACAGTAGCACAGCGCTGGCGCTGCTTCACGCCGGTCTTCTAAGAAGCCGTAGTATCACTCAGGTAGAGTCGGCCCATTCATGCCGAAGTGTGGCTGTCCCACAGAGAATAAACAATTTCAACCAATAGAAGTCGCTAGTGCGCCTTACCCGTCGCTTCAAGAAATTCTCACTTCTCAGTATCCGTCAGTGTCTAGAATCGATCATGGTGGCTTAGAATGAAGCCGTCCCGTAAAGAATGAGAATATACCTGTCGCATTCAAACAAAAGCGCTCACAGCGCGTGTGAAAGGGAGAGAAACTCCGATTCGGTCGTAATGTCCGGTTCGTTTTAGGCCCTCTACCCTCGCGCCTTGGAATGTTGTGTGTAGTCGTTGGTCGTCCGCTCGCTCTCCGATCGATCATGTTACCCTGGTATCCCATCCGAGCAAGTGGGTATGGGAATAGAGAGTGCAAAACGGCAAACGAGCAGGCGGATCACCTGCTGGTAAGTAGGTAATCTCCGCCGCCCGTGAACATCTGCGAAATCAGTGAGTTCGCAGATGCGTTGCCGGCCTTTAAGGGAGTGACGCTCTTCTCTATTGAATCTTAATTATTAGGTATTGGGTTTAAAAGTGATTTTTGACAAACGGCCCTACATATTTCTGATAGGATATGAACGCTTACATAATTTTGAAGCTGACTGTAACCGTATAAGGAAGTTGCTCAAAATGCTTCTTACCTATCGAAAACAATAGCAAGACTGGTGTCGTTTACATTTCAACTGGATTTTCCTCAAACGTAATTTTATACGGAAAATCAAATGGTCAGCTATTATAGAATAGAATAAAAGTCAGCGTTTCTTTAAATGAAGACATACTTGAAATAGAGTTGCCATCTCTAAAATTTGGAAAACAGGACAGGACGCGTGAAAACCCCGGATTGAAGAGTCCGCAAAGCCGGATATGTCAAAATCTTTAAACAAATTCAATGTTATTTATTTTTTAAAACCCGGTCCACAAATGAAATCTTCCCCGGACGCTCCTAGGACACATCTGACGAAACATGGTCGGATGGTAAACCTAACTTAAAATAATAAAGAAAAGAAGCTATGTCACGCAAGTAGAGAAATATTTTATTACACAATGACTTTGAAGTTTAGGTGTGAATAAAGTCAAATGAGAGGTTTAAATAATGTTATGTGTATTTAAATATCGTATCCAAGATTAATATGCTATCCCTGGCTCGATAGCTCTGGCTCCAAATTCTCTCAAATACACTTGTGTATTTACTGACTCAAAAACACTTGGTATTAGAGTCAACAAAGGCACCACAATACCACAAAGAGGCTTAATATATCATATATGAATTAGCTTATATGACTGTGGTACCTACCTATAGTTTTTTAATAGCATTCGCGATTGTTTTAATACCAATTTATGTGCAGTCTCAAACTTACGCTACTTTATCTACACTCTTCTTTTACGGATTGTCAAAATCAAATTTGATTTCTTAATTTGAAGACTATGACTTCCTACCCACATGAGTGTAGATGAATAAAAAAACCTTAATTTTACAAAGCACGTTTCATAGGAAAAAAAACTCCGTGGACCTAACGTTCTTAAAGAAGAAAAAAAATTTAAGTAGCTAAGTATTTCAATACCTACTCATATCCAAACACGAGACGGACTCTTTTGATGTACGAGAATTGTACCTTTTCGTGGCGTCAAACCAAGAAAATATCTCTTACAATTAACAAGTAATTTGAATTAACAACAAAATATTTTACAAATAACACTTCCCAATATAACACACGCCACATGAAACGTCAGAAAACCTAACTCACCCACACCAATTAATCCAACCGCTATGTTTACGCGGCAGAACAATGTCACCTAATTAATACCCCATAATTCATTTTACCTCGAAAATTGCCTCGGAAAAGACAAAACGTATCGGTGGGCCGATAAATAAAAACTCACCGATGAATTGATAAACAAATTGGCGACTAAATGACTTTTATTTGTTGGCGTTGAGGTCCAAATTCCAGTAACCCAGTTTTGATCTGAGCTCGGGCGGAGGACGGTTTTTCCGTTGCGGTTTAGAAGAAAGGGGAATATCGATGGGTTGGCTACTCGATTTGAAGGGCAATCGATTAGAACAAGTAATCGATCTTATCTTACGCTTGTATATTTATTCCCGGCTGAAATGAAAAATATCCTCGAAATATTTTTGAAATATTAATTGGATTTTTTAGCCAAATCAAATACTTATTGTCATCGTAAAACAATGTTTTACTAGCGATTTATTGTAATGTTTTTTTAATGATATGTTTAGCTACTAATTACATATCCCATAGATAACATGGGAGATGTTATCCACACAGATCGGTTTTGTTTTACAATTGATTTATTCTCTATCGCACAGAACTTGGTATAATAGGCGAATAAGATACCTAGAGGCATTCTCCACCAGTCAACATCACATCATGCTGAAAGGAAAAGTGTGCGGCGAAATTAAGGACATTATTATTGCAATATACAAATAATTTAAACGGAAAAATCTTCGACAGTAAAATACTTACAGAAAATTATTTCACCGAAAAAAAGAATCCTATAATAAACAATATAAAATTTGCTGGAGATAGATTGTCTTTTTCATGTTAACGTCAATGTTTTATGAAATCTACGTAGATTTGAAAACTGTCAACTCGGCTAGATTCCATTTTTAATAAAATCCGAACACACCACTAACGTTACAATTCACAATCGAGTCATATCGATTAGTCCCACTCGATAAGTTCCTCTCGATTCCCAATCGTTTGCCCAGCCTCGCAGGGGCGCACCGGGCGGGCGGGGTGCGGCGCGCGGGGGGCGCCCAGGCTCCAGGGCCGTAGCTTACATAACGCAGAGAAAAGCGGATGTACCACCCTGGCTCCGCACCGTCTCGCTCGCACTTTGTTGTGCGGAGTTCACACTTGAGTCAGTTTTCCGGTTCACGTTTTTTTTTTAAATGTCATTTTAAAGTACGCAGTACATTAGGAGTACCATCACCGGCCTGTCTGACCAAAACTGACTTATTGCATTGTCAAAGTTTTGTGTTTTTTTTACAAGTATTTCGTATAAAATAATATGTTATTGAAACATTAAGTTCACGTGACTGATCAATCTAAAAACAAAAAGACAACGAAATCCAATCCTTTTAAGTCTACATATTAGTCGTTGCAGTTTAATTCAAGAATTAAGAATTTTATTTTTTTGCATTTACATTTTCTCTACCTAGGCCTAAAACTAGTTTTTACATAGAGCTGGGCTAGTATGTTTTTTTTTACTTACATTCTTAGAAGAAAAAAATCTGTGGTTTTAACATTTTTTCATTAATGATCTTAACCTTTAATTTTGTTTATCTTCATTTTTTAAAGTACCTAGTTTTAAGTAGACGACTCTTATATAAATTCATTATTATGTATTTTACATTGCAACGAATGCAAGGGACAACAGTGAAATTGACTCTTACCAAAGACTCTTCACGTAAAATAAATGTCAAATCTAATTGCTCCAGTCGCCTTGGGAAAGCTTCGTCGGTATGAACGAGGCTTTAGGCCGCTCCGCACATGTGCCGATTGCGCTGACATTTACGTAGTGCGCCCCCGTACAGCCGAATGGACGCGCGCCTTGCTCGCGCATTCACGGAAAAAAATAAAGCGTTCGAATTTCAAATATCTTCATAGACTTAACAGTTTGCTTTTAAGAGAATATTTTTAAAATCAGAAGTGGTGTTGTGTTTTTTTGTTCTCGTTTGTGTGTTCGGTTTTTGAAAATTTGAATTGAATTTTGCGAGTGTGCGGATTTGCCGAGGGGTCGTTTTCCCCGGGAGTATTGCTATAGCAACGAATGACGTCAAGTTCATGGGCGGTTGGTGCATTTTCGTTCAATAATGAATTTTGGGTGCTAAAACAATAGCGCCTGGATTTATTTGTTTGGACACACGCCTCTTTGCTAAGGTGAGAGTTTTAGAAGTAAGAGGTTTTTAAGTGAGAACTGAGTAAGAGTGTGGAAAATTAAGATTTTCCGGACGACGTTAACAAAAGATTTTCGTCTTTTTGTCCTTGAATCTAAGTGTTTGTTAGCTGGTATACTTATAAAACGTGAATAAATCTTATTAAATTCATTTCAATTATGTTGACTAACTAGCGTTATGATTAAGTTTAAGTATTTTTACACCATAAATCGTACCTACGTGTCTATTGCCATTTTGATCTATCTTTAATATCTATCTAACTGATCATGTAATTAATGCATTGTTATCATTATTTGCGTCACTTAAGTATAGCTTGTTACACAGGTATTTAATGATCACTAAGGTATTGCGTAAAACCGTTTTTCTGTAGGTATTCTTGGATTGAATAATAGCGTTTTTTCTTATGAGAGTGTAATCTTAGAGTTGCAGGAAAACTTGTAGATCTACAAGTTACGTATTCGTATACAGATATGTGCCTATCTACATCTGACTTGTTATGTTACTTACAAATCTTAGACGTATCTACTAAAATATCTAGTTAGCTAGGTAGTTAGCTTAGGTTCCTACTACTTAGTTACCTAATACTCTAGCCATTATACATTCGAATATACTTTCGTTCGTTTATTAATTTTTAAATTTAGACAAAATAACGAGACACTAGAATTGTTGTGTCTGTTCCCCCAAGAAGGGAATCAAATCCACGGCCTTTGCAGAGTGAGGCGAGGTCACCAGTAGGTACCTACCATCAATTGCGCTATTGGGTCAGTCATAGTTAGTAACAAAACTGTTTCTTTAACTAACTATGCTTTAATCTCGCGTATTTTGGATAAATAACTAGGTAAGTAGGTATATTATTATATTGTGCCTGTCCTTTTAGCTGGTTTTTATGTGATTTACTATTGTTCACTAGTAAATAAGCAAGCAAGCGTATTGACTGGCGGATAGGGGACCCTACCTCATACGCCAATGGTCGCGGGTTCGGGATCGACCAACATTCGTGTGAAATTTGATTTGTTCTGTATCTGGGTATTTTGTGTATTTAAGTGTTATCTCTGTTATCTGATATCCGTAACACAAGTGCTTAAGGTTACTTAGTGGGTAAAGTTACGTCAATGTATGTAGAATAGGTACCAAATAAGGTAAATATTTTTTAAACCAAAGGTTCAGTTAGCCGCACCACCATCAGTTTACCAGAATCTGTCAAATTCCCTAATATTCAACCAAATGTGTATGACAGTAAAATGTGATTCGATTGAAGACATTTGACAGTTTTGTATGTAACTTTGATGTGTGGCTCTACGTACCAAAATAGAAAAACAGAGATACCATCACTGACAAGAACAATGTCCCTCTAAATAAAGACGAATGTGTGTGATGTAGGTATTTCTATGCGCACCCTACTTTACCCAAATCTATGTCGGGCCGAGTCGGCCAAGCCTTTTTTGTGGAATTGAACCATTCATAAATTTACGTCATACCTAAATTATTTTTGAACTTTTACATCCATCCTTTTTTCCCGTGTTAAACTTTGAGGGAAATATGTCACAGGAGTTTTATCTAGGTTATTATTTATACCCCCTCTTCCCCCTTCTAACACCCCGTTAGTCTAGTAGTAGTGGTTCGCCCGGGACCCCAAGAGCAGGGCCAGGTAAGTACCAGGTATAAGTGTGTACCAGTACCAGTGGTAGATTATGTTTTGACATTCATAAGTGTTCTGTATGGAGTATGGACCTAACTTGAATAGAGATATTTTCTATTCTATTCTATTCATGCTCTTGGGGTGCCGGGTCGGATTCCTGGGTTGAGCCAAAGTGTGTTTCGAATTTGTCGAAGATAGCTCCGGTTTGTGATCACCAATCCGCATACGGCAAGTGTGGTGATTAAGCCTACTCCCATCATAGTAGAGAATGAGATGACATGATTTCTATGATGGAGGCCTGTGCCTTTCCCTTTATAGGATTCCTTTCCCTTTTAAGTCGATAATTTAACGATTTTTGAAGCAAATTTGACCCTTATGATTAAATACGATAACCAGTAAATTTACGTGTGCGTTAAAGGGTTATAGTCTGGCCAAGTATAAAATTACTTGTAGTAACCTGTTATGTGGCTGTACTAAAACATCTATTGTTTAAGTTAGGTGCTCGACGGACAAAGCCCTAGCACTAATCTAGGGTTCATTACAGGTTCCATTGAGGCGCACAGTTAATTTGATCATTATGTCTGACTCAGGCGACCAAGGTGAACTATGTCTAAATAGCCGTATGTGTGTCACAGACCTGAAGGGGCAGGGGACTTAATTAACTTGACTGTTGTTAGATGTGGCAGACTTGTAGTTTTTGAGATATTTTTATACTACGACAGATAAGCATTTGACCTCGATCACACCTGATGTTAAGGTCTAATAAGATCTATGCTTGCCCGTGAAAAGCCTATTCACTCTTAAAGAGATCCAGGTTATACTGTTCAGGAAATACTTCGGCGGGTAAAGAGTTCCATTCCTTGGCTGTACGCATCAAAATTTGTTTGATGTTTAAATCAGTCATATTATGTTAATCAATTTTGTTTGGTCCAACCACAGTTATTTTCCTTATCTAATCCTAACGGCCGCGGCCCACCAAAACATTGATGGTCATTAAGGTTTTCCTTATCTCCTCCGACCACCAGCTTATTCGCAGTTTTTTCCTCTTTCATCAAGTTGACAAAACAGTTTATTTTTTTTAAGCATCTGTTTGCCTTCTTCTTTTACTTAGATTTTTACTAATGACCTGTTTTTTTAATACATTACTGAAATAAATCTAAGGTCAAAGCTTAAGTAAAGCCACTTCTACAAGTCAATTAATCAAATGATTTACTTATTTAAAAAAATATATAGGCGGTTATATCAAATAAAAATTATTTAGGCAGGGCAAAGATAAAATGTTCCATTTTATAAAGTAAGGTTTACAGCTATCTCTCCGTTTCAGGTTAAACATCGACCTCAAGCATTTTTTGTGCTTTAAAATCAGTTTCTTTCCTGGCCGAGTGGCCCTAAAACATAATACCATAATATTGCAAAGTTGACGCGACGTAATCCATGATAAACTGTTAAAACAGCTGGTATATCCGCTATTCTTGATAACGAGTACAAAGTGATTAAATAATTTATTGTACAATAGTGTAAAATTGTAAAAACAATTAATTAAATGAGCTAGTATTACTTAAATACTTGTAACAAAACACTTATTATATCCCTTGAAACCGTAGTACAACATCAACTTTAAAACTTAACCATGCTACGCTAAAAGCAACTCCCATACTCTTATGTCGTAACGTTATAGCAACCTAAAATCGGACCTACATTCCTTTACAAGCGATATTAAGCTCTATCGCCTAAGCATTAAGTTGCAACTAGTGTGCGGAGCGGGTTTTAGAAACGTAGATTTTTCTGCGGAGGTCTCGTTGCGTAAGCGCCGGTCGTGTTGACATTGCCGGCTGATGGTGCATAGTTAGGTGTGGTCCGTGGTGGGGTACTATGGGTTCTTACTCGAAGTTATTCGATAATGCACTTTCTTGATCTGTGATAGAGGTGATTTTGCAATGTTTCCAGGGGTTAATAATACTTTTTTCATTTACACTTTTTGGATATCGATAAAAACGTATTATATTAATAGGTATGAGAGATGATTTTGCAATTAGAATAAGAAAACCGGCTTAGTTTCACGTGAAACGAATAAAAAACTTGGCAAGAAATAAGTACTTATTCCATTTGGTGTAGGAATTTACTTTAGCTACTTAAAATAAACAAAGATTTAGTTAACACTTTCCTTATTTGTTAAGATTTTAAATAACTTCTACGAAAATAAAATTTTGGCTTTTCCAACTTAACTTTATTGTCAATGTATAGAAGCTTTGAGATATACAAATTAGGGAATACACACATTAAGAACCTATGACTAAGAAATATTATCGAGTAAACATTCAACAAATAAGATAAACACATTGAATACCTACACAAACATTGTTCTACGGATTTGTTTTCTCAAAATCTTTATTTAGTGCAATAAAGTCTATCTGTACTTTTATCTAACAAATCTGTATTACATTTACATACAATTCTCACCGTAGTTGCTTATTTATTACTTGAACCGATAAAATAACAGAATCAAACCTATTTGTCTTACTGTTCAAACAATGTGTATCGGGGGAATTATCAGATAATTTGCATTTGACCTACATATCGCTCATTAATATGTTGAGCAATTAAATCGTTCATCAAAGTCTCTAGGGGAAAAACACATTGATTCGAAAGTGTTTTATTCAGTTTACTTTCCTCTGTGTCGTCAGGTTTGATTCTCCGAATCATATTTTCTTCATAACCATACTCGTATGTATTTTGATCCTACTGCTGGGTAACATTGCTGGGGACGCTGCGAAAATATACCCTAAGAAGTGCAAAGTAGGGTCTATTTTTCTTTCTAAAGAAGGCTACTTACGGGTCTTAAACTTCTACCTAAGGGAAGCACCTAAAATGTATAGTGAAATGACTAATTCACAGCGGCGCTTCTGTATGTAATCAAAACAAACATTTTTCAAACTGACTTCCATATTGCAGACATAATTTTTAGACGTTGAATAATTTTATTATCTGACTAAATAACAGATCTTTTTTTCCTAAGAAAAACGCCTTTGTTTTAAATTGTGATGCTAAATTCAAGATATTGACACAATAATGTCTTACTTGACTGTCACAATGTCACGTACTACGAGATGACTAATATTGCCTGCTCATAATAACAAAAGACTGTAGAATTGTTTGAAGGAAAACAAGTGTATAGAATTTAAACAATGTTTTATCCAAATTCTTGCCTCACTTCCCACGTATCTTCTCGTGGATCGTGAATGTGACGTGAGAACTTTTAGTAGGTGACGTAACCTCAAACAAGTTATTACTACGGCTTGAACGTAGTATCTTTTAACTTTTGCTTCGCAAACGTTCGAGGCTCAATGTTTGGCAACGGCAATTTTTTCTCCGTGTTTGTAGATTATTTTTGATGTCGCCGACTTTTTTAAATTAACAGTAAAAGTGTATGTTTATTTTTGCTGTGTAAAATAGTATTATGTGGCCTATTTCTGTCTTTTTCACGTAGTTGCAGTGCGTTTAGGCACAAAATAAGACTAAGTAGGTATACAAGAAGCTAGCTCTAGCTGACATTAATATTGAAGAGTTCGTTATAGCCGACAGCTATTGCTAATAGCTGACCTATAGGGAAATCGTAGCATATACGTATTGTAATCAAATTTTATGAAAAAATTAAGAGCTCTAAATTGACAGCATAAACGTCAGAAAGGATACTATCGTGAAAGCCCATTCACAGATTAAAGAACTATCGTATTTATAAACAGTCTTCCTCAACATTATATTATCGTATCGTGTCCTTGAGCTTAACTGTCTGTTCATTCACTTCGAAACGTAATTAAAAGTATGTGTGCAAATACTGTTTATCTGGGTGTAATTATTTTATGGTTTAGGTATTTCAGTTTTACCCTGTTTGAGTGATCCTGTGGGCTCGTAACAAATCATATAGCCCGAATGCATGCATAGCAAATGAATTGGCATTGCATTGTGTTACGCAATTGCAGCGACGCCCTACTCAATCTGTTCGGTAATATCTATTGTATGTGACTTTATTGCACTTTTGTAATGGTCGACTTGCAAAATTGTATAAGTCTACATGCCTACCTAAGTATTAGCAAGTATAGCATTCAAATCAAATGTAATTAGTAGGTCAAATATAGCTGGCGGCATGAAAGAATAGCGATGACTAGTTATTATGCGCACTTGTAAAAAAGAAGATTTTCTATTAAAATTGGTTTCTGCGCACTCAAGATCATAACTACTGTTTCATGCCGCAGACTATACCTCACCAGAAGTCAAAGGCAGGTCTACATTTAGCCATGCTACGCTACTTAAATTTTTTTAAGCTATAAGGGCGTAGTAAGCCCAGAATCTCTGTTTCAAATTCCACAGCAGACCCAGGTCGGTTAACACCTTATAACAAGCATACCTAAGAAAGAATACAGTATAAGGTACTAATAATGTCTTCATACCTATATTCCGGCTATGGCGGTCAATCTGTTTGCACATTTAATGGGACACTAGTGTGATACGTCCGAGAGGGATTCTGGCGCAGTACCAACAGCGTTTCGAGGGCATGGATGGAAGTACCTACAAGTCCGCTAACTTCTACTTCGGGAGAAGAATTTCTCAATATAGACTAATAAAGACTCAGCTGCAAATTTAAGGATCGCACCTGGGACACAAAGTGCATCCATTGCTTTAAGGTGATAGGAACCAGGAGCATTAGATAGAAAGAGGGAGATAGGCATAGGTGCTCATAAATAACCTAAATCTGATTCAGAAATCTCTTCAGTATTTTTTTCTGTTCCGGCTATAGAGTCCTATTCTTCGGTTCGAGTGAATTTGAGGCCATTAGTCAAAAGTTCTTACAAAAATCAGAGTTCTGACAGTTCAATGTTTTCTTTTTAATGCACAGGGTGTGTCGGTAGGTATAAGTAAACTTTTGCTATCAATCACTTAACTAACTTTTACCTTAAAACTTTTGAAGCTCGAATTTGTGTGTAAAGTCAAAGTTATCGAATTTAAGTCGCTTAATAATGCTTAATTACATACATTCTCGTAAGTAGCTGAGTGAGAGTATGTTCTCAATTACAGAAAACGGGATGTGTGACGGTTTAAATGAGTAAGTGTATTAGTATTCTTGGCCCGGTATCGTCTACTTCTTTATTACTTTTAGTTATTATTTACTTTTATAGAAATCTAAATGCAGTACTTAATAACGTTCTTCAATGGATTTTTTGACATATTTTTTATTTTATCTAAACAACTGACAACTAATATATTATATTATAATGTTTTTTTTTTATTACCGACCAGTACCTACACACTGAAAGAGGCCGTATTCGCTTTAACAAGTGTATTAAATTGTGTTTAGGATTGCAGCGCAAATAAGATGTCTTATAACGAAGCCATCCCGTAACGAATTAGAATATACCTGTCGCATGCAAACAAAGTTGACACATAGAGCTTACGAAAGAGAGGGAAATTTCGATTCAGTCGTGACTTTTGGTTTGTTTTAGGCTCTCAGGAGTTATCGCCAACTTTGGGAAATACTGGCATAAACTCATACGTTCTATGTATAATCGTATCTACTGATGGGATTTGCATCCAATTTGGGCAGGTTTGAGGTGTCTGCTCAGGCCTGATATGGAGAGCCTTTATAAGCCTTTTAGATAAAACGATGTTAATTCGAAGTGTGCCGCTATATCAGGAAATCCTTTTACCCTCTTGTTTTATGTAATCGTCGCGTATATGAGACGTACAAGTATTTGTATATTTTCAGTTATAGCAGTGTAGGCATGCTATAACGAACTCTTCGATTTCAGCGCGAGCCATCGTTCTGTGTATTCTTATTTTGAGCATCTACTTTCCAAACGTTTATACGTGGGTGAGAAACGCTTCGGCATGAATGGACCGACTCAGCCGGAGTGATACCACATTCACAGGAAGGCCATACACACATAAGGTTGGCCGCACTTGTGACTCTACACTGGTGTTAAGGTGTATGCTTACCATCAGGTGCTTCGTCTGCTCGTCTATCTCATAAAAACGCGTCTATGTCCATAATATGCCTGATATTATACCTACAGCTAGCTTCGTGATCCCCGTAGCTCAAATGCGACTGTGTCAAGGTTACACAGGTCCGCACACTCAAACAGCCACATTGCAGTTTGCATCTATACAAAAACGCATAGCACACTTTATTATAATACAGGCACAATAACTCTCAACGAAACTCAAGTGATATTGAACTCTATATCCATGACATTTAGTTACCCGCTAGCTAAAATGCTTTGACATACTTATTTGGATGTCCTAAGGTGCTTTGTCTGTTCGTACGTGATTATGTTATTGACGAGTTTGAAGTTATTTTTCCTTTTGTTGAGTTATTCTTAGGGCAGATTAAACGGGAATATTATAAAGCTAAGTTGAACTGAAATGTTACTGTGTCAAGGTCGCACAGAGGGCCCGTTCACTCTAAAACTGGTACATTGCAGGGTTGGTTAAAATATTTTTTGCTAAGACTGGAACAGTTTTTACTGGTATTTTTAAAATACGACAACAATTAGTAGTAGCCTGTATACTGTCCCACTGGCAAAGGTCTCCATCATCGCTACTATGATGGGATCAGAACAATTATGTAGGTATTTAAATTAATTGTTAAACCTACCTGCGCATTGAAGATGACATTTTGATAATGAAAAAAAAAACGTAGTCTAGTTTAAAAATGCATTAAAAAAACAGTTTTGAATAAAATTTATCATAGTAATGTACGGTGGCCAGCACATCAAGTTACTACAATCTGTCAAATTTCTTCAATCGAACCTCACTTTTATGTCAAACGTGTTTGGTTCAATATCAACTGAGGAAATTTGACAGATTGTAGTAACTTGATGTGCTGGCCACTGTACCTATAGGTAGAAATTGTTTAAAAATAGATAGGCACTCCAAGATCAAAATTATGAAGATTGCAGCCACCATAAAAACTTATAACTTGCAAAATAATGCAATAAGATGGGTAATCATAGCCCACATTAGACATCATCTCGTCTTTACCTACTTATAAGGTGTGATTGAGATCAAGTGCCTTGTCTATCTTAACATAAAAAAATATGCGACAAAATAAAAAAAAAACCTTTTTATATCTTACCAACGCTAGTATAGTCACGTGCACTAATAAGTATACAACCTCATTCAAATATGAACCTTACAGCCCTAACATAAGAGTCGTGGTGTTTACATTTTATTGCAGGCGGCTGTACATTTCAGCTTGCATCTCGACAAATTTGCATGCACGCGTTATTATAATACACAATGGTAGCTGAGGCAGAAAATTGCCGCGAGTCGTGACGTTCTTGCTCACATTCGAGCTAGCGGGGCTTATTCATGTCAATGTCATTTTTGAACTAAATAATATTGTCTAATGCCTACGCGGCGGTAGTTTAATACCACTGGGTGATAGTAATATGTAGCGGCGATCGAAAGAGAGAGAAAAGATTAGAGCGAATTTATAAAAATAAGGAAATGTTTATTATAATATTATTATAATAAACATTATTCGTAATGTCTAATCGGACTATCAGTTTATAATTATATTACAACGGAGATTAACTTGACCTGTTCCTCACCTCCACTCAGAGATTATGAAGAACGGACAAGATAATGTGTTAGGGAGGGGGAGGGGGGAGGATTTTCATTGAATAACACATTTCAAAAGTAACCTAGGTACATACATTTAAAATCTTCTGAGCACTGAGATATTAATCATTCAGATCGGTTTATTGATTAAATATAAAATATATGTTGTAGGTATATTACGATAGGTATCAAGTTCTATAGATATACACTTACTCACCTCCTTACAGATAATATTCTATGAAGTAAGCAATTTGTCTCCGATCAAATCAGGGTGTTATTCCCCATGGCGTCCAAAGTTGTCGTTTGAGCAAATTGTGGACACAATGAGGATCCATTGTTGGAAAAGGTCAAATTCAATCATACCACTTTAATCAAATCAATAATTTCCACAAAAGAATTGTTACATTTTGCGCTAATGTAATCTACAAAGAACCTTTAAAAGGCTTTGAACGTGAATAATAGAATAAACAAAAGACGAAAATTATGTAAATAATAAAAAAAAACGGAATACGATAAAAGAATTCAAAGGCTTACCATTCCATTTCCATTGAATGTCTAAAAGCGACTTACTTTGCATATTCGAATGACGTCATTGATTTCCCAACTTTTATTCCTTTTATCACCATGTTGAACAAGTCTCAAATATTAAATTAAAAGGGTATTGGAAACTCGTTTCGTGTCAATTCCTTATTCATTGGTCTGATCTATTCTTTTGTTTTTCTTACGTATTTTTGAGGAAGCAAAATCATATCGTGAGACTTGCATAAGAAGATAGTATTATTCTGAAACGGATAGCATTAATTTTTTTCTTCTACCTATTGCGGGTGAGATTAACATAAAATTGCCAGTATGAGCCCCAAAAGTGTAGACATTATTAAGACTTAGGGTCTGTTTCACAATATACGGATAAGACAAGTTCTACATAAGCTATAAGTATGCTACATATTACTATTACCATAGACTGCTGTTGCGTTTCACAACTGCCAAATAGCGTTATATTATTTATTATATCGTTATACTATGTCACTTTATGTCCATGATTTTGACAGATAGAAATCGCAACTATTATCCTCTAAATAAAAATGTGTTGCATACCTATGTGTGACACTTTATTTACTTACTCCGATGGCTCAACCATCCAAAATGAGTCTTGGCCTCCGAAACGAGATGTCGCCATTTGTCTCGGTCTAGTGCAGCTTGTCGCCAATCTCCTGCTTGCAATTGCTGCAGGTCCGCGTCCACTACATCCCGCCAGCGGTAGCGTGGGCGCCCCAATGTGTGACACTTTATCTTCACTTTATTGTAAAACAGACCCTTAATCAGGCCATCTATCATAAATAGCCTTTATTCTTCGTAGATCTAAAGAGAATTACATGGTATGTTGAGTAGGTGTAAGTCTAGGACATTTATTGACCAACAGACACTAAAACCTGCTCCAATCACATAAAGAAAGGAAACAACTATAATTGCAAGCTAAACTTAATCAGTCGGAAAAGTGGCAGCCTACAAGAGTTACTGCGGTACTATTTCGTGATACTCAGTAAAACTCGTTCGATTTTTGCTACGGCCTATTTTGGAGGCCATGGCAGACAATCAATGTTCTTTTTGTGCCATTGTTTCTTACGCCAAAAAAGCCCCGGAATCCGCAAGTTATTTGGCATAAACGACAAATATTTTAGTGTTCACTTAGTTAAATCAATCCGCTAACTTTTATCAAAACTTATTCGACTATGTACTATCGGAATATTTAAGATCCGTTCTAATTTTCCCCACTAATAATCTTCACTTGTAACAACAATACAAGACGAGAGTCAAAACTCCTGCAACTTTGGACGCAAAAGCATTCGGTCCTTTCGAAAACTAAAATTAATTGATAATATAATATTAATAACGCCATGAGTTTGTAGCGTTATTCTTTATATAACCTTGAATTCAAGACCCGTCAAAATAAGCGTGACCGTAAAAAAGTGTCTAGCGGGTAACAATTATGGCGACTTACAAAAACTTAAGATACTCAGTAGGTACAACGCCATAGCACCGGACTCTTTTATACACCATCAGCTGATGTGGCCCGGTGAGAGTGACTACGCTACGATACGGTCCAGTACTGGTTGCGGGGTTTGTGACCGCGATTATGGTCAGACGCCCTTGGGGTTTTGTTTAGAGCCAGAGACCCTCACACGACATTGATCCCCACATATGACAAGGTGATTACCCTAGGGCTCTCAAAAAAGGCTGTATTTTGTTTATTAAGGCAGAGTATATTGCCTCCGCTGCACCTAATGGTAAGTGGAACAGGTGCCAAATTGCTATGGCTAGTAAAAGGCGACCTTGGTCTGAGTTCAATTGACATGACCATGTTGATTCGCATGGTGTCTCTTTACGCTTTGCAGAATCCTTTATAGCAAAGACCCTGTATAAGAACCCTTGAACCTGAAATTCTCAGACTCAGAAAGCTTGTTAATTCATGGGGAATGCGTCTGATTCCTCTTCGATAGTGTTGCATTGATAACACATGTAAACACACGCGCGCACATGTGCAGTATAATCATGTCCTGCCTGCGTAATTGGCTTGGCTGGGTATGTACACCCACACATCAAAGTATACAAAACTGTCAAATTTCTTCAATCGACTCCCATCTTACTGTCAAACAAATTAGGTTGAATATCAATTTGAGGAAATTTGACAGACTGTGGCAACCTGATGTTTGGTCTGTACCGTTAAGCGATATATAGGAACATGGAACACGTGAACTAGAAACGAGTTCAACTTAATGTTACGGCATAGATAAAAAGGCCGTAGCCAACATGTGTTGTACCTTTCAAATGACGCAGACTAGAGCAATACTCGTAAAAGCGCTGCCAATCTTGCCATGCCAACGACTAATGGACTTTCAGTGTGCAAATTCTCTTTGCTAGTTCGTCTCTGGAGAAATACACGCAGTAACCCCGGCTGGATTTTATTGTACTACAGCTTTATCAGAAAATGTACGGAGATATAAATAAGTAAGTACAGAATTTGCCATATTGCGGAATTTTGTTGGCCAACTTTTGCGACGTTGGTAATACTTGTCAATCTATTATGATCTATTGTTCTATGCTCGCGGTGGGAACAAAGGTGAAATAGGTTTTATATCTGTGAGACTGTCACTGAGAGAACACTTATTAGGAAATGCAATGATTTAAGTATTGTGACCTATTGTAAAGTTGGGTTTTCGGCAAATAAACTTTTAAACTTGAAATTTTCTGTAATGTCCATTAAATTTTCTATCATCTATTTGATGGTTGTACTGTTAATAAAGTAAAGTAAATAACGTTTTCATAAATCACGGAATTTTGAGTACTAATAAAGGATGATCAGAATTGCTAAGGTGGATTTTTTTTCTGAAGTCTGGTTGGTATAAGGAGAGATGATCTGAAATGATAACATTCCAAAACCTTAAATCCCAAATCTTGGTTTCAGTTTTTATGACCAACCCCGGCATTGAAACCCTCTGTCGGACCTCTGGGCTTTGTTGGGAAGAAATGTAATTCAAAAACTACGAACTTTAGGTATAAGAACATTTCCTTATTGTATCTACCATTTTTTGTCTTGTACCATAAATATGATTTATCTACGGCCTAAGATTAATAACGACTAGATGGATACCTAGTATTTATTCAAACACGTCGTCTAAAATTAAGCAAAAAATAGATGTATTTATTGAGTTCGTGACTTTTCTTCGTGCGTGCTAGTAGAACTAAGCCGTTTTGCGGAGGTAATATAAAGAGTTTCAATTTTGTAGCACTCGCACTGTTTTTAGACGTTTCAATTCTTGGTTTACTGGTTGGGTGGGCTGAAATATATTTTGTTGTGTCCAGCTGATTAGTTTGAACCTTTTACGGTAATTTCGTGTTTTTGTACTCGTTCATGCATCACTTGGTCCATTGACGCTGATTCATTGTGGTTGCACTCCCGTTGAGTTCAGTTTGAGGTCGGGTGCATGTGAACTGCAGACTGGCAGTGATCAATGGATTTGTGCTTGCCGTGTTATTTATTAGGCTGTTGACCACAGTGCACAGTTTTACGAAGTTATGTATCTTCTTGACGAATTGGGAATTACTGTGAATTCAGGGTGTATCTGTGAACAGTATTCGTTTGAACTTTGACGTGTATTCGTCAATATTCTCTGACGTGCATGATTTTAATAGAAATTTTATCGTTGGAATATTTTTTTTTTTCTATTTGATAGGTTAGTAAATAACGTTTACATAAATCACGGAATTTTGAGTACTAATAAAGGATGATCAGAATTGCTAAGGTGGATTTTTTTTCTGAAGTCTGGTTGGTATAAGGAGAGATGATCTGAAATGATAACATTCCAAAACCTTAAATCCCAAACTTGGTTTCAGTTTTTATGACCAACCCCGGCATTGAAACCCTCTGTCGGACCTCTGGGCTTTGTTGGGAAGAAATGTAATTCAAAAACTACGAACTTTAGGTATAAGAACATTTCCTTATTGTATCTACCATTTTTTGTCTTGTACCATAAATAAATGATAATAAGATTTATCTACGGCCTAAGATTAATAATGACTTGATGGAAACCTAGTAGGTAGGTACTTATTCAAACATGTCGTCTAAAATTAAGCAAAAAACAGATGTATCTATTGTGTTCGTGACTTTTCTTCGTGCGTACTAGTAGAACTACGCCGTTTTGCGGAGGTAATATAAAGAATTTCAATTTTGTTGCCCTCACACTATTTTTAGACGTAACAATTCTTGGTTTACTGGTTGGGTGGGCTGAAATAGATTTTGTTGTGTCCAGCTGATTAGTTTGAACCTTTTACGGTAATTTCGTGTTTTTGTACTCGTTCATGCATCACTTGGTCCATTGACGCTGATTCATTGTGGTTGCACTCCCGTTGAGCTCAGTTTGAGGTCGGGTGCATGTGAACTGCAGACTGGCAGTGATCAATGGATTTGTGCTTGCTATGTTATTTATTAGGCTGTTGACCACAGTGCACAGTTTTACGAAGTTATGTATCTTCTTGACGAATTGGGAATTACTGTGAATTCAGGGTGTATCTGTGAACAGTATTCGTTTGAACTTTGACGTGTATTCGTCAATATTCTCTGACGTGCATGATTTTAATAGAAATTTTATCGTTGAAATATTACTTAATCCTAATGAATGTTGCCTATTAGTCACTGCTAATATAATCCATCTGTCTCTAGGTATTATTCCATAAAGCTACTGAACTTGAATCATTCATGAACACAGGATTTTTTATCACTAAAATTGCCCACAGTAAGAATCTTACAAACCACATTGCAAAAATTGTTTCCTCGTCATTCCGTGAGTTTAAATTCTACCAGTTAAAACTTGTTCGTATTTGCCTGTTACTCAGTCCATTCATTTTCCTAGTAGTAGGAAAATTTAATCATTCTGGTTGAATAATCTGTGTGAACGGCTGCAGTGTTGGCATCCGAAGGTTACCTACATACTTAGCACGTCTTAGAACGCCAGTTCTCATAGTACTAGTTGGTTACTATAACTATACTAGGTACCTATACCTAATGATATTATTATTTTCCAATCGTCTCGACTACGTTGACCGATCTTAACGATCAGCCATGTCCGCAAGATATAGTGAACATGAGTGCATTCTCTATTCCCTTTTCCTTATATATTCGTTGGGACACCAAAGTCACACGACCAAAGAGAGAGAAAGAGACCTATGATCACGCCGAAGATCAGGCGCGGGACCAACGGCTTAACATACCTTCCGAGAAATGAGGGTACGCCAACCGCCACTTTCAGACTTCGGATTTGGCCCGACCCGAGGATGGAACCAGTGCAATAAAAAAAAAAAAAAAAAAAAAAAAAACTTTATTAATCATAAAAGAACTTATTTAACAATAGAAACTTATACATAGGACAATGATATTTACCTGTACTAAGAATATCTTGTCTCACAGGTATTTAGAACTAGGTGTTTGAATTAAAAAGAATCAATTATAATTAAAATTCTAATTAAATATAAAGAAAAGGTAGACAGTTGAGGACTATTACTTAGATTATAATACGCTACAGGTTCTTACATGGACTAATTCGAAGTCCAGTAGAGATATATTTATTTCAAAATAGATAACATATTTTCTGTGTACTCGCTTTAAACTGCGACCCGCTAGCTACTCTACTGCGCAACCGAGGCCTCTAATACTATAGTTAAGGCTTAACAGTAGGTATAATAATTGCGTTAAGATTGAACTAATGTAAAAACTAGTCACGATGATATAATAGTTGTTAGACTGGTTGTAGCCTAGGTGATTAGGTGCACCTAGCAATGCAATGCAGAATGCGGGCCAAACACGATTTTGATGAAACTGCTTGTAGTCATAGAAACTCAGGATGGATCAATGATAAGTTGACTACGAGTACTTGCGATTTTAGGGGCTGCACGACGGAAATCACTTACCATCATAGGTATATGTCTGCTGGCTGTTCGTCTCATCACAGCAAAATGTCTCTTTAATGACTTTGTGATTTTAGGGTCACACCTGAAATTTAAAACAATAGTTTTTTTTTAATTCATCATTAAAAAACAAATCGCCTCCTCATACAAAGTGACCAGGTCACGTTACCGACTTTGTTTGAAAAGTTAAAAAAAATATCCGAGTTTACAAAAGTTATAGAACAAAATATGTTGTTCAGTCAGAATGGTTTTGCAGAACACGTGGTTAAGGGGATGTAAATGTTTCCTGATTATACCCTGTCCAAAAGGCTAATGTCAATGGGTGCCATAAGCGTGGGGTTAGCAGCATGCATCATCGCACGCTTATTAATATTGATGGGCGAAATTCGGCACTGACCAGTGATCGAGATTAATGGGAAATTGCGAATATGTTGCGCTGCAGTCGGATATTGCATTCCTGCCATAATTGGCCGAAGCTCGTAGGATCGACACTATTGTTTTACATGCGTTTATTGAAATTTTGTACCACGTGCGAGTAAGATTTTTACCGGACTGGGTGCAATATACGCTCGTTCACAGCCTCAAGAAATATAAACTCCCGACATTTAAGTAACGCATTTTGTGGCGTCAACCATTTTGGATTTCCAAAGCCTTGGTCACTTGGACAGCTGCGTAACGTGGTGGTGCAGGGGATGTTGTCCGCTCCGGGCAGCACTTTTAAGGGGGCGGCAAAATCTAGGTTTCATCGTTGGGTGGAGGAAGAAACGTACTGGGCGGCAAAATAGTCTTCCGCCCCGGGCGGCCGATACCCACGCTACGCCATTGTACTCGTAGCAGCTGGTCCACAATACCATCACTAATGAACAGGTCATTTCGGCAAATGCTTCACACCTGCTAGCAGTTCAAACACGATTCATTGAAGCGATTAAGGGAACCGCTGCCTTAGCTACAAATTCATTCATGTGCGCTATAGAGCCAGCAACCGTGTTGATGAGTTTGAGGTATGCACGTATAAAACATTAATGCTCTCAGCCTACAGAATACATCGCACACATGCAAGCGTATTATAGTGATTTCAGCGTAATTCTGAATGAGTGATAGAGACAGACATGCGGTAGACATACGATACGATATTCTGCTGTAACTACAACGGACTCTTCTATATCAAGATCAACTAGTCTCTCCAAATCTTTCAAATGAACCCTCATAACTACTCGTCTCGTAAACTTCATACAACATCGGTAATCTATGTCGCTTGGATCAAGTAGTAGTGTGCTCGCGTTTCCATCGTTTATCGAAAACCTTCTATCCATAATAGAATTTCGTTTAAAACTTCACTTAAGCCAGTAAGAAACACTTTCTTACCTAAAACATCATCATTCGTTTGGAGAAAGGCCTTGGAAGTATTAAGATCTAGGCCTTGAACGGCTCAGCTCAGAAGTATACTTAAGTCAAGCAGTTCTGCCGTTGTAAGTAGCAAGCTGCTTACATCGAGAGGCTCACTCTAGAGGTAAACTTCTAAGACTACCAACACTAAATCCTTGCAGCTGGTCCGATGGACCAATCTAATGAACGGGTCATTTCGGTTAATACCTTGCACCTGCTAGCCGTTCGACGCCCATGATTCATTGAACTAATTAAGGGAAGGGCCAGTCTCAGGAACAAATTGAGTCGAGCAAGTGTAGAAAGCAGATTGGTCTTGTTAGTTGTTGACCTTTCGGATTTGAACTTAGTTGAAAGGTTAGATGACTGGGATGCGACGCGGCCGGGTGTTGTCGTGGAGAAAGTGAATTATGTTCAGAGTATGAAAGCGTTTTGGGACACAAAGAGCAAAAGTGAAGAGCAGGAAGAATGGATATGTCTTGCAAAAAATGCGAATCGTAAGTTGATCAACTTCTGGAAAATAACAAACAGTAAGGGAAAGTACAATTTTGCTTTTGAAAATAAGTAAATTTATTTATTTTTGAAAAATAAACCTAACATTATTTAATCAATTCATTTTAAATAATAATAAATTTTGATCAACTTCCTAGCAAATTTATCAACTTACAATTTGGTTTTTTTACTGTGAAATTGAATTGAATGAATTATGCATTTGCATACTTACTTACGAGATCTGTATCACTATCTATTACCGAACTCTTAAGTATTGGGTCTGTACGTTACCTTACTAAAAATAACGCAGAAATAAAATATGATGGACTTCTGTTGTACGGGAATCATCATCATGTCATCTTCAGCCATTAGTGATCCACTTTTGGATATTGGACTCTCCCATGTTATTCCATGGAACGCAGTTAGAAGCCATCCATTTCACTCCCGCGTGTTCCTTGATGTCAGTCCATTGCTCCCACACCAATATAACTAATACCACAGCTAATACAAAGCTTTGCGAATGCATTACTAGCCAACCTCATATCTTATTTGGTAAAGAAATGCTATGTTTTATTCAACGCTTGTGTAATACGTTGGACTTTCTCCCCGAACTTTGAATGCGTCGGTTTGCTCAAGAGCTCGTTCATATTCTATCGCCGTGCGCTATACTAACATGCGGCCGCGACTTTGGCTGCTGACAACGAAAAGAGAATTAGATAAAATAGTTTTCAGTCAAAAGAACTTCTTAAATAGTCGGCAAAATTACTAGCCGTGGGGTGGACTGCTGAGGGGAAAAATATCCCAATGGATTTATTTACATGCCAGATAATGAAATAAAATTTATCAGGTTTTTACACGTTCTTATCTTAATGAAAGAGTTGATGTTTCACGAACAGTGTTATTTATTTTAAAGGCCGGTAACGCATTAGCGACTTTTCTGATCTCGCAGATGTTCATGGGCGGCGGCGATAACTCACCAGCAGGTGACCCGCTTGCTCGTTTGCCGACTCTAGTTTAAAAACATATTAAATAAGCTAAGTAGACACGGTGTAGTTGTAGAGGTTTCAAATAGAACACACCATTAACTGAAATAAAATATTATTTGTGAAAATATTGTGTATCTATCCAATATTTTTTTCATGTCAACAATGTCGAAATCATCTTAGCGTTTTCTCCCGGTTGCGTTTCAACTGTCGCCTCGGACCCGGATATTCTCGCTTACACTAAACGCGATTTCTATTAATCTCCAAAGTTTGCCATAATTTTTACGTAAGTAAGTTACAAATCCACTATTTGACTCCCTAACCTTGTCTTTATAATGCCAAAACTTGGCATGCGACCGAGTGCACCGATGGAAAAATATCATAATACGACACAGCGTAACCCCAATAGATGCCTGCTTACGTAACGTAAGGTCGACCGGATCTCAACGTGGAACAGCAAATTTTCCCGTCCTTAACCCAACACATAAGGTCCATATCTTCTCTTAATTTGCCACAGCGCAAGTGCATTCACTAGTCTCTATTATTGGGGCATAAGGTCGGTTATGGGACATGAACCGGAAAGTGTTTACCTGCGTTTGTAGGTTACGTATGGTACGGTCTTTAGTGTGTCATAATAAGTTGATAGGTATTAGGTGTGCAGTTATGTGGTTTCGGCTTGATGATACATTCGTTTTATCAGTCACGTGTATTGGGACGTAAATCCCGCTTTATAATGACGTATTTTATCGCATTGTTTGGGTTTGAATTGTAAGTGATACGAACAACGCAATTAACGTACTCAACAGGGGACTAAATTTATTAAATACTTAGTATTTTTACCAGCAATATTTAATTAAAGGCAGAATTCCGTTAATCACGATCAAATATTATGAAATAATAAGGTTTAAGTGGAATTATATACCTATAATAAATATGCAACTCCACATAAACCTATAATAAATTTTCATTCAATCAAAATCAATCAAATGTTCTTGCTAGAAAATAATAGTAAACAAATAGATTATGTAAGTATTTAATTTGGAAAAGCAAAATTAGGTAATTAGGTAGGTATATTATTCTGAAAAATAAAATGATATAAATTAATCAAAATCCTTGATAGGCATATGCAAAATCATATTTGCCAATTTAAATATCAGATTAAGTACTTATTTGCTTTTCAGTAAAATAAAGTTATGATTAAATGAATAAAATACAGCTTGATGCGTATTTGATTGTTCTGCTAGTTAAATATAAACAATGATATTAATTTCATTCAAACTCTATTCAGTCGTATCATATCATGTCTTGGTATTTAAAAAAACTGGACCTATTAATTTCTCAAAATGATTGTGTAGGTGTGTTGTAACCAAAAGTATTAAATTATGATTCGCGCTTTAACCACGGAATATTACGTGAAAATGCGGTTTACCACCGCAAACAAACTGTTCTACCACTGAAGAAAGTCTCTATTTCCACTTTCATTATCACTTTTGGCCTAACGAGGCCCTAACTTCTAAATTAACTTTGTTTGAATAGATTCCAATTCGGATTCCATTTGTATTGTTGAATAGGTTCGGCCGTGGTCCATTCACTTTCGAATCAAAGTTGCGAGCATCATTCAAACGTGTAACGTTACGTAATGTAGCTAAGTATGGTCAACAAAAGTCGATGCACAATTTTGGCAGCTGACTCTTATGTCCCCGGCATAAGGGTCACAGTTAAAATATGTATCACGTCTGTTTTATACAGACTGTACACAGGCGTGACTCTCCAAACAGATATGCTAACTTGTACATTAAACAACTTGTTTGGCTGTGTTATATTTGGGCTCAGGTTGTCCATATCGTTAAGTTTAGTTTGTCAAAGATGATGATTTCATACTACTTTGTTACATCTTAATATCTTGGCTAACCATTTCTAAGGATTCTACCAATATGTAATACTGCAACTAATACGAGTGTAACCGTAAAGCTGCAGTACGCGAGGAGTGGCGTCGAATCACCAATATCATTACTCATCGTGATCTACAATGATGAACACAACCACCCTGGTAAGAGTGCATGACTAGAAGAACCATGGCCTCGCAAAAATCCCACGTGAAGCAGTGAGTAAGTAAGTAAGTAAAACATTTGAAACAGTGAGGGAGAGTACTTAGGCCCAATTCGGGAGGAAATAAAATGGTTTTTAGCGCAATTTACTGACTTTGATATTGGAATCGCATACCAATAGGTGATGTGTCTGCTCGTATGCCACTTGTTACTTAAAAATGTATGCCTATATTTTTGGTTCCTTCTGCTGATTTAATAAGTAATACATAAGTGATACAGTCAGCTTTGAGATCTTGTTGAATATGTTAATATAACCGGTCGGTCGCTTTTGGCAACAATCGTTGGCTAAATTTAGTACCTACTTAACTAGTAAATTAACTAGTAAGTAAGCAAGCAAACGGTTAACTATATTTTTGTTTCCTTCGCCGGTTCTATTGTATAACACCAATGCTACAGTCAGCTTTGAAATCTGGTCGGTTCTGATGTTGAATATTAAATTAACTTGTTTGAATTTATTTCCGTAGTAAAAAGCTTGGCATCTATCTCACGCAGTGATTACAGACTAGATAGAGAGCCACACGTATTCATGTAAACACAATCCCTTTATGAATACCTAAGGCCTAATTAACGTTTTATAAGCCTGGCTGTGTAATATTTAATGTCAAAATACAATTTAGATTAGTACCTGGCCAGAAATCTCGGGGTAGGCCCTTAATTAATTATTATGAGCAATTTAAGCAAATCCAGTTGGAATCAGACGCACGAATTCTCGCATGAGAATTGGCAATTTGCCGGTTGGGATAACACTTAACATGTGTGTATGGCATGTGTGTCGCATGCGGTACTTAGATACTACCAAGGAGTTCCTAGCTTGTCGTAAGAGGCGACTCAACCAAACTTCGGAGTACGTGAGATTAGCTCGTTAGACACACAAAAGATTGCCAGGTGTTATAGCAAAAAGTCGGACAATCCAAGTCGTTTTAACCAGCATGAATGGGCCGGCTCGACTGGAGTGATACCACAGCTTTACAGAAGACGCGTGAAGCAGCGCCTGCGCTATATTTCGTCCAGTGAGTGAGGGTACCAGATTCCCAAGTGGGGTAGAGGGGGTTAATTGGCAGCGCACCTGTGACTCTCTCTACTAATGATGCAGGTGTCCATGGGTGGCGGTAATCGCTTACCATCAGGTGATCCGTCTGCTCGTTTCCTACCTAATACATAAAAAATGTCTTTATCCCTTAAACTCATAGTATAGAAATAAAATTACCATCAAATAAAATCATCAATGGCTAAGTAGGTTAGGTGTACAAACAGAATCAACTGACTAGTAATAAAATACTCCCACCCAAATCCACCTGAACCCCCCGAGATTTTTTTTTAAGTGCAATATTACTTATTATACTTGGTCTAGTGGTTTAAGTACCGGGCCGTGATCTCGGGGTCCCGGGTTCGAATCCCGGGTCGAGCAAAAGTATGTTTCGTATTTTTCGAACATAGCTCGGGTTTGTGATCACCAATCCGCATTAGGCAAGCGTGGTGATTAAGCTTATCCCATCATAGTAGCGATGACTTGATTTCTATGATGGAGGCCTTTGCCCTGCAGTGGGACAGTATATAAGCTGATACTTTACATTATACTTACAAATAAACCATCCAATTATAATGTATCAAGTAAACATCCAAAACAAAATAGGCATATCCCTTAACACTACCCTTTTACTAACCATTGAAACGAGTTCAATGATTTATTGAAGTCACGCAAAAGTCTACTTTTCATACGGAAAAAATAATGGCCGCTTTCAGCCTTTATTTGAAAATTCTAAAGAAATAAACACAAACCTCATTCAGAGGGTAACAGCGAAGTTAGCGACCTTAAATTATATTTTATTTTAGGGTAACCTTGACAGTTTACAATGGCGAAGGGTCCAACGGAACCGTTTTGTTGCGGCTAAGCGAGATCCGCAGGAGAGGAAGGGAACCCTATTTTGTAAATGAATTAAATGTGGAATGTGTAACTTACACTGAGAATTTTAACGCAGTTTGGTGGAGTATGTGAATGTTGCAGTTTGACATTTAGGATGTAAAATGTTAATTAAACATTAACTTCAAAAAGTGAGGTAGGGTACGTTGGTGGTTAATAATTAGGTATGAGTGTCACTTTGGCTATATCAGGAGTATTCCTAACTACAAGTATTTCCCTATTTTAATCTTAAAAATCCTGACCTCGATAGTTTCATTCGGCAATTTCTTTGCACTGCCTTATACCCCATTGCCAACACGCTGTTTTCTTTCCTCTACCTAAAGGTTGTCTGGAAGAAATCGCTACAAATGATAAAACCGCCTTACTGTACTGTTTATTGCTGTATTAGGTACGAGCTACTCGTAATAGGTATAGGCTACTTTAAACTGGTTACAAATGGAAGTCTTTTCAGAAAAATAAAAAATCATTTGAGAATTTATATAATTGTTTTTAATCAACGACAGACTAACGACAAAATCAAAAAATCCGTTGGTAAGAATACGTTGACCCCTCAATGTCATACATATTTGATAACCACGACAACTCGTATTATGTTTTGTATAATTTTCCGGTTTCGTAGAGGCACAGAGCTAAGAACCTAATCAAGTAGAATAGATGACGTGTAAATCTCCAACGGACGCTTGGCGCGAAGACAGCACCAACCGAGTTGAGGTCATGGCCGCACCGACCTTTTCCGATAGGTACCAGTTAAGTTGGTGCTATGTTTTGCTATTTTAGATACATCTCGTGACAGATCTATTCGCGCGTGGGCTGAACTAAATGTCGTTATTTTAATTTTCGCGGGTAAAAATTGCGGAATTGATTTCTGTATTATTTACTTCTGACAATCTATTAAAAGGTTCGACAGTTTTGTATACTTTGATTTGTCAATTGACTTTTTAGGTAATTTTTCTATTTGCTTCCATAAATAGAAGAAAAATTGTTCTTAGTCAGTACACGACGTACACTTGTACATACTTGTACTAAGAATCTATTTATCGATTCCTTCTGTGAACTAGTACTAGATCCAAATAGCAATTTAAAGAAATACCTACCCACAATTTTATTTCGCGATAAAATATTATAATATGATTGAAAACAAGTATTTATGTAGGAAAATACAATAACAAACAATCTTATATTCATTGTCAGATTAAAAACTCGTTTTTATATTAACATAGAAACAATTGTTTTCAATATTTACCAGGAACTAATTTTAGTTAGTTTCCCATTCCGAATTCGTCGAATTCGATAAAAGTGTTATTCCCACACAAAATCTGACGTTGAACTTAAAAGTTAAAGTGATATTATAATGTTACGATGTTATACGATGTCATCTCCCTACTTGGACAGGGCCAGGGTCACTCACACTCGAAGTGCTCCGAAGATGAAGAGGGTACTGATGTGTGCTGATGACAGCGCATATCTGGGGCGCTGCTAATTAGGGCGACATATCAGTGCTAATAGCGACAGTGTTTACTTTTCTCTTATACCTATCTTCTTATATTAGACATATTATTAGATTTCTTTTCATATTTTCTTGGAGATTTTCATAGTTATTTTTTTACGGATCAAAAAAAATACATTACAAACCAGTAAGTGGTATAACACCAGGTATGTATGTATTAATTTATTTAAAACTTTACTGCACAAACATGTGTTACAAAAGACGAACTTAATGCCCAAGGACATTCTCTACCAGTTACCTATTATGTGTCTAACATTGGAAGACTTTTTTTCTCAGTTAAACGCAGGGGACGTATAGACGGAATTAATCTATAATAAATAATGTATTATTCGAATATAATAATTACTTTACAATTAATCAACTCCAGTCTGTAAGCTATAAACTTAGTTTTGTTTATGTCTAGTTAAAATTATAATGTAGTTTTGTAAAGGAAAGTATTAGGCTCTAATATTACCGTAAACAGGTGGCTTGCAACGAAGCCTTCCCTAGCGAATGAGAATATACTTGTCGCATTCAAACAAAAGCGCGCACAGCCCGCGTAAAAGGGAGAGGAATTCCGATTTGGTCGTAACGTCCGCTTCAAATTAGGCCCTCTGATCTGATCTCATAATTTATGCTCAGATGGGTGGAAATAGAAATAGAAAATAAGGTAAGCCATGAATTGTTAATGGATGTCGAACCTTCTCGGGACAAAGTTTTAACGTAGGTTAAATTAAGTTTTAGAACTCAAACTACAAACTAATTTGGGCCGGCCCAACCGGAATGATACCATGGTCATACCATGATTTTTGACGCGTAAGTTATGATACTGGGGGAGCAATTGAGAAGAAATGAATAGGTTAAGCCCACGTTGGTAGCGCACTTGTGACTCCACTGATGTTACGGCTGTCTATGGGCGGCGGAAATTGCTTACTATCAGGTGATCCGTCTGCTTGTCTGCTCCTGCCACATAAATAAAATAATTTTATGATTTACCTACTTGCAGATAGAAGTGAATCCTCGACTACCATCGGTGCCGTTAATTTTTTTCAATTTTGAATGTGAAGGGGCTAGAGTTATCTCGTCAACAAAGTATCTACGTAATTTACTTAATAGTTTTAATTTTTTTTTGGTTAACTTACGAAGAAACGTACGTACGTACATAAAAGTACATAGGCGGATAATGACAAGCACACTCAGGACTAATTAAATTTAAAAGTTAAGCACTAATGAGTGTATATCACTACTTTTATAGATAGGTTTGTGTGGTAAAGCCACAGGTCATTCAGCTATTTGGCTAATTAACTAACCGCAACAGACACGCATACCTACCTATAATAATAATTATACTTAACCTCATGTCACACCTATAAAACACAATGCAAAAAGTACATAGTTCGTAAGTGCCCTTCGTAACTAGTTTACAGTATAACATACAAACCTTGTGTAGGTTTTGACGCAGCTAGCTATGATTTTAAAATTTTTGGTCTGTCTATTTGTTCGCGCTAATCTCGAAAATTACTAAACGGATTTCAATAAAACTTTCATTGTATTTCATTATTTTTGATTGTATAGCTGTGAAGTTTGGCGACATCAAAATATTTTTAAACCGGAACCCCGGTCTGACGGAATGACGTCTTCTGCGTCGGGTCCCTGGTCGTGTGTTGCGAATTTTTCGAACATAGCTCGGGAGACCTATTTTTGAATTGTCGTCTCACTAAAAAATGTGTGACTCGCATGATTTTTGACATCCGCATTTTTGAATCATTCGAAAACGAGCGATTTGCAACGAGTGGTGTAAACCACTCGTTTCCGCTAGGCGAGTGGTCGCATTTACGTCAAATATTAACGAGTTAACACTATAAAGTCCATTTTACGAAAAAGTCCCCTGGGAGCGGCGCCACTTGTCATACAAATAGGCTTTCTATCTCTTTCCCACTCATTACGTAGACTGCCATGTCATTTTAGTTCATCAAAAATCCGGGGGACTCTTTTCGTGAAAAGGACTATACTTTGACAAGATTGGCGACACACTAAGCGAGTGATTTCAAAAATAGGGAAAATTATGAATCATTCGACTCACGAGACGACGTGACTTGCAAAACGAGTAGTTTTGTTTGGACGAAGCGAAAATTCAAAAATAGGTCTCCGGGTTTGTGATCACCAATCCGCATTATACAAGCGTGGTGATTAAGCCCCATACCATCATAGTAGCGATGAATTTATTTGTGTGACGGATGGCGAGTATAGTTATAGGCTTTACTTTAATAACTTCTTTTTACCGGACCCCACGCGAGCGGAACTGCGGTCGTCCACTAGTCGGACATAAAATTAAAGATTGAAAACTAGAGTGAAGACCGTATACATTCTACTTCAATGAACTTAACCTACATTTTCCCGACAAAGGGCCAACCAAAATCTTCACTAATCATTTTAAACTCTCGGTAGAGCCATTAAACTTATTGTCATACCTTAGAAAGTTAGTGAAATGTGCGTTTGTAACCAAGCCATTAACATAACATTAGGGACAAAGTATGCACAAGTTAAAAACATTACCCTCATTTTTGGGCCTCTGTACAGTCAAACGCTTGTACATATAAATGTGATATCGTAAGTAGTTAATGGAAATAGATTGTAAAAATCAATCGAGTTTTGCTAATGGCTTGGCAGAATGGCAGTTAAAAAAATGCTTATAATATCGCATGCAAGGTATGTAGGTACAGTCGACTCCAAAAATATGTATACACTTTAGGACCTTGTCACAATACATATGTATAAGAACGACTTCTACTTTTTATAGACACATGTATTGTGACAAGGTCCTGAAGTGTATACATATTTTAGGTGTTGACTGTACTTTATAACAACCACTAGGCCAAGTGAGACTACAGAAAATAGTTTTTTTAAAGTTCGAAGCCTTAAAAAAACTACTTTACTATAACCTCGATCATAAAAACTCGAATGTGAAGTAGTTTATCAAATAATTTAATAAATGATTTACTTGATAGAGCCACTAAATGGCATGCCATTTACCCTAATCCATGGATTAGGGTCAAAAATATCTTAGCTATAACTACTAATAAATAACAGTGGTTGACGCTGTTGGTCTTACTTTTTCAACGCTTTTTGTATGATTTTTTTTATCTTGACTCTAGAGAATATTGATCAAGGCGTTCCGAACCTCAAAAGGAAAAAATGAAACTTATAAAATCACTTCGTTGTCCGTCTCTGTGTTTGTGTGTCAAGCTCTTTATTTCTTAAGTCTACAATAAAAGACAAACGGCATTGTGTCTAAGCCGAGACACACGGCATTCTTACAGTTCCATCGTGGGATAGGCTTTTCAGTTTCGTACTAAGGAACCTGTTTGTGTCCGCTTTTGTGTCGAGTCCCCTTTTCACGCCATGTGCCGCCCGAAGAAGGAAGGAATGAAAACATCAATCTTGTTTTTGTTCGGGTACATTTACTAGTATTAAATTCGTCTGTTTACCCGGTTGTGGGGATGAGATTTTTTTATTAATAACTAGCTGACCCGGCGAAATCCATATCGCATTTTTCTCGTCTTTCAAACCTTCCCTGGGCTTTCACGAATATTTCAAGACCAAAATTAGCCAAATCTGTTCATCCGTTCTCGGGTTATAAGCAGACCAACGAGCAGCAATTCATTTTTATTATAAAAGTTGACGAGAGTGTAAAACCTTTTCCTTTAATTGGTTAGGTATTTATTCGACAAAAGAAAAATAGCTGAGGAAAAAACATACTGGCAATCTCGAAGTGAAAACAACTACAAGCGAAACTAAAAGTAAATAAAAATAAAAAACGAAATTAGGCAACGTCCCCAAAATGCTAAAATATTTATACCTACCTACATGATTAGGATTTTGGGAGTATAGTGATTACAATAAAGCGTGGAACCAGACCAACTGAATCATAGATACAAGTTTCAGAAACTATCCGAAAGGATACCTCACGAGGTATTCCCTCACTGTAGAGCTAGAATACGCAAATAGATTTGAAAAATCCAGTAGTGCATTCTCGGATTCGAACCTCGACCTCAGCATAGAAGGTGCGTTGTTATCCACAGATTTTCCGCTCTTATTGCCCGATCTTTCCAATATTAATCCCAATTCGGCATCTAAGACACGTTTTATCTTCTAAGACGTGTGTTCTTAATGGAAAATCTTGCGTTCTTAATGGAAAGTCTTAGCGAGTGGTGCGGGGGTCGTGTATGAAATTTACGAGGCTAATTCCGTCCACGACAATGCCCCGTATTACTGGAGCGAGCTCGTAATGTGCCGTATAATAGTGAGGTGGAAAAGTTATCGATAAAAAGTGGCCTTTTTGGAAACAAAATGTAGGTTTTTCTTACATCTTTGGAGCACCCTAAGCCTAAACAAACTATCCTAAGATTCAATGCTACGGCTGGTCGTTCAGGGGAAGGTAGAGGTACCCAGATCACGAGCAGATCACCAATGCGCTGGACTGATCAAGTGAAATCCATAGTGAGAAAGCCCATGTCAGAGGGCGCCAGACTGTCTGCAAACAGAGATGGCGGGATATTGTGAGGAAAACTGTGTCGCCTTTAATAAAGACACCTCTACGTGACCACGACCGCTCTGACAAGAGCGTAGCTACGAAGAAGAAGCCTAAACGGTTCCCACGTAAAACTTTATTTCAGTATTGATTTTATTATTATTTTTTTCCCTATTGCAATCCCCATTGATGGGAATCATCAATGGGGATTACTGGAATAACCCGTTTTAGCCACTGAGGTACCAACGCTCTTGTACCAATCATCATTTGCCTGCCCTATTCCCAGGTTATCTGGGGTCGGCGCAGTATGTTTTCTTCTTCCATTCGTCCCTGTCATTCGTCATCGTATCATCCACCCCCTTTTCAATCATGTCATTCTTCACACAATCCATCCATCTCTTTTTTGGCCGTCTTCTGCTCTATCGCTATTTAATTTTTCTTCTTCTGTACCCCGTAAAGCGAATTGTGAGTTTCATCCGAGGAAAATAATCGTATCAACCGCAGTGTTGCTAATCGAGAAGCCGATTAAAAGCTGAATTCTGGCTATAGAATCTAATGGTGTTCTATCGTAGTTAATTGAGGTTATTTTTCTATTAGCTGACTAACGATTGTTGACACCTATTGAGTCATAGTCGATGTTTAGTTAGAATGTTGTTTGTCTTCAATAAACCCGTTTATTAGTCATTTACGCTAACGTAAGCGGCAGGGACGAGCGAATTTTGCATTTTCAACCTTAAATGGTTGCAACATAAGATGCTGTTAGAATTTACGAGAGTATTTTTCCTATTGTACTTCCTGGTGTCATATCACACTAATAACATTACTTGAATGAGTGACGTAGTACTTATATGACTTGGACACCTAAATGTAAAAATGAATCATATTTCATGCGGTCAAAGTAGAGTCTACGGTTTTTAGCATATTTTAATGAAAAAAAAAATACACATTTTACCTATATAAAATTGACATTGTAATTGAATAAGATTTTTCAAATGAGAATCGGATATAATTTAATAACGAGGGTTGTAGACGTTTGAATTCGGACAAAATAATTGCTAAATGGGCAGAATATCTTGAGAAGTTCCTAATGACTAGGGCACAGTATAGAAGGCAGCAAGTAAAGTCGTTCATCAAAGCGGATGCGGCTTCCCTCACCGCATCCACTATAGCTGGTTAGAAATCAACATTGTCAATCAGTGGTAGATTATATTAAATTTGACAATAATTAATATTCTGTATGAACTTTAAACTAAACTAAAAAAAATAGAAAGGTCGCTTATCCCCGACACGCAATAGGATATATTCTAGTAATAGGGTGTAACGCTAAACCATCTTATCATTCTAAATACATAAGTATTATATTTATTTCATTTCGTTATTTGGTACAGCTTCATCGTCATCATCATCATTTCAGCCAATAGACGTCCACTGCTGGACATAGGCCTCCCCCAAAGTTCTCCACACAGATCGGTCCTGTGACACCCGCATCCAAGCTTAAGCTTAAGTCCATATTTTTTAAATCGTAAAAAAAGACATTAAAAAAGGCAATCCTATAAGAGAAACAGCGGGCATCAGAGCCTGCGCTGTGTTTCCAGTGTGAAGGTACCAGAGGCCCAATACGGAGGAAGAGGGGTTTAAATGTGGTGTTGCGGGCGCTAACCATCAGGTGATCCGTCAGCTCGTTTGCTACCCCATAAAAAAGAAAGATGGGTCACTGTTACCTTTTAAATTGCCCTTAAAGGCGCGATAAACGTGATTTATTAACGTGTAATTAGCGAGACGACAGTAAACTGGTCGTCAAAGTAGAGAGCCCTAATGACCGCCATTTTTGTCTCGACATTTCTTCGCGGACATCTTAAAAAATTACGCTTTACGGCTTTCGAATTATATTAACGATTTGAAATTGCTGCCATTAGATTTGTCTTCGACTTGTAAAAAATGCTTGATGGCCATTGTCGCTAAGTAGGTATGATAGTAACCCCATTGGTATAGAATAGCATGGGAACTACGTTAGTTAAGTATCAGCCTATGTACTGTCCCACTGCATGGCAAATGAATCCATCATAGAAATTAAATCATCGACTATGATAGGATTAGGCTTAATCATAACGCTTGCCTAATGCGGATTGATGATCACAAACCCGAAATATTTTCGAAAAAATCGAAAGTTACTTTTATTTAGTTTACTTTTTGCTCGACCCAGGAATAAAAAAAAATCATTATTTTTGGAATTTTGATTATTAGACACACATTTAAACGGCAACAGTGACCGACATAGAGTCTATCGAATCAACAGGCTGAAGTGGCAGTGGGCTGGCCATATCTGTCGGAAAACGTTGAGGTACTGATGTTTCTATCGTGTTGTGATGTCCAAAGTAAAATGTTTTTAATTCTTTAAAATATTAAAACCAGAATAAATCGCGACGTATACTGTCAAGTATGAGTACACTGTATTATACTTACTGCTTGATGTTTCGGCTACGTTGCAGCAGCCGTGGTCACAAGCGGAGTGAGTCCGCTTGTGCCCATTTTAAAGTAATAATGCAACGCGAAAATCTAAAAAACTCTTTCCTTTTCTATTATCAATGTTTAATGTACTTTTATATTGTTTCAGGTAAGCCAAGCAGATTTGTAACTCGCGCATGTAAAAGTAAGTAAGTACTTAGTTTGTTCCAATTCGTGGTTAGACCCGCAACCGAACTTGGAATATTCTAGAATGACAAACACAAGAGCGCCACCAGGGAAATCATTTCTGCCCTACGAAATAAATTAGATCTAGAACTGAACTAGATCTTAACTCAATCCTAGCCTGACTCAAAATTAAATCGACTTGACAGTTCCATGTTCCACTGGACGATAAACAAACCTAATACTAGAAATGTTTCATACAAACATGTCCAAATTCAGTGCGGTCTCTTTCTAATAATTCTTCTAAAATTAAAGCAACCTTGAAAAATCTAATTTATAATTATACTTACCTACTAATTAAATTAGACTTTATACTTTCCCACTGCTGGGCAAAGAGCTCCAGAATAAAATAGTCAAGCAATCAAGTCAAGTCAAGTTGCAGCATAGAAATCAAGTCATCGCTATGAACTATGATGAGATTAGGCTTAATCACCTACGTACGAGCACGTTAAGAACAAGATTAAATATCTGAAGAGTTTTTATAACAAAAAGACGACTTCGATTTGTCCTTCGAAACCCTTTAACATGAAAACTAGACCAACTGAATCATAGAGTTGCACGTTTCAGAAACTATCCGAAACGTGCTGGTTTTCTCTGTAGGTTTTCCCTCATCGCCGAGCTAATGTGGGAGAGCCAAGCTTCGGCATGAATTGGCCGGCTCGAATGGAGTACCACGAGATACCACAGCCTCACAGAAGAATAATGTAAAGCAGCGTCTGCGTTGTGTTTCGATGAGTGAGTGAAGGTAACGGAGGCCCGACTGCAGGAATGGAGGCTAAAGGTTGGCAGCGCACTAATGACACTACTGGTGTTGCAGATTTCTATGGGCGTCTGCAATCGCTTATCCTGAGGTGATCCGTCTGCCAGTCACCTATCACGTAAAACAATACTCTCCACATGGAAGCGAGTTTTTATCCACTACCTAAGCTATCATCGCTTTGTATAATAGTCCTAAGCTGCCCGTTTGTAGGAATGTAGACAAATCCATTAAGTTACCGGCTTAGGTGGCAACTCACCCAAAATAAACTCTCCCAAAATTTGTCACCATCGCTTTGTATAATAGTCCTGTACCATTTGTATGTAATGCAGACAGTTCTCAGTTGCACGCGAGGTGAAAATAACGCCCTCGAGGCTGCCTTGAGCCCGGGTCACGGCCAGGACGTGGCGCCGGGCAATTGAACTAGTTTCCCACAAAAACGTGTAGCGGGGGCAATAACGACTTGTGGGATATGAAATGGAAATGCAGACTTTGAAGGCTGTTTAAAGTATTTCATTTGCAATTGCTTCTGTTCAAGGACTTGCAATATTTAGAAATAGGAATAAGAAAAAAAAATATTTCCAAATTCTCTTAAACAAAGGGCTTTAAAGTATACGAGTACTCAGGTTTATAATTATGTGGAGTAAACTGACAGATGCAAACGTGAAGTTTCTATACATTTTGACATTTTGCATCTGTCAAATTGAGTGATAATGTATAGGGATGACACATGGACATGTGTCAGTTTACTCCACATGATTATGAATCAGAGTATAGTAGTAAATCTAATTTAAATGTGAGTTTGTTTTTTTGCCCGTCTTTCACCATATTCTAATCTTGTAGCAGCAGAGCAGACGGATTACCTGATGGTAAGCGATTGCTCTCGCCAATAAACACCCGCTACACCAGTAGAGTCACTAATGCATAGGTACCCCCTTTTCCCGCGTTTGGGCCTCCGGGAACCTCACTCACTCAGGCAAACACCAGACGCTGCTTCAGGCCGGTCTTCTGTGAGGCTGTGGTATCACTCCGGTCAAGCCGGCCCATTTATGATGAAGCGTGGCTCTCCCACAGTTAAAACACTACCACTTGCACTTTTGTCCCTACAATTAAGGGTCAATCTCATTCACACAAAAAAAATAACAGAGAATCCTCCACCCATATAACTTTAATCTTATTTAAAAGCTTTACTTAGTTCAGAACTGTTTTTCATACCCGTATTGATTTACTTTAGCTGGTTCCAATAATAATTTAACTGGATTTGTAGCAAACTGTGCATCGAGCGCCGAGTTTGAACGTCAAATTGTAAAATGTTGACTATTCCCGACTTGCGAATGTCAACATTCAAATTCCCTACATTTCCAGTGCTACTGAAATGTAGGTGGTATAGAAAACTGTTCTGTAGTACGATGCTGGACTGAAATCCTACGAGTACTTATATAAATTCTTTGATTTTTTCTCTAAGTATTTTCTAAAGTCCTAAAAATGTTGTTGAGACTTGCTTAAAGGGATAGGTATAAGTGTTCACTGATACATCCTGTATAAATTATAGAAAGCAATACACTGTTGAGTAATAAGAGGCCCGGGGTATCCTCACCCTGGACAAACCCCCATCATCATCATCATCATCAGCCTGTTGCAGTCCACTGCTGGACATAGGCCTCTCCAAATGCTCGCGCACGCCAAATGCAGCCAGCCCTCTTGCGCAGATCGTCACTCCATCTGGCTTGAGGTCGTCCTACACTGCGTTTACCAAGACGCGGTCTCCACTCCAGAACTCGTTTACCCCAACGGTTGTCAGTTCTGCGGACACCCCCACCCTGGACAAACATTCGTGTGATAATAAGTACTTCTATTTGTTTAGTGTCTGGATGTAAAATATGTATTTAAGTATTATATTTGAGTTTCCTCTGTTGTCTGATATCTGTAACACAAGTGCTTAAGCTACTTAGTACGGAGTCATGTCAATGTATGAGACGTAAATTTATTATTATATTTTTATTTTCTACCTTCTTTCCCCAAAAATATCATCTCCATTTCGCAGCTATTTCTCTGACATGGGAATATTACAAATGACACGAACATGGTAAGGCGAAAGGGTACATGCAGACTTCCAAAAATTTTTCCGGCTCACTTTTTCCCTTCCTGCATCAACATGTCAGTATATCTCGAGTTGGATCTCGCAGTGATTTTCGTGAATTAAGAGGCACCTATTTATTAGTGAAACCATTTTGGAAGTAAATCGTTTAGGATGTATCTTAGAGATTGGTGAGTAAGACCATACGATATTTTTCTCATCTTTAGTATTTTACTAGCGGCCGCCCGCGACTTCATACGCGTGGAGTTAATTATTGACACTTACCGTCATATTTTGGACAATCCACACAATATATTTTTATAAATTGTAGCCTATGTGTTATTCTGATGTATAAGCTATATTGATGTCCTCATTTGGTTTTGGACTTAGTTTTGCTATTTGTTCATTTCGTCATGTAAGTGGGGTACCGGATGCCCAGTTAGGGGGAAAGGGGGTTAAAGTTGGCAGCGAACGCGTGACCTACTGGAATAAACATGGGCGGCGGCAATAGCTTACCATCAGGTGATTCGTTTGCTCGTCTGCCACCCATCACATAAAAAATGAAAAAAAGTACATTTTTACCTGTGGGAGAGCCACGCTTCGGCATGAATGGGCCGGCTCGACCGAAGTCTGCCTCACAGAAAAACGGCGTAAAGCAGCCTCTGTGCTGTGTTTCGCCGAGTGAGTGAGGGTACCGGAGGCCCACCCGGGGGGGAAGGGGATAAAAGGTTGGCAGCGCACTTATAACTCCACTGGTGTTGCAAGTGTCCATGAACGACGGTAATTGTTTACCATCAGGTGATCCGCCTGCTCATCTGCTACCTATCACATAAAAAAATAAAAAAATATACCTACATTTACTAATTTAATCGAACCTGCCATTTGCGCCTCAGCTGTCGAAAGGGTTGTCAAATTAATTATACCTAAGTAAAATCATCTAGGTAAAAAAATATAGGATAGCTCTCTTTATAAAGGACTCTCAATTTACCATATCCGCTGCCTTGGCTTGGCCGATATAGGACTACTTACGACACAACATTAAAGATTATTATCCTTAGTGAGTGCCCTCTCAAATTTTTGTTCCCATTCATAGTGAAAATCCCATTCAGATCATTCACGTCGTAGTATCCTGTTAGTATCTTATATGTCTCAATCAAGTCGCTTAATGGCTTAATTTCCCACTTTAACGCGAAAAATGCTCCACTTATGAACCGCGAGTGGGTTAAGAGCTAAAGATTTTATAGTTCTCCTTTGTAGAGTTAAGTTTAAGTTTCTCCTTTATAAATAAAAATAATAATGGTACCTAGAAATATCTCCTACGTTGATTAAGCACTTTAGCATAATATGAAAATTAATAAAAAAATGTTTGAATACATAAACATAAATATATGCATAAGAAAAAGAACAGTGTTCGTTCAACATGTTTGTTGGAAAACGCGATTAAAGAGATGCAAAAGTTCATCGGTACATCCTGTATAGATTTTGGTAATGAAAAAAAAAATTGATGGTAAAGATGAAAAAAAAATTGAAATCGTATACATACTTAGTTTTTAATTTTCTACTTCGGTTTAGGAATAGTTCAGGGATATGATATTCCAAACATGTTAGTACGGACATGTTTGGAATATCCCTAAGCAAAGTTGATTTATGAAACAAAGCATGTCCTACCGACGAATGTAAGGATTTAACCGAATATAATATGATGTGGTGCCAGACTCAATCCCGGTCCGGCCATGAATTTTGTATCCTTTATCTCGTACAAAATGTTACATTTAAAACAACGCTAACATTAAGTATTCAATCAGGATATCACATTGCTCGTGCCTAATACAGCTTATAATGTTGCTAGGGCTCGCCCTTACTTTGTCTCGGGTCATTAGTTCCACATTAAACCAATAGATGGCGTTGAATGGCGATTATATCACACATGCCTTTCGTGTTCCCGGTTTAACTATAAGCTTTGCCGTTGTCTCTAGAATGTATATTTTTATAAATATTATAGATATAGAAGTTACATCGATTAAGAACGATTTAGTTACGTTAAATTGATAGACACTAACGAGTAACAAGAGTTTAAATAATATACTTACTTATTGTTGTAAGTTTCCGGTCAGGTGATCCGTCTGCAACCTATCACATACACAAAATCCGGATCTCCAATTGTAGAATGCAAACTACTCGCCCCTGTAGCAGATTATTACCTTACTCTATGAGATACTAATCTAATCTTTTAAATCTGAAGTAATGGTTGAACGTAACATTTTAATATGATAAAGTTTGATTGGAAAAGTGAGCCTAAACGAAGGTGACGAGCAGGCCTTGTCATCGTGACGTGGCTGCCATGAGTTGCATGAACGCCTTGTATATTTATTAGCGTCACAAATATTTTTCGACTGACGAAAATGTAAGACGAATTAATTTCTGCACTTCCGAGGATATGGATGGACGAGATCTTAATTAAAAGCACTTTTTCACGAGTTAATAGGTAACCACTAGATTCATCTTGTTACCTATTTCAGGTATCAACCGTTTACTATTCGGGCTACAGCAATATGTCATTTATAATTTACTCTGGAGGCTATTAACATGGTTGTAAGTACCTAAGTATTTAAAGGTTGTACATCACCTACCTAGTTCAAAAACTTAAAATGAATTTTGAGCAGTGCCCCGAAGTGACATTAATATGAGAAAATTGAATTGGATCATTTTCAACTCTCTGCTAATTGTATATTGAGAGTAAGATTTCATGCAGATAATTTGCTTTTGACTAATTAATGATTTGACAGTGTTAAAAGTGGTTTTTGATAGAATTCGTAGACTTATAAAACTGTTCAATTATGAATATCGACTTAATTTTAACACGACATTACCTGTCCTAAGTCTTCTTGCTTAGTTACAGTTTCTTGGTTCTAATTTGGTTAATGCAAAAGTAAATCTTGAGAAGTCGGTTTACGGAGTAAAAATTAGTAGGTAAATGAGTTTCCTTAGTCCTTGGTCGACACCGATACTCCGTAGCAAGGAACCTTTCCAGAAGAGCCGCAGGCAGTTTAGAGTATTAATTAAAACCATCCCAGATGGAGGGCACATAACCCTTCTGGCTCACGTCAGATAATATGGATCACGTAGCTACATTGCATAAATGGCTATCTATCTATCTTTATTAATGACGTAGGGGGTCGTCATTAAAAAAGTTAGATACAAGCTCCGTCACAAATGTCTAGCGATGACCTTAAGTGCGAAGAAATAATGTTTAGTAGGTAGTTAGGTATATATATTAGCTAACATTATAAAGGGTGTATCTTGAACATTTTTCATCCCTTTAGCCACGTCTTCTACCAACCATTCGTCGATTTTTTTTCGACTCCCCATACAAAATGAAAGTCACTTGACCGACTGTGTGAAAAGTTGATTTTCATGCGAATTTCCAAAAGTCAAAGACAAAATGTTGTTCAGAATGATTAGTACAAGACGTGGTTAAAGGGATATAAATGTTTGAGATAGGTACATTTTGTATAATGATATTTCACAAGTGCGCAAACGCCTCTACTTATTACTTACGCCTTAGAGAGGCCGAAGCTTGTACTCATTTACAATGTTAGTATTTGAACGATTCTACAATGTATAAAGGTGATATTATTTTCTAATCTCATTCGTAGATACTCATTATACAAAGCCTAAGTGGGTAGTAAAGGGGTGCGTTATAGCTCCCCGTTTCCCGGTACATTATAGGGCTCTGGGAACATTACGGCTGCGAATGAGAATTGCCCCCGCGACAGGGTTGCCAACTTCGCGGTTTCCCCGCTATAGGTAGGCACTGGTGTTGCATTTGTCCATGGGCGGCGGCAATTGCATACCATCAGGTGATCCGCCTGCTCGTCTGCTACCTATCACATAAAAAAAAGGTGAAAAAGAGGATTTAGGAGCAATCTGCAACTACATTTTGTTATACCTACCATATAATGGTGAAGAAGATAGATATTCTTAATTGCACAGTAATATAATACAGAGTGAATCAACAGTAATAAAAATAAATATTTAGGTACTCATTTGCACAATAAAAAAATACAGGGTCTCTACCAGACCACCTTCAGGTAAAAGTAAATATTAGATATTATAAGGGATAAGTCAATTCGAGTACCAGCCTATAATACTGTCCCACTTCAGGGCAAAGGCCTACATCATATAAATCAAGTCATCGCTAGGTACTATGATGGGATCAGGCTTAATCACCACGCTTGCCTTAATGCGGATTGGTGATCACAAACTTGAGGTATGTTTGAAAAATTCGAAACAGCTGTTTGTGCTTGTGGATAAGTAGCTAGATACTTGTAATATATCGGATTAGAAAAAATATTTTTTTTGCTTAGTGGTAAATGTTTCTGCGCGTTGGTAACTCTGACTCGGGAAACATTCGGTGAACAATTAAATATAATAATAACACATCAGGCCCTTGTTTAGAATCGAACTTTGCATCATAATGTCGGGAAAGCGCTTGTGTGAGTTTAATGGCCTTCTTGAATGTAACACGAGTTATTCGACGTTTGTTTCATGGTAAGTGAATGGGTGTGAAAATGTGAATTCCCAAATTACACGTCAGCTTGGCTAGGACAGGCGGCGCCTATAGACACCTGCAACACCAGTAGAGTTAAAAGTGCGCTGCCAACTTTTAACGCCATTTTCCCGAATTGGGCCTCCGGTACCCTCGATCAATCGAGGAAACAGTAAGAAACCTGGTACTGATAATATTTACAGATACACCCTTTATGTTCTTTGGGGATTTTTTTTGTTTTCTAATAAAAACACGTAACAGGGGAATCGACCAACTGAATCATGGTTACACGTTTCAGTAACTATACCGAAACGTGCAGGTTCCCTCACGATGTTTTTCCTCACGGGCCCAGCTGGTGGACCCTTGCGTCACAACAGACAATGTTCTGATCGCATGAAGTCGAAGGTTAATACAATGTGTCAATTTCTTCATAAAAGTGAAACTAGTATGAAATAGCAAGAAATATTAACAACGAAACTGTGAAATTACTTATAAAATTATTGTTGAAAATTTACCTACTGACTGTAGGTACGGAACCAGTAGCCGTAATGTTTTAATGGTCTACTAGGCAAAGAGCTGTAAGCTGTACAGTCGCCAACAATATTACGTTCGCACTTTAACTCTTATGGCAATGCTATAAGGTTGACATTTAAATAAGGCTTTATGAAGAGTGACTGTACTAAAGCTCTCGTTGGATTGAGTGGGACCGCTGTGCAACGCTTTTGTGACGTGTTTTAAACTAGCTTAGCCTGCGGAGTCGTTCATTCGCAATATTATAGAGGTATTATGCATATACTAAAGTTCAGGTCTAATTGTAATATTTTTTTGCTAATTAAATCTGCCTGTCTGGTGCCAACTGCCATGTATCTCTGTACTAATTATAAAGAGGTAAATTCTACAAACTGTCGTTGTTTGTAAGATTTACCTCTTTTAGGTTCGGTCAGCCGTAAAAGCGTAACGTTTGCGCGATGTAATCGCCAGCGCCATCTATTCGTAGGGACTGGAACTAATGCATTCAGCAAATAAGGAAGCAGGTTTCGCAAAATTGAGTCCCGATTCGGGATTCCGGAATCACAGTAAGGGTGAGCCAAGAGTATCACATAAAAAGGTACACACTGGTGCCAAACACTCTTACTGATATCTTCTTCCTCTTCTATACTTTAAAAAATAAGATAAATTTTATAGACACCGACAAACCTTAATACAAACAGAAAACGCGAAACACAAGCGCGACGCAATTAACGTCTAGCGCCATCTATTAGTAGACTTGTCTGTCCCGAAGCTAAGTGAGGGCGGGCCACTATTATATTTTTATACCTACCTAAATGGGAAAATGTCGTAGGTATATGACTGAGTGACTCTCTACTACTTTTTGTCTCTGGCGCAGCTAGTATTTGAAACTAACTGAGCTCCGCAGTTTCACCCAATTCAAGCAGCTTCAATAAATTGAAAATTAGTTAAAAATATACAGTTTCGCATAGGCGTCTTTCGTAAATCGAGAAATTTTTGGCTGCCGTCTGTTTTAACTTGTAAACTATATTTTACCGCTAATCGAAGTTTAACTACCGGCCGACCATAAACAAGACGTTATTCATGGACCATTAAAATAAAAACGTTTTCCAGACTATTGTTTCGACCTAATAATTCACAGGGAGATTCTGATCCAGTTTGGTAGGCGATTTCATTCCACATTAGCGAGAGTCGGCCTTCTAATTAAATCATTAATCATTGTTACCTATTAGCTGTGCTATTAGACTGAATAATTAAAAACGTTTTATCGATGAAATGGCTTCATTTAGTCGTATAATAAAAACTTGAGGCTTCCTGGAAACGGGTTGACTTAATTAGGTTAAAGTCTAGACTAGATTATCTCAGCATAACAAATAGTACTCTAATTATGTATTGTACTTATACGTCACCATAAAATAGTCCGAACCGTATGTTTAAGGACAATTTACGTAAAATAATATTATGTTACCTACCTAAACGGTATTAGATTCATTTGTCGAAATTTCACTGCTATTTAGCCTTCACATAATTGAATGAAAAAATGTCAAATGTTCCAAATAATGAAATATTGCTTTCCCCCTACTAAGGAAGTTTCATTTCCTCAGCTTTTATGGGATTATATATATTCTGACTGTCTGAAATTTCGACATATTAAATAAGTAGCTCTTTAAATTAAACATTATTATTATCACTGCTGGGTCTGAGCAGACATTGCCGTGCACCGCTCGTCTGCTGGATACTGTCACGGCAATGACATGTTTATGAGAATGACCAACCTATATCTTATTACCACCTATTTTTACCGTGCTCATAGCCACAGAGAGCGCTAATGAAAAGCTTATTGTGTAGGTATCCTTTCCCTTGACAAGATGGATTAAGAGATCCCTCTGAAGCCATTTCAAATCACGATCAATTTCAATTTATGAGTATAAAATAAATGAAAATGACCAATATAAATGAATTTGTGACTATTCAAATGACGCTTATTCAAAACCTTTTGAATTGAAATGTCTCTAAAACACTTAATGTTCTTTATGGTTTGTACAAAAGATTCCGAGGAAAATATCTAGCACTGAATACAGTACCCGCCAATAGGTGAAGATGGGTGAAGGTTTTTCCCTAATTCTGATCTTAGACCATACCTAAGTAAATAAATGGCAAACACCAACACGATAAGTAATAATTTATTTTAGATAAATAAGAGAAACAATAATAACCAAAATGACGTTGCAATCACGGACCTTTACGCAAAGAAGACATTTCAAAATGAATACAGCTTGAATTGATTTGTGGCTCATCTGAGAGAACACTTAATTAATCCCAAGATCGTTATTATAAGGGACGGAAATCTTAATAAAGTAACCTCACAGCCAAGCTCCTTGCAACAAAAGTGCTTTTACCCTGGAAAAGATTTTACCCTTTATTAAAATTTCACCGAAACTCTTCTCAACATAATCTGTTCACCACATTGCAATTCGCGAAACTTATCTCTGCTTCGCGAGAATAAGGTTTCATTTTGCGTTGCACAAGATTAGTCGAAAACATCCCAGAGGTATTTATAATCCATTGTGCTTTATGCCTCGGTAATAGAATGTATATTTGCATACTTGAGCTAGGTCTGATCTTGTTCCTCATCCTATCCTTGGGGCCTGATCTCGCTTAATCCAGGATGTTTAAGGCCCTTCCTTGGGAACTTTGTTTAACAGAGGTGCCTATAAAATTCGTTTTAGAGCTGCGTAAAGTTTGTATCGCAAACAAGGCAATTTGTTTTAAAGGTATGACGTTTTTATTAGCTTTTTAGGTGCTTCATGTTACGTAATTGGGAACGGTTGATGGGAGAAAGAACTCCGTCGTATAGGATTTCTTGTTTCATTTCGCAAGTAGTAGTCTTTTATTTATGTTGACGTATATTGTTATTTATTCACATACGAGTAATATATTCTAACATTTGTATTTTCTTGTCTCTCTGTCTCTCTTATCTTAGCGTATAATTTCCAGCTACATTCAAAGCTGTCGATTTTGAGCGCAGGGTACCTAAAGACCGTGATTCAGGTTTTGGGGAGTCTGGTATATTTTTTTTTATGTGATAGGTAGCAGATGAGCAGGCGGATCACCTGATGGTAAGCAATTTCCAAAATAATAACAATGAAGCGACTGTCGTCTGAAATTCGCAACCCTTTCACATGGGATCCAAAACTGATATATCGTATCATTAGTTTATTAGTATATTCAAATTATCCACTTTACACTCAGAATGGTATGGTAGGTGAAAAATAAAAACGAAGGATATTTTCTTTTACAGCTGAGCAAACAACTTTCTCTTAAAATATGAACTTGCCGAAAGATTCCGTCCTCGGTTTGTTTTTTTAGGATCATGACCTGTGTATTACCCTATTTCTTTTATGAATACAGTTTTTAATAATGAAAAAAAAACCAATGTGGTACTAAAAGTTTACGTAAGTACTAAAATAATGGGAAGTGTGCCTAGAGCTCTTTTTTATGGGGTAGGTGCGGTTCACCTGATGATAAACGATTACGGCCGCCCATAGACACCTGCAACACCAGTAGAAGTGCGCTGCCAATCTTTAACCCCCTTTTCCCCCAATTGGGCCTTCGGTACCCTGATACACTCGACGGAACAGCATAGGCGCTGCTTCACACCGGTCTTTTGAAGGGCTGAGGTAAACTCCGGTCGATCCAGCCCGTTCCTGCCGAAGCGTGCCTCTCCCTCGGTTGAAAAGTTCACCCAAGTACTAAAATAATGGGAAATAGGCCCTGAGTGATGAGTGACCTTTTACTGTAAGGTTGTGGCATTACTGGCAGGTTTTTGCCATTTGAAAGGCGTTCAACTGGGGACCTAGGACGGACGTTGACATTCGTCTAACTTCAGGTCAAGTGTAACGAACTAAAACAACCCCAATTAGCACGAGCCTAGCGTGGTAGGTCAAGGTTCAAACTTCCAAAATGCTGGTCGAATACCTGTATAAATGGAACTATTGAACCTTTGCTAAGAGTGATGGTAGCTCAGTAAAATGGGCAGCTTTCCGTAGATCAAACTTAACTACAGAAAGCCGCTGAATCTGAATTAGTAATCTCTGAATTCTTTAATGATGTAGAATGAATATAATGATCTGAAAAGGTTTTTTAATACGAATATAATTTTTCAAACTTAGCTCGGGTTTGTGATCCAATCCAAATCAAATCAAATCAAATCAAAATGTCTTTATTCAATTTAAGTCCTTTACAGAACATTTATGAATGTCAAATTTTATAATCTACTGCTGATTCGGAAGGTCAATTTCTACCGAGAAGAATCAACAAGAAACTCAGTAGAACTTAATCTTTTCAAATTTGTTATCATAAAATTTTTTTAAAGAATTAAATAAAATATATTTCATAATACATAACACTGTGTAGGTGAACAGCTTATCATCTCCACAAATTCTTGTCATTTAGGTATTCTTCAATTGTATAATAGGCATTTGCCATCAAATAAGATTAACTTTAGATTTAAATTTATGTGTGGGTAAATCAACAAGGGTTGTGGTAATTTGTTAAAAATTTTAATGCTCATTCCGACAAATGAATTACCAATTTTATGAAGTCTGAGATTTGGAACAGCAAGTTTGTGTTTATTTCTGGTGTTAGGCTATGCTTATCAGATTTCTTCGGTAATAAATTGAGATTTTTATAAACATACATTATACAGTCAAAAATATACTGTGATGCTAATGTTAAGATGTTGATTTCTTTGAACAAATCTCTAAGCGAGTCTCGTGGTCTAAGTCCGTATATGGCTCTGACGGCTCGCTTCTGTAGCACAAATATGGCTTGAATGTCAGCCGCAGTTCCCCACAAGAGTAGACCATAAGACATAACGCTATGGAAATAACTAAAATATACAAGTCTTGCTGCTTCAATATCGGTCAGTTGTCTTATTTTTCTGACTGCATATGCAGCTGAACTGAGTCTTCCAGCCAGAGCTGCAATATGAGGGCCCCATTGTAATTTTGAATCTAACCTAATGCCCAGAATACGGTAGAATTAATAACTTCAACATCTTCATTGTTCATATTGATCCTAGTGCTGACCTGTCTTACGTTGGGCAATGTAAATTTAACACATTTAGTTTTTTTTAGCGTTTAGAAGCAAATTGTTTACAGTGAACCAATTTAGCACTTGGGTGAGAGCATTATTTACATCGTCAAAGTTATCTTTCTGTCTATTAGTTTTAAAAATTAAAGAAGTATCATCTGCAAATAATACTATGTCACACAAGTCTTAGTAAGGTAAGGAAGGTCATTTACATATATAATAAACAGTAAGGGCCCTAATATCGAGCCCTGGGGCACTCCCATGTGTAAGAGGGCACCGGAAGAGTCAATTCCATTAACATTGACTTTTTGAATTCTATCACTTAGGTATGACCGTATTAAGCTCAAAGAGCTGTCTGTGAGACCGTAATGCTGTAGCTTCATTAATAATGTTTGGTGATTAACGCAGTCAAATGCTTTAGAAAGGTCGCAAAATATACCTACAGCATCTTGCTTATTTTGCCATGCATCAAAAATGTGCTTGATGAGTGCAACTCCTGCATCAGTAGTAGATCTGCCCTTAGTAAATCCAAATTGTTTATTATGTAATAATTATTGAGATTAAAATGACCCAATAATTGATTGAATATAATTTTTTCAAATATTTTACTAAGGGCTGGTAGGATGGATATCGGTCTATAATTAGATGGGTCACTTCTATCACCTGATTTGAACCAGTGGTAGAACCTTGCTATATTTCATCAAATTTGGAAATTGACCGATATCTACGCATTCATTAAATATTACAGCTAAATAAGGGGCAATAATGTTTATTATATTTCTTATTAATATTTAATATTTCTACTGATATACCCCACAAATCTTCTGTTTTCTTTATATTTATATCTTTAAAAGTTTTAAGTATAGTTTCCGAGTTGATGTGGTGGAAACTAAAGAAGTTAAACACTCATCTACACTCGATCGAAGATGATCCGCATTAGGCAAGAGTAATGATTGAGTCTAATCCCATCATAGTAGCGATGAATTGATTACTATGCTAGAGGCCTTTGCCCTGCGGTGAGACAGTATATAGGCTGATACTTTTTTACTTTATACGAATAGCCAAGGATTTATACCCAATGCACTCGTACCCTTAATTCCGAACCCCGAGGTCACGAACTCACGACCCGAATGGCACACGTTAAAACAGCATAAAGCAACGTTGCAGCTGCACTCGAAATACTCGTCAAATATTAACATAAGCTCGTTATTCTGGAATAAGGCTGTGCTCAAGTATCGATAAAAAGTAATAAAAGGAATAGAACTATTCTTTAAGTTTAGGTATTAAGTTTAAGCATATTATTTATTAAGCTACAACCATGTCAAATATTATGTTATTCCTATCGCGATTATAAAATAGTCGATATCAATACAATAAGTGGTGGATTTATGTAGCTTGTCTAAAATGTAACCGTATATTGTGATACAGACCCTAAGTATTAATACTCTTAAAATAGATGAGATAGACGAGTTCTTGAGAGCAGACCGCGTCTCGGAAAGCGTAGATTAGGGTGCCTTAATCATCGCCGATGATTTTTTTTATTCTTTTATTGGAAAACACAACATAATTAGGTATTACAGTCATGATTGCGTTACATTTAGGTACGTTGCATTTTAACATAATAAGAAGGACTTTAGTCCTAAACGTGTTTACACAAATATTCACTAGTCGCTTGGTGATTGATGATGATTTATAAAATTAATAACATCTTAAACAATTTCAACGATATTCGTAGTCAACTTCTGTCCTCTATGTAAATATCGACATCAAAACTATCACAGGCCTAATTCCAGATCGTTTTTTTTCTCCTTCCCATTTCGTTACGTTGCTGTTTTTATCTCTCTTGTGTTACGGAAAACGCAAACATGGCTTGTTTTATTCGACTTTTTATCGAGAATGTTACGGATAAAGTGAACATGATAGTCCGTACAAGTAACAGATATTAAAAGATTCGAGTAAATATTTAATACTTTATATTCCTGCCGCTTCATTTCGCCACCGTTCTACTCGACCACAGTTTCACCCCCATCATTTAAACTGATGGCAGTCTTCAACTGTGCATTTCTCAAGAAACTTTCTGCGTAGTACCACAAAAATATGAAATGAACTATCTCCTGCGGTATTCCCGGACCTATACGACCTGCAAACCTTCAAAAAGTAAGCGTATTCCTTCTTAAAGGGTTAGCTCGGCAGCGCACTTGTGACTCCTCTGGTGTGGCGACGGTAATCGCTTACCATGAGGTGACCTGTCTGTTCGTCTGCCCCGTACCTACATTATAAAAAATATATACACGTATTTAATTCAAGAAATCATTGCTTCATATTTTCTGGCGAATTTCACGGTACAATGTTCTTTATGACATACTTTATTACCGCGTGCGTGATCAAACGTACCTTTGATCACGGAAGAAGGAGAAGGGTAGAAATATTTTTTTGACGTAGCTCAGTGTTGAAGCCAGGGAACATGACGTCATAATACAATAAGTTTTTGAAATTGTTCAAGCAGGGGATATACATCATAGCGTGCATTTCCCAGTTGCATCCAAAGGTATTACAATTGGACTCAGGGTACCTGTACTTAGACCATGATTCAGGATTTGGGGAGTCGGGCAGTTACAATGAAGCAACTGTCGTCTGACCTTCGAAGCCTTTTAACAGGGTTACCCGTTTCAGTAACTATCCGAAACGTGCATGTTTTCATCACCGCCGAGCTAATGGTAGCAGTATGCATGTCGATTTAGAAAATATACTCGGCTTTTTATCCGCTGATCTATCATCACTCTTTCACTATCATGATACCTACTTGGATAATCTCACACAAACCCTGTTTTTTGTATCTCTAACAGATATTATTACATATTTACTCGTACCTAATTTAGTAATGAAATACGCAGTCAGAACTACCCACTCATGATAGCCCTATTCTTCAGGGCAAGTTATAATTGGGATATATGACTACGACCGGAGCTAGGGTTGCCACGTTTCATAACAAGCCGGACAATTAAACCAGTTTGGCCGGACCTTTGGGTAAAAAGGGTAGCCTTATGTGTCAACTCAGTGTTATGTAGTATGTGTCGTCTACAAGGGGGAAGTTCCTAACGGGCTTATCGTATCACCTACAACGGGAGTGGTCCTTCAGAGCTCGTCGTTGTCCCCCTACACAAAAAGCCTAATCAAAATCCGGACAGGCCAGAAACCTTCTAATTTGGCCGGACACGCAACCAAAAAGCCTAACTATGTCCGGCTTCACACAGAGACGCCTGACAGCCCTAGGCGGCCATGTTCGCGATCCCTGCAACTTCCGCTCTCAATAATTCATTCGTTTATCTGGTGAAGTCTGCTTCTACATACCATATGATTAATCGCAGTGGCGTTAAAAAAGATTTTAATATCTTTTATTTTATGTGGTAATATTTTGGTTGGAATACGGTTTAAAAATGCGACCTAAGTTTTCCAATTTATAGCGCAGGACTTCTCGCTGATGCTAGTTCAGCCCATGAAGTTTCATCTTTCACTCTAGAACAATAGGCACTAAATGTGCCCAGGTTTAATTTCCGAGTCGAGCAAAAAGTATGTTTCGATTTTTTTAAACATAGCTCGGGTTTGTGATCACCGATCCGCACTAGGCAAACGATGACTTGATTTTTATGATGAAATGGAGGCCTTTGCGCTGTAGTGTGGCAGTATAAAAGCTGATACTTTACTTTACTTTTTTACCTTAGTTGTTCAAAATGGTTAGTAGATTTAACGAGTCATGCGTTTACTTTGCCGTCTTCCGAGAAAAGTCGAAGTCATTATCCCGGAATTGTTGTTTACTCTATCGGGAGGCCATATAATATAAAGTCCGCAGAGTCCCGATAAGTCCCGTCCATTTGGCAACCCTAGTTAGCTTCCTAAGATTATACGTTCTCGAGAATAATATCAGTCATTTACACACCGTCGCATTTTATTGGACGGGTCTAAGAGATGCAATAAGGTTGTTTTGCCGCAATCAATCAATTTTAGTGTTATATTTGTGTTTCCTCTGTTGTCTGATATCTGTAACACAAGTGCTAAAGGTATGGCCATATATGAGGTGTTGCCTGTGAATTTATTTATTTACTTAAATAATTTGGTACGTTCATCTTCTTTAATGTCGTGTAATGCGCTGTTATAAACTTAAAAAATGCATCATTATCATATTAGCCCACATACAGGGTGTATGTGTGTTCATTAACATCCTTCTAACCACGTTTTCTACGAAACAGTCTGAAAAACATTTGTTCTACTAGTTTTGAAAATACGTCATAAAAAATTTCGGTTCCCCACGCAAAATTAACAATTCACCGACTTTGTACGAAAAGTAGACATTTTTATGCGAATTCATAGAGCACATGTTGTTTAGAATGATGGGTAGAAAACGTGGTCAAAGGGAGGGGACAGATATATGCTGTATATCCTGCTGCTGCTGATTATAGGCTTCTTTTTTATCACGCCACTTCCTACGTGTCCCCTGCCAGCAGATCCGGATTCGGCGACAGGCCGTATAGGCCACGGCCTAGTTACGACACCCTCTTTGAAGTATCTAAATAACTATGTTTTAGTAAGGTATGTACATGGGCGGCAAAAGTTCTATTGTTTAGGGGCGTTTCAAAGTTCTAGGATTGATATTCTGTGGGTTAACTCATATTAGCTCTAATAGTATGCAAATCTACCTGGCTTTCGACCACTAACTCACTTTAATCTTCCGCCATTAAACCTAACAAACTTTACTAAATACCTATATTTCGAGAGTTAGAAATCTACAGTTGATCAGTAACTAAGAAGTTCTGATTATCTAAATCCCATCTCGACTTCCATCAATGTGAGAAGAAGTTTTGTAAATATTAAAAAAACATGTTTGTTTAATTGATTTAAGAAATACTATAATAATTAAAGACTGGTTTACATAGTGCGAGTAATTATTTTGTGGTGCGAGTTAGCGTTCAAGTACATAGCTGATTTGACAAGATTGGCAAGCCGGGTAACTATACACTGATTCATAATCATGTAAAGTGAACTCACAGATGGAAATTACCAGTTTCTATGCATTTTGACATTTTGCATGTGTCAAATTGAGTGATAATGTATGGGGATGATATGATTATGAATCAGAGTATAGGCAGCACTGTGTTACTTGAACTATTATGTATTCTGTGACTGTGTAGATAAATAGTCTTAAAACTTTTGTTATGTTTTATTTCCATGTAACAAAGACATAATTTAGTACGGGTATTGCATTTGTGATTCATTTTTCAATTCCAGTTTTTTATGTTATAAATACTTCCTATGCATGTAGATACTGCAAAAAATCTATTGATACAAAAAATATTCCAAAACGTGATTATAGAAAAAACTGCAATACCTACAAGGCAAGGTGAATGAAGGACTTTGGTTTTTCTACGCTAGGGCTTCTTATACATTCCGTTTGTTAGTGTTACTTGTAGTGGTACTAGTGATCAATAGTGAGTGATACATAATTTTAGGGACAGTTTTTTGAAATCATTGCTAATTTATAATTTACTTTACGGCTCGACCGGAGTGATACCACTGCCTCACAGAAAACCGGCGTGAAGCAGCCCCTGTGCTGTGTTTCGCCGAGTGAGTGAGGGTACCGGAGGCCCACTCGGGGGGGAAGGGGGTAAAAGGTTGGTAGCGCACTTGTAACTCCACTGGTGTTGCAAGTGTTCATGGGTCGCGGCAAATGCTTACCATCAGGTGATCCGCCTGCTCGCCTGCTACCTATCACATAAAAAAAAACATAATTATAGGGACAGTTTCAATCATTGCTAATGTATAATTTACTTACCTACCTACATTGCTGCGCGATTATACTTCAGTGGACAGAATAAAACGTCGTAAGTGCCTCTCTTTTGTGCAGACTGTACAGATATGCTCACATTTCTGGTGAGTGAGAGAGAACACTACAGTTACTATTTATAAGACTTCACCTAAAGAGATCCAAGTTACGTACCTGTCCTTTAGCAAGTTTATTACTAGAGGTAACTTAAGAAACAACAAACTAACTTAGCACGATTAATGGCAAGATATTAAGTTACGAGCGTTTAAACTTAAATTAACTTATACAGACACAGATTCCAGTTCACCGCTCCAAGTAGGACATCTGAGTGTGACGTCATCGTTTACGTCGATACACTCACCCCGTGACGCAAGCAAGTGATAAATTACATACATTTTGCTACGTAAATTTTGTCCGTCCAATGTGTTTGTTCGCGATTATCCAGCTCGTCGGATAGATTAAGCTTATAACGAATGGCGGGGTGTAAGCCTAATAATTACATTGATTTTACAACCTTTCCCAAAGTTGGCAATAATGTCCTCTTTAAGCCTAAAAGGGCATGATCCACTCATCCCATGGTCTTTTCCGCCTTCTTCTTCTTCTTCTTAGCATACGAACCGAATCGTGGGAGACGCCATCGGTACTTGAAAGACATAGATTAGGGAGAGAGTACGGTGGCCAGCACATCAAGTTACTACAATCTGTCAAATTTCTTCAATCGAACCTCACTTTTATGTCAAACGTGTTTGGTTCAATATCAACTGAGGAAATTTGACAGATTGTAGTAACTTGATGTGCTGGCCACTGTACATACCGAGCTCACAGTCACGTGTTTTATTAGTACACGCCTTAGATGGGGAGAAGTCAAACAGATATGGAATAGAGATATGAAGGGAGTAAAGCGAACGTCATACAGGCAAGAACCTAATAGGGCCTTGCCATGGCTCCTTCCCGCCTTCTTGGCATTCGGACCTTCGGGACCATGTACATACATATTTTATAAGTCTTTAACAAAACTATCAACTCTTAATATTTAAATTTTTTAAACTTAAATCTTCTTCAGTTCAGTTAAATCACACATAAATCTTTCCATTACTTCTTATGAATGTAACATATTAATTCTTATTTATGTAATATTTCTCATTTACTTAACCCGTTGCTTTTTCCCTTACTCTTTCCTTTTCCTTTGCCTTTCCACTTTCCTTTGCCCTTGCCTTTTTTTGTTTCTTCTCCTTTTTCTATTCTGTTTTTTATATCTGTCCTTCTTTTCTTCGAAGTTTATCTATTGTTTTTCATATCTATAAGATTTTGTTTTTCAGGGAATAATTTTACGTTTCCGCGTTAATACGGGAAGAATAACGAAGAAGTAATCTTTTATTATCTCAATGTGGCGCAGCTTTAGGAAAGGGTCTTATTTCTTCAAGTACTACAAATAAAGTTGAGGGCAAGTTCTCATTGTATAAACATGTGGGCACATAACGGTGTAATGTCTTATAGGGAATGGTATATTGTTTTGCAGTTGCATTAGCACTTCTAATGTCAAAAATGACTTGATGACAAGCTCTTTCTACGACATCCTTCGGTGTATCAGCTCGTTAATTTATAGGTCCTCATCGTGCTGTTGCAATAAAAAAGAAATATTTATCAAGAATCGAATAAATGGATTAATTTTAAAGATATTTGAAACTTAAAATATTGTTGGGGTTGGTTGACTAAATATTCAACCAGCCCCGAAAGAAATTAGTCTACCAGCCCCAAACGACATTTTAAGTTTCGATGGCATGGATAACTTACACACTGTCCCCTAATAAAGAAATAACACATGAAAGAATATCAATATGGACTCATAAAACAATCTGACTAATAGGCAAACGGTTAATATAAAATGTGTAGGTACCAAATCAAAAAATATGCAACACGAAAATATTACTTACATGTTATGAAAACAAATCACGGGTCATTGCTCAAAAACGGTGTGTGCCCGCGACGCGGCGTTACCGACAACTGAGCGGGGGGCGGAGAGTGATGCGTGGCTGCGCTGGGATGACATAATACTCAAACCGTTGGCGAGTTTTTGGCGATTAGTCTACCTACCCCTATAGTCAACCATCCCCGGTCTCCCCTACGAGCACAATATCCGAAAATGACGCACGTTAAATTCATTATGATGATTAGAAGGATCACGGTAAAACGCCAGTGATAAAAGCACCGTACATGGCAATTAAAAATGACAAATACAAAAATACCCACTTCCCATTTGTCCAAAAAAATGTCAAACAAGTCTCAAGTTTATTGCAGTCCCGCAAACAAAGGCAAAGCAATTAATTAAAAGAGCTACTCTTTATTTTGGGGCTGAAATGAAAATCCCGAATCCGTGGTTTTACAGCTGAATTTATTTCATTTGACAAGCTTCCCTGATGGAGTGCCCCTTCAGATAATTTGCGTTTAGCGTTGAGGAAATCTATAGGAAAAGGAGGTCGTCAGTAATTTATTGCTAAGATTTTATCTTTAAATTTTTGAAGTAACCATTGAGTAAGTATTAGTATTTTTTTTTTTAAATAAATAAATGGAGACAACATCACATACATCGTCCCGGTCCAAGGTTTTCCCTTGTACTATGGAAACCAGAAATAACGAAGGAACTACAAACACCCAATCTAAGGTTGAGATAATTTGAGATACACACAGAGACCAATGCCAAACTGTGTATCAGTAAACGGTTTTAACTTTAACAATCACTTCTACCAAGAAAACTGCACAAACTTATTTAATTTTAAAATTGTGTATGTTGCTGGTGTCTATGGGCGGCGGCCGTATTCATGTTTTATAAAAAAAATCATGTTTTATAACCAATGGGGCATGGGGCTATGACATATATACTATACGCTATGACATATATTTATTAAGCGGCTGCGGCAATTAATTTCATGACTTTATCGACATTTACAGTCTATTTAGGGTTCATGCCCAATTCCACTTGAATTCTATCACTAATTTGACGTCCTGATTGCCCATTCTCATGCCACCAACATTAATCTTGTGTACAGTCAAATTAATCATATCTAATCATAAACCTTTATTGCCTCATTTTGTCCAATTAAGGTCTTAAAAATAACATTCTGTCCGCAAATATCAAAGTAATAAATTCTTCATAATTATCATGATTTATTAAAAGTAAAATAAACTTTGATAATAATTTTAAATTCAACATTAAGTTATGTTATAGGCCATTTTGCAACAGATGCTCTTTTATTTTATACAAAAATCGGTTATCTAATTAATGTTCTTAATCCCTTCTATTTAGTGCTTCTACTTAAAAACCACTAAGTATAAATTCAAATGAAGTTTGATCTTCTTTCTATTAATATATCAAATATCTATTTCAGTTATTGCGGGTTTGTCTTGGAAAAGTCTTGACAAACCAGCGGCAACGTGATCCTACACGGATTCCTTTTTTTGCCGCACAGAGCCCTAAAAAAGACCCTTAATATGGGTGGCAGAAGGGACGACATGACGTTATGTAAATGTCCTCGATCATAATTCAACCCAATTTTTGAATATTGGCCAATTGTACTTCTCCATTCTGTTGACCCAAATTCTGTATTGTTAATCGATATACTTGATCTGCCAACAAGCGTTTATTTTGGAGTTTTAATGTCATTAATGTATAGCGTATGAACACGAAAGGTATTGGACTGCAACAGACGCTGATGATATATTCTAGGATAGCATTGTTTTCTAAATAGACCTTTTCGATGTATACTTAAACTGGTCCAGACCAACAACAAACATTTTACACTCCTTTGAACTAGCAGTTGTTACATTATGCACTATTACGAGCACAATATCCGAAAATGACGCACGTTAAATTCATTATGATGATTAGAAGGATCACGGTAAAACGCCAGATAAAAGCACCGTACATGGCAATTAAAAGTGACAAATACAAAAATACCCACTTCCCATTTGTCCAAAAAAATGTCAAACAAGTCTCAAGTTTATTGCAGCCCCGCAAACAAAGGCAAAGCAATTAATTAAAAGAGCTACTCTTTATTTTGGGGCTGAAATGAAAATCCCGAATCCGTGGTTTCTACAGCTGAATTATATTTCATTTGACAAGCTTCCCTGATGGAGTGCCCCTTCAGATAATTTGCGTTTAGCGTTGAGGAAATCTATAGGAAAATGGAGGTCGTCAGTAATTTATTGCTAAGATTTTATCTTTAAATTTTCTGAAGTAACCATTGAGTTAGTACTTTAGTTATCTTTTTTTTTTTAAATAAATAAATGGAGACAACATCACATACATCGTCCCGGTCCAAGGTTTTCCCTTGTACTATGGAAACCAGAAATAACGAAGGAACTACAAACACCCAATCTAAGGTTGAGATAATTTGAGATACACACAGAGACCAATGCCAAACTGTGTATCAGTAAACGGTTTAACTTTAACAATCACTTCTACCAAGCAATACTGCACAAACTTATTTACTTTTAAAATTGTGTATGTTGTGCAGTAGTAGTGCATTCCAAATTCGGTTCTGATTCCGTACTAAGTAGCTTAAGCACTTGTGTTTCAGATATCAGACAACACAGGAATTACAATTACAAAATATTTGAATCCATAATTATTACACCCAGACCCTGAACCAATACAAGTGTTCATCACATGAATGTTTGTCTAGGGTGGATCCGAACCCTCGATCTTAGCGTAGCAGGGATTCTAAGAAATGCGCCTCACCGGGCCAGTCAAATTATATTACACGAGTGGCCCGCCCTCGCTTCGCTTCGGTATTTTAATTTTAAAGAACAAAGTAGTATTCACAACAATCAAAGTGATGAGTAAAAAGCAATTTTACTGATACTTACCTACTTATATTGATAATTTGGTGATCACAAACCTAAATGAAGGAATCTCAAAAAGATTTACTTGTATCTATAATGCCTATATTTTGTCTAATCAAGCAACTTGGCTTCCTACCCTACTTTCAACGCTAAGAATACTCCAACCATCAAAATAACCTCTAAATCATCTTTCCAGATAGTGGCAGAGCTTCGGTCGTCAGTCGGATGCCGCCGATGTGGTCATCGCATACGCCAGTGCACTCCTCGCAACCATGGTGAGTGTTTATGGAGTGATAACTGACTGCTGAGAGACACATGCGCATGCCTCTCATAAACAGGGTGGAGTAGGGCTGTCGAGTTTTGATTTGCATAGTAAAAATTTTGTTGAAACTTATATCTGACTGTTCTACGTAAGAGTAATCGATTCTTACATGCAAAAACAATGCGACGCTGTATTTGACAATAATAACGCAATTGTCTAAACTCTGATTTTTAGCCATGTGGAGTACACTGACAAATGTCAATGTGTCATCCCCATACATTATCACTCAATTTGACAGATGCAAAACAACAAAATGTATAGAAACTTGACATTTGCATCTGTCATTTTACTCTACATGATTAAAAATCAGAGTTTAGGTACATCTATTTGCATGCTCTATTACGAGTAAGTAAACGTGTTTGATACGTCATGTAATAATAATGCGACATGGCTGTTTTAGACGGACATCTCACAATAATAGGGGTGTTTTTGGCTGTTAAAAACGCGATTGTCTAAGTATATTTTTTTTGGAGAATTGTTGAAAACCGTGTCACTATTGTGATTTTTTTATGATGTCACAGTATATTGGCTCGCTTTAGCCCGATGAGATGACATCGCTTCGGTTAGCATTGTCACATAGACAACGACCTGCGAGTTTATTCGACACCTATTGTTTGAAAGAATCCATTATTATTACATAAGTTCAAAAAGTTCTCATTTTTACCAAGACAAATGACTGCATGGTGTCGAAAGAAAAACAAGAGAGGTAAAAATAATGTCGTTAATATTTGAGAAGACAGAACTATTTCCAAATTTAATTTGTTTCAAGCATAGATGAAAGTTATATTTCTTCAAGCAAAGACATTTCTGACTCTTTCAACCTCACAGTAAGTGTCCTTCCCTTTGATCTGCGTCAATAGTCCAGTAATAGTGCTTGATAACTATGAGTCGCAATTTCGATTCATCAATAGAATGGGTTTCCACCGTCCAATATAGGTTTTTGCCCAAATCGTCTTCGGATGATTAGTTTTCCTCATTCAGATCAATACACCCTTGTATCTAACATAGTAACTTAAAGCTTTGCTCAAGATGTTTTTCCTCACTGCTGAGCTAACGGTAAAATTTATAATAAAGGTGCTCGCATTTGAAACTCTCGATCTTACAACTGAGCTATCATTATCGTCTTCTTTGATCTGCATTATTTCGATACTATTTCCATGCTATTTCCGTATTATGCCGTGTCTCACGTCAAATGTCCGGAGACATATTTACATTTTCATATTAAATTTTATCGCAACAGCAATTTCCTTAACCAAGTCATGGACACCTGGCCTCTATTTCACTACGCTGACAATTGTCAGTGACATGTGTAAAGAGCGTAAGCACTACTCGCACGGCCGAGCTATTTTGAACTCCGCGTACCTATAGAATACTACAATTGTCACGCAAATCCAACATAGCTTCATTCTCATGTCAAAATTCACCTACGACTTTAAAATAATAATGTCAACTAGAAATAATAATTCTAGTTTCATAAAATCATTGTTAAACATATTTTCTTTCGTAAGATTTTTTTATAGATAGTATTTTATTAAGTAGATATTATGTCATATTGACAATTGTCACTTTACATATTGTGTCGCCAAGAATTTTGTTGTCAACTCGGTGAAATAGGGACCTGATCTCACCTATTGTGTAGCTTTGTTTATAAAAATGACGATTAATAGTCGGGGGTTGACACACCCCCTCTCATGATGACAGTTACAAGCCTCGTCATCCTCTTGGCATAAAAAGCAAAACAAGCCGTAAACACAATGTCATGGTAGCAGAGCACATAAACTGCTCTAAGTGGGGATAAATCAAGGTCGTTATTACCATTCCGACAGAGCACAGGCCGCTGGGGACGTATGGAGCAGTAAACAGGCGATCAACGGTATAAGAGTGCTTGGGATGTTAGCGAAATGAGGGTACGGTCGCAACTCTATGAAGAGGTGGTTTTTGAGGCAGAGAAGTAAAGCCTAGTTTTGATTATCCATCCCAATGTTAGCTATCCACATGGACCATCAGTACTGGGGGTCGTGGATTAAAACTGAGCAAGTGCCTACCTCTGACTTCAAAATCCATGTGCGTATTTCTACCCACACGATGGACTGACCAGATAAATACCATTGTGGGTGACTCATTAAACGAATGCGCCAGGATGACGGCTAGTCGAGAGAAATGGCGAGGCATCGTGAAACGCATTCTGTCTGCCCCTTCCGTCGGGAAAGCAAATGCATGACGACCACGACCGCTCTGTCAAGCATCGATGAAGAAGAAGAAGATTTCTACCATTAGTTCAGCGGTGAGGAAAGAGATGGCAGTCGCTTCATTGTAGGTAATTACAAAAATTCTTAACATACTTTTGCTCGACCCAGGAATCGAACCCCGGGGACCCCGAGATCACGGCCAACGGGCTGTAAAATTGCTTTAATTAGCATCACACAGGTTTGAGCCCAAACGACATAAAGTTCTTCTGGAAAAAATGAAAGTAAATAAGTAGATACTCAAAGTTTGCTATAGGTATTTCTTTAATGTAAAACGAGCTAAGGAAGACATTTCCAAACGGTACAAAACATGAGAAAAATATGTACATATTGTATCATGAGTATGAGTATAAGGTAATTCTCGTAAAAGAGCGTTTCTTTTATGATTTTCCTATACAGCAGAAAAAAATCTTACACAATTATGAACCATATTCCATTGTCATAAGTGCAAGAATGTTTAGGTACCTACTTATATCAGTTTGCGGCCAGTATACCCTCCATTTGATCGGATCCAACTATCCTTGATAGCGATATCTTTATGTTGATCCCGTATATTGGGTTCTTCTCAAATAGGTCTCATGTGTTGACTATAGATTTAATTGGATGGACAGAGAAGTCGCTGATGCGTTGCCGGCCTTTTAAAGAGGAGTACGCTATTCTCTTATGCTTTCACTTTGAGGTCCCTAAGTCATAGCACAAGTCATAGTCGTCAGGAAATACTGCCGCAACTTAAACATTCTACAAAACTGAGGTTTGTGGAGGAAAATTCCACGAGAAACGCACAGTGCTGAATCCCCAACCATCAAGATGATGGGAATGGAATGACAGCCGCTTGCGTGTGGTTCGATGTAAGAATTCAACCGCAGGAAGTAGATCGAACAGTTGAACAGTGGTTTACCGCGTGTTTACCGCATCTATCACGGGGAGTGCTTTGAGGAACTCCTCAGAGCACTCCCCGTGATAGATGCGGTAAAGAATAAAAAGGAAAGCTATAGCACATAAGAGTGAGTGCACATCTCACGAATGCGCCGCAAATGTGTAGCTCGCAAGCCACTCACAACATACAGTCCAACGTCAATAATAATAATAAAATTGCAAACTGGATCCAAATGAGTTTCATCAATTTTTATTGAGGAATTTCTCGCGCCGAAAATACAGCTACTTTTGGATGTAGCTATGCTGGAAAATGAAATGCCAGAAATATAATAAACTTGCTCCCAGAAAATTAAAAAGCGCTACAGAGATAAAGAATTTTTTTTACAAATTTTCGAAGTTATTAAAGAAAAATCCTCGGATAAAGCCGTACTATGTGGCAAAATAACCGTGTACTGTAGGTACTGCCTACTCTTAAGTAGCGTGTTTACTTTTTTACTTTCTGGTTGCACCGAGTAAGTATCAGTTCTTCATTCGTTGATGAAAAGCTCGGAATTGGCAGCCAGATAGAGTTCGGCTCTCCTTTAATTGAAAACATGCAAAGGGACTAAGTATTTACATTCGAAAAACATTGGAACGTTTAGAAGCCAACGTATTTCGATGAAGCAAACACATGCGAGTTAACATCGAGAAACATGTCGTATCCCTTAAGGTTGTCTAACTTAACATAATCGACCATACATCATGTTACACATTCAAGTATTTAAAGCTTATAAATCTGTCTAAAAGGCCGGCAGCGCACCTGTGAAGCCCCTGGAGTTGCAGGTGTTCATGGGCGACGGTAATCGCTTAACATCAGGTGATCCGTATGCTCGTCTGCCCCCTATCCTATAAAAAAAAAAAAAATATCCTTAAAAAACGTGGGAGAGCCACGTTTCGGCATGAGTATGCCAGGTCGACCGAGGTGACGGCCTCACGGAAGACCGGCGTGAAGCAGCGCTGTGTTTCGTCGAGTGAGTGAGGGTACTGGAGGTCCAATTGGGGGAATAAGGGGTTTAAGTTTGGCAACGTCTCTACTGGTGTTGCAGGTATATCAATGTTACAGGTAAAACCTAATCAGTTTACATAGCAGTGTAACCATTTTTTAATTTGCCCCAGGGCCCTTGGTTACCTAGCTACGCCACTGATTACACTAAATCTCTCTTCTAAAATTATCTGTAACTGAGTCGGCAGCCCTATTTAAACGTATATTTGAGGGTGCTGAACTGTACCTTTGAAGTCCCTACTTGTGCTAATGTTGAGTGTGCTCTGAAGGACTCGTTTTACACGCCCATAATTTAATCCAACAATTCGATATCAGGTAACATAAGCCAGTGTCGGTATTTCACTTGGAATTTTTCGAACTAGTTGGGACTTTGAATGGTAGGTAATTAAGGGTGAACAAAAAAACGCCCCGGTTGGTCTAGTGGTTGAAGTACCGGGCCGTGATCTCGGGGTCCCGGGTTCGAATCCCAGCTCGAGCAAAAGTATGATGCGAATTTTTCGAACATAGTTCGGGTTTGTGATCACCAATCCGCATTAGGCAAGCGTAGTGATTAAGCCTAATCCCATCATAATAGCGATGACTTGATTTCTATGATAGAGGCCTTTGCCCTGCAGTGGGACAGTATATACACTGATACATTATTTATAGGCCAACGCTTGACCACAATCGCACCTGATGGAAAGTGATGATGAGGTCTAGGATGGCACGCGTTTGCCTACAAGTGAACAAGCATTTTCTATTGCCTTAAAATGTCTAAGATGTAACTATGAGAAGTAATTAAATTGTTAACGAAACAGGAAAAGATAAAGAAAAAACAGAGTAGATATAATAAATAAGTTACGTAGCGTATAATGATCTAAAAATTAATCATAATTTGAACTCGTGGAACAGTGATTATCCAAGCAAGGACAGGTACAGCTCAGTTTTTAATACTAGTTCTTGCTAGACATTGAAACATAGCAATTTTTGCAAATGATTAGTTAAATTACACACTGAAAAATACTTGGTATTCCATAATCGTGGGAACTTCTATTCATAATTCACATTCGGGCCTAGATTCTCTATAGATATGTTAATACAACCTACTTTATTATCCGCTAAACTGACACTTTTCCAGAGCATTAAATTTTCCTTTTCATTACTTTCTCTTAATATGCAAAATTATTCCTGGTTTCCTTAACCTTAACTTCAATATTGATTTAAGCAAATCTTTTGTAAGTAAGTATAGGCCAAGTGAATTGATAGTATAATATCTAATAATGGCTGTATTTGGCCGGGTGAGTGAGAGTACCGGCGGCCCAATCGGGGGTGAAGGGGTTACAGATTGGCAGCGCACTCAACTGCTGTTGCCAATAGACACCCACCCGTCTATGGGCGGCGGCAATTGCTTACCATTCTGCTCACACACACCTATCGTTATCCTATTTGCCTATGATGACATAAAAATGTAATAAGGTAGGACTCAAAGAAGAAAACTATAGCGTAACTAGGTATTGTTATATTATTACCTAGTGAATTGCCGTGAAATGAGGCCACAAAGCTATATTTTATAGACTGCCATCGTCGTATTTCCGAGGTAAAATGTGTTGTTCTCCGGTGAGCCCCAGGGAAGTGGGAATTATTGCAACCGCAGCCTGAATTTTCCTTACAAATACATATAACTTCATCCACTCCATCGAGAAATCTCAGTTTGCCACTGGAAATTCGACCCTATATTGTAGCTGAAGAGTTGAGTGTAGGCAAATGTGGATAACTTCGTATGGGACTGAATATCCGTCGACGGAAATAAGGCGGCAAATGCAAGCGAAATAGCGTACAATTAAAATCGGTGATGAAATGAAGATACAAGTACCTATAGGTAGATATGTACCTGTATTGTATTAACTATTAAGTATAAGATTTAGTAAAACGATACTTAACTAGAGGCGTTACCTGCCTGAAAAGGCAACTATTAGATACCTACGCCTCAGAGGTTATTTTAAAATTACTTATAGAGTACCTATGCAAGTCCTATTGAGGTACAAAAATCGAATAAATACTTAATACTTTATTTACTTTTTATTTATAGGGAGAAATATCAAAAAAAAAACTTCAAACATTTTGTTACGGGACAATAATGCGATCAAAGAGATACATTTCAGCAAAAAACGTGTAGGTAATGGGTTTGGAGATAACACATTGAACAAACACTGGCCGGTAACACATGGAAAACCGCCATCGAAAATTTCACCGTCGTCATTTGTCATTTTTATTTGAAATGTCATAATTTTTGTTGTTTGGATAAAACGCGGGATTTGCGGCCGTGTTTTGATTTAAGTACCTATTTACGTAAAATATTTGCTGATAGATCACAAGTTATTTAGTAATAATTAAAGAAAAAAATTAAACCCTCGACTTATGGTAAGTTGTTAATTATTAGGTACATTTAACCTAACTATTAGATTATTTCCATTTCATTGTTCATAATTTCTACTTATTTTTCCTATTTCAAATGAAATGATAATACCGTGATATCTCAACAAAACAAAGCTAATTAAACAAAGCGAACAATCCCGCAACAGAATAAAGGCGATGAAATAAATTCACCAGCACTTGCTAAGTTGGAAAGTGCAGTGGGAACGCGGGGGCAAAGTTGCTTCGCGACGGTTTGCTCTTGTATAGCGGCAGGCGTTACTAACTTTTGTTCTATAACTTTGTGCACTAGATTTGTGAGATTGCTTATTATTTTAGATTTTACTCGTGAAGTTTGGCGTTGAGTTAATTGTAGCACGTGTTGCTTTGGACAAACGCTTCGAGATGCCATTATTGCAACTTACCTACTGAATAACTTATCACGACATAAGGACTACCTACCTATCCAAGTCGTTTTGTTGAGTTAGTATTTTTTTTCTAATGATGTGTGATTTTTGATAAAGTTACTTAGATACGATACATAGGTAGTACTATCGTATCTATGTAACTTCATCAGATAGTACCTATTGTATCCATTACTTCTTTATTTAGCAAAACTCTTCGCAAGCCGGGTAAGCGTCAACCTTTTACTTAAATAGAATAAAAGAAAATGGCAGTTGTCTCAGACGTTCTCTGTTCGCATTCGTTTGCCACATTTCAAGACCGACATAAGTACTTAGATTACTTTTAAAAGTTGGAGCGAATAGTTGGCGCGAGAAAAGCGGGGCCTCCTATTACAGAGGAAAAGGGAAAATGCTGACCTGTGCTTGCGTAATAAGGGTTTTCTGAACAATTTCTTTTTTATAAAGGTAGGCCTAGTGTTTCCACGTTTTCGTTCCACCATTGTGTCGTCCGAGATATCGCAGGAGGGATGAAGTCGCCAAGGACGTTAAAGTACTAAACGTGCATGATTAGTCGGAATTACTTAGTACAAGACCGACTAAAATGGCGAACTTTGATGTCGAAGGCCAAGGCCCATCTTAGATCGCTGAGCCAGCGTAGTAAGTAAGAAAGTAAGGCAGACAATCCCGAAAATCGGCCACGAAGCAGTTCTAGGAAATGATGGCCGTTTTGCCGTGAAAGACCACAGACCACAGACGGCCACTATTAAATCAAATCACAGTCGTCAAATGTGGAGAAAATTTAGCCATGCCTTTGCCGGGCAAGGGGATACGTTATGTTCTTATTGATACTTAATAATTAAGTATAAGATCAGCATCGCAGATTGATACCTATATACCAACTATTTTACTAGAAAATATCTCAGTTTAACATTGGCATAACCCTCATACAGAAGTCTAAAGATCTAAAGTTGTAGAATTTCTTCTCGTTAAGCCACGGAACCCTAAACTGCCTTCAACCATCGAACACTTTCCGGCGTTTTCTCTAAAAATAGATGTTACCGATACATGTCGGAGGAAATTACATATCGCACTTGCCTCGAGTTGTTGTTGTTCCCCCGAATGGTTCAAGTTTCTCTTCGGAGGCTGTGAGAAATGTAACGCGATTTTGTACGCCCTACAAAATGCGTGATACCCTATCACGCGTTAGGCTAATCGTACATTGAAACACTGGTGGTGGTTACTAGATGCAACCATAAAGCTGCAGACGGATGTTTTAAAAACATTTTATTTAGCATTAGCGAAAACTGAGAATTTATCAGGCTCTGAAAATAGAATAGAATTTTCAATAAGCCTTCTCTTACATTTGCAGATTGTTTTGAATAAGTCTGTTAAAAATCACAATAAATTTGATACCATGGATACTATCGACAGAATTTAGCGCTATTACTATTTAATTGGTATAGTATTAGGTACTCAAATTTTCCTATCAATACTATTGACACGTGTGGCTATACTAACGTGGAAATACTATAGATAGCTTATTGATTTTTCTATTACTATCTACAGTCACACTATTTTCAACCAAAAATTGTTTAGTGGCGGCGGTGTGTGGCTGCCACTAAGCCGCTAAGAGCAGGCTTATTGGATTAGAAGCCATATGTGGTAGGTTCATGTTCCGGTATCAGTTCGCATCAATACTTGGAAGTCATGTTACAGAATAAATACCTAACAGTATTAAGGTTCACACTAGACTGAAAGACTTTTTTTTAACACTTCGTGTAAAAAATATGTTTTATAGAAATTTGACTGGCCGGGATTGCGCATTTGGTAGTGACCTTGCCTCATACGCCAAAGGTCGTGGGCTTGATTCCTACCCTGGACAAACATTCGTGTGATGAACATTTGTGTTTGTTCAGCGTGCTGGGTGTTATATTTGTATTTAAGTTATATATTTTGTAATCCTCTGTTGTCCGATATCTGTAACACAAGTGCTTGCGCAACTTAGTACAGAATCAGGTCAATGATGAGGTGTTCTTTGAATTTATATCTGTGCAGTGCCCCCATGGGGCTGTTGCGAACTTGTTTATTTTGTATAGTGAAGGTGGAAAGTTGAATAAAACTTTTTCACTTAATTCCCTAAAGCTATTGCGTAGAATAGAATAAAAATTACGTGATTGGAATTTGAGCAGCAACTTTTTGTTTCCATGCGATAAGGATAAATGTCGATGTACCTACACATTTTACAAATTGTGTTTTCATTTGTTTCAGAGTTTAATGTCAATCATCAAATTCGGCTACGCGTTAGTCGTGGTGTCGCTGCTGCTGATGATATGGGCTTCACTATCCAGAGCTCTAGAAGTAAGTATAGCAATGTTACTAATTAATAAATAGTCAGTGGCTTTATGGGTAGGTACTCACGTGGTAGAGGAAGTCAGATGTAGCCCTGGAAATAAACAAGAAAGAAATTGTTCCAAGTAATGATAAACCCTAGATAAGTTAAGATTCTTGGATGCACTGTAATCAAGATTACTTATGATTTCTTTCCATTGGTGATGGGCTTGCTCTTTCTTGGCTTCTCAGGGTAAACAGAGTTTCCTAGATTTGAGAAGAAACCTGCCAAAACGCACCTACACGCGTTTAAAAAAAGACCAAGGTTTATACGCGCGTTTAGGACGGTAATTTTCTATTTTGGTCCCAAATTTAATGAACATTTCTTCTTACTGCTTTTATGAAACAACATTCATACTTGTGAAAAACTGTTCTGACCTAAAAACATCAAAATAAAAGTATAACTCTCATTTACTACTCGTGAAGAGAGAGCAATAAAACGATCTGCATTAACCTATACCAATAAAATACCCAGTACATAGGTAACGCAATCTCTAAAAATAAAATACCTACGTCTTTGCAAGAATATTCCATATGGAGATTAAGTATTATAGGAACCTTTTTCCAAAAAGCTTCGAATTCAAATTCCTTATCAGAGACGATAAAATCCATTAACATAAAGTATATAGAATTGTTAATTCGCTCCCAAAGCCATATCGCCAGTTTACCCTTACCCTAGCTGGGAACCCTTACGCAATCCTTAAAAGGATTCCGGATTCTTTTGCTAGTGTTCGTCTGAGACCGTGAGTGTTCTCAATTCCAAATGTAACTATAAGTACGTACTTGTACCTATTAGTAGTGTAGGTTGCTTTAGATTGTAGTGTAGATTATGTAGGATTAAAATGTAACTGAACGCAGCCTAATGTAATATTTTGTAAATATGATGTAAATGAACGCAGCGAATGGATACATAATCAAGATTCTAATTATGAGCTAAGTGGATAAGAACGTGCCTTCTATACCGCGATTGTAGTTCGAATCCGAGCCAGCATCTCAGATATATATTTTACTCTATGCCTGCATCTATGAATTTTTCAAATCTATGTGCATATTTGTGCCGGTAAGGGAAAACTTTGTGAGGAAACCTGCACGTTTCGGTTGGTTTCTAAAACGAGTAAGGTACCTAAGCATGATTCAACATTCATGCCAATTTTATTTAAAAACTTTATCCGCACATAGGAATCTTCAAGAAATCTGTTTTCAATACTTACGAGTATTCCAAGGAATATTTCAAGTTTATATTGATCTGAATTCTGCACCAAGCACCTACAAGAAACTTTTCCAGGCAGGACAAAGAAAATATACGGGAACGACGTTACTCGAATGCTTTGTGAGCTATAAAAAAATCCAACACCTACATTGTAGATACCTACTAAAATGTATGTATGTATATGAACTTAGGCACCTAAAAGTTTATTATCTTCTACAAAAGCAGCGCCTGGAGAGCAATTATCGTGCACTCGACATTAAAGTCAAATTTAGAGATTTAATACATTCGTCCATACAAAATTCTAATTCGACTTCAATGTTGATTGCACGAGAATTGCTCTCCTGGAGGCCAATTCTCGGTTTTCGCCTTCTATGTCGAGTCGACATAAGAAATGTCGACTGTAATCTGTGTTCTCCTATTGGTTGTGCGTTCCAAGGCGAAAACCGAGAATTGGCCTCCAGCGCTGTGTTTCGTCTCTATAAGTGTTGCAGGTGTCTAGCAGCGACGGCAATCGCTTACCATCAGGTGATCCGTCTGCTCGTCTCCCACCTATCACCTAAAATCCTCTAAATAGGCCACAGTATAAAAATATAACGCGTGAGTACCGTTAAGGCAAGTACGTATAATACTCGGTGCTAAATTTACAATGTATTGACTTATGAAGAACGTGCCTGGATATCGTTACGAGCTTCGAGTTTACCGCATTATTCGATGGTAATGTTCAAACTGGAAGTATGCCAGCCACGCATCATAAGTTTGCTTTTTGGTCGTAAACAGTGGGACGGTTGAAATCTATATTTTATTTGACACAGGTTACGTTATTGAATTGTGGATACGGTAAATCGGAGTCTGAAGTTGTAGAAATGAATAATAGGTGGTGACGAAGAGTTATATTGCGTAAACGTGAAGTGGTGTAGCTAGGAGACTCGCTGTCTACACCAAACAGTAGGTCTGTGTTTCTCAAACTATGGGTCCGTCAGGGATCGAAAGACCTGCTTTAGTAAAAAACAACAGCAAAAAATGTATAGATTGATTTACATTCATTAAGTAGGAGAAGGATATTACCTTACTTACTAATAAACATTTAAATAATTAACAAATAATAAAACATATATTTTTTATTAGTATGAAGAATAAAGCGAAGGGTCGGGAGACTGCAAAATATGTTTTCATACCAGATTCAGATAATTTGAGAAACAATAGCCTTCAGCGGCCGCAGCCGTGGCTGGCCTCCCACCAGGTGGACCGACGATCTAGTGAAGGTCGCGGGAGTCCCTTGGATGCGGGTGGCACAGGACCGATCTGTATGGAGAACTTTAGGGGATCAGTGGACGTCTATTGGCTGAAACGATGAGCCTACAACCTCTTAGGTCAACTAGAGGTACAAACGACAGATTGCAATGCAGTTTGCTTTTCTTTTCAGTTGCACGTGGACAACGGCCATCCATCATGCCTGTTCCAAGCGCTCTGCACCTGCTCCAAGCCAGCAGGCGACCTCGGCATCGTCACCTGCTACCACGTGCCCCTGCTGCGGGTGCCTGCCCCCCTCAACAGCTCCAAGGTCTGGACTCTGCAGATGACGGGGAACAGAATAAGAGAGCTGGAACCTAAGTTCTTTCAAGGAACTGGTACGTAGTTTGATTCCTTATAAACCCATATCATTCCACAGTGTCATTCCAATGAATCGGACGTACGACCTAATCGGAGTTTCGGTCCCTTGTATAAGCACTGTGTGTCGCCTTTGAGCTTGTCCAGATGACGCGTGTAAGTCACGCGCTTTACATGCGATTTGTAGTTCATTGCTGTTTACGTTCTGTGTCTTGTTAACAAACCTAGCGTATTAAAAAAACGCGCGAGTAAAACTCTATGTTTGGATGTGACAGCTATATTCTCATTCTTTACGGGACGGTTTTTTTATAAGCAACCTGGTGCCGTATAAAGCCATTATGCTGCGGGGTACACATTGACAATCGATGATTTGGCAATAACAATGAAGCAACTGGCCGTTTGTTATAAAACCCTTGTAACCACACTCAGAGATGTAAAAAAAAATTGCAACACAACTATCCATAAAACACTCTAGCAAATAGTTCGAAAGATGCGCGTAAGCTAGGCGTTGGACTGAGCGGCTTGAACTGGTTTTAGAGATGACGCTCTCACTCGCTAATAACCTAATTAATTTTACAGGTATCTATAGACTGGCCATCAACCAGAACCCTCTAGAAACCATCCATGAAGATGCATTCTACGGGCTCGAGACCTCACTATGGGAGCTAGAACTAAGGCGGGACTTGCTGACCGCGGTTCCCAGCAAGTCGCTCAGGAGTTTAGCCAAGCTAAGACTCCTGGATCTATCGGGTAAGCAGATCTAATAGGTGTTAAAGTGACGTCATATTTATACTGTAACTGTTTTTTTTATCGACTATTGTTAATAATTAATTTGTCTTCGATATACCTATATTGTAAGGGTAGTGGGGAAACAATGGATGAGGCTGGCTGGTGACCGTAGGGAGTGGCGTAATAAAGAAGAGGCCTATACTCAGCAGTGGGTGAATGTAGGCTGAAATGATGATACCTACTGCTGATTAACGCCCCGTTGATCTAGTGGTTTAAGTTGCCATGATCTTGGGGTTCGATTCCTGGGTTGAGCAAAAGTATGTTTAGAATTTAGCTCGGGTATGTGATCACCAATGCGCATTAGGCAACCGCGGTGATTAAGTCAATCCCATCATAGTAGCGATGACGATTCTATGATGGAGGACTTTGCCCGGTAGTGGGACGGTATAGGATAGTATAATAGGTCAGATACCATACTTTTTTTACTTACTTACCTACTTAAGTATTATACCTACAGTTTGCACATCTTAATTAATTGTATTGCGGAAGGTTATAACAACATTCTTCGTGCAGAGGCAAAATATCATAGCAAATGTAATTAATTATTCCACGGAAGAGTAAGTGCGCACTTATATTAATACCGTGACAGTTTCCCTACCATATAAGCATTTCTCAGAAGATTTCCTAGATTCATACGGTTAATTAACCTTTCTGTCGTACTATCCATTACATAAAGTCTCTTTATATCTTCTACATGGTTATTGCCCTGTTATTGCGTGATTTTGCTTTGCTGTGGTTATTTTTGGTAGGTAATGGAATTTGATTCATTAATTACTAAGACAAGTTGATATTTAGCCTTTTTTATGTTGCGAGTTGCGACAGACAAGCCTTTGATCTCGATCACACCTATGTGTTTGCGTGTAATACTTGGTGTCACGACAGGCAAGCATTGAGCTCTCCTGTAGTGAAATGTGTGTTAGTTTAATAAGTACTAAAATTTCCTCTTTATCCAATTCTAGGTAACGAAATAACGGACATATCGGCCGATGACTGGACAAACCTGCAGACACTACAGACGCTCATATTAGCTGGCAACTCCATCGCCAACCTGCCGATATACGCCTTCTCTAGCCTGCTGAACCTGGAAACCCTCGACCTTCGGGGAAACCACCTGGCCACGGTCGATGGTGGTGTCTTTAGGGACGGCATGGGGAAACTGAATAAGGTAAGCCCCTCCTTAGTTCTTCACTCTTGATCATAGAATTAGAATGTACAAGAAGAACAACGTCAAAACAGCAAATGCAAGACTGGCAACTTTAAGACTGGCAACTTCAAGACTGGCAACTGCAAGACTGGCAACTGCTAGACTGGCAACTGCAAGACTGGCAACTTCAAGACTTACAAAACCAAACATTTTCAAGTTAGGTTAGTGCGTCAAAACCAAATCTGACCTGAATTAGGTTAGGTTTGCCAAAGGAAAGACTGGCAACTGCAAGACCTACAAAACCTTTTCATTTGGTAGGCACTACCAAAAGCGGAAAGCACATGTGTGCGTAGAGTAGTGTAACTACTTGGATTATTTCGTGTTGTCATCACAATCACTGATGGCTTTATACTAATATTTCGATCTGCGCAAGAGGGCTGGCTGGAGCTGGATACGAGTAGCCGAAGATCGATCAAAGTGGCGAGCATTTGGAGAGGTTAATTATGTCAAGCAGTGGACTGCAACAGGCTGATGATGATGATGATGAATATTTGTTAATGTTTCGATTACCACAGCACTGCCTGCTACTATTTTAATCTACATGTCTGAAGCCAAATGAGTACCTACAAGGCTATATTTTTTTTTCCAGTTGCTCCTTGGAGACAATCAGCTGACGTTCATTCCTTACGAAGAGGTGTCTCCTCTCCGCCAGCTTAGAGTGCTCGACCTCTCAAACAATGTCATCAAGCAAGTGCCTCCAGTACACGAGATACCTACCAGGCTGTCTCTTGACACATTGAAGTGAGTATCCCACTTGCTTTAGGGTCATCCTTCGAATTCCTCGAATGCTTTGTGGGTTTAAAAAAAAAACTTAATACCTACCTACCTACCTTACCAAAATAAAATGTAAGTTCTACATTGTAGAGGTGCCTTACATTTTATTCCATAGTGTAGGTGGGTGATTCTTCAAGATCAAACATCGCATCAGTCCTTAAATCTAAAATTCCTCCGAAAGTGACATCAGAATCTTAAAAGATACCAAAAATGTACTCTTTTATTTGTATGTCTGTCCCTTAATATACCTTAGCTACCTTACCTCTGGGGTAGCTTATTATAAGACCTTCACGTGTATCAAAATATTAATTTATGCAAATAAAATAGATTATTTCAGTTTTTTTTTATTTGGAATTTCGTCATTGTTTATCATTGTTCACTTAAACGGTACTCCCTTCCTGGTAATATTACTTAGGTATATGACTTTCTTTTAGGTTGGATAACAATGTTATACCGGAGCTTCATCCAGGATCATTCAAGAACTTCCTGGTTCTCAACTCGACGTCTTTGGACGGGAACCCAATCAAAGTTTTGAGAGTAAGTACTTACTATTAAGTTAAGTAAGCAATTTGAGAATCCGATCCAATTTACCCTATTTCATGTTTTTTTTTGTGATTGGTGGCAGACGAGCAGACCTATCACCTTATAGTAAGCGATTGTTGCCATAGACTCCTGGAACGCCAGAGGAGTCATAAATGCGGTTCCAACCATTAATCCCCTTTCCCCCCATTTAAGCATCCAGTACCCTCACTCACTCGGAGAAACACAGCGCAGGCGTTGCTCCACGCCGATCTACTATGAGGCCGCGGCATCACTCCAGTCGAGCCGGCCCATTCATGCCGAAGCATGGCTCTCCCTATTTCATTCTCTGATAATAACCGTAATGTTTTTTTTTCAGGAAGACGCATTCCGCAACGCAAAGATAAAGGTGCTATCCCTCCGCGACTGCGGCATCTGGGACCTCTCGCCGGCCGCGTTCGCCGGCCTCGAGAACAGCCTGCAGAGCCTCGACCTCTCGGAGAACAACCTCACGATGATCTCCAAGTTTATGCTCAATAAGCTGGACTCGCTGAGATTCTTGAACTTGAGAGAAAATAAGGTAAATTTTTGTGCAGACGGATCATCAAATCAAATAAAAAAAAATATTTGCAAGAATACACACACACACACACATCCACATACATCACATACAAGGTGTATCTGTGAACATTTACATCCCTTTAACCACGTGTTCTATCAACCATTCTGAATAATATTTGTTCAACAACTTTTCGAAATTCATCAAAAATTTTTTCGACTCCCCATACAAAATGACCAAGTCACGTGATCGATTTTGTATGGGAAGATGATTTTTTTTATGTGAATTTTCAAATGCCATAGAACAAATGTTGTTCAGAACAAGTTCAGAATGGTTGGTAGATCACGAGGTTAAAGGGATGTAAATATTCACAGATACACCTTGTATACATCTTATGGCTTGCCATAAGTATGTGGCGCTAACGCAACATAGTCTACTAAATTTCCACGTATTTTACGTACGAACCTATACGACACAAATTAGTTGTCATAGTTTAAGGGATATTTAATGTTCAAAAATACAGCTAGTATATTAAACGCCCCACGTTGGGCGCCAGTTTTAATTGGTCACAACAAAATACACAAAAGTTGATCCTTGTAAAAATGTAATATTTTTTTTTTGGTTCACAGGTGGACATCAATACATTGGCAACGAACAATCCGAATGACTACGAAATGACGTCATACAACAACTTCCAACACAAGTTGTTTTCTTTGGACGTCAGCGGCGATTCCTCTATCGAAATGAGTCTGCAAGACGTCAGGAGGTTAGTATGGAATGGTAGAAAATACAACAATTTCGATCTATACAATAATATGATGACACAGTAAAGTAATATCACAATAAAGAGTTTTAAAATAAAAGAAAAAGCTATTAACATAATATTAGGTACAAAATTGCACAAGTTAAAAATATTACCCTCATTTTTGCGCGTCTATATGTCGCAGTCGGGTCGTATAATCCACCGTAATACATTACGGCTAGCTGTTATCAAAAACAGGGACGTTTTGAAATGCGGCGGATCAATAAGCCGCAATGTCATTGAGATATATTCTTCAATAAGGCGGGCCATGTTTAGCCGTCGTACCTACTACTACTTATTATTATGAGAAGTGTTGCCACAACAGAAAATAATCGTTACAAGGTTAGGTTAGGGTTACTTTTTTTATGAACTAGTTGTTGCACCAGGCGTCCACGTAACGCCATCTATCGGATGTTTAATTTGCTAAGACTTTAATTATGTGAACTAAGCTTTACAAATTGATTCTATTCTTCAGAATGCGATCCCTCCGCTACCTCTCAGTAGGCAAACTGATCAGGAAGAGCATCCGAGCGGAGGACTTCCTCGACTTCGGCGTGGACCTCGAGGACCTCAAGGTGTTCGGCAGCACCATCAACAGGATCGAGTCCAGCGCCTTCCAGCACGTGAGGACCATCAAGACCTTGGACCTGTCCGAGAACGATATCGACTTTATTGACCCGTTCGCTTTTGCTGAGGTAAGAAAATGTGTCAAAAAATTTTACACTACATTTTCTAAGTTGTCTTCGGTCTGGGTGTTTTGGGTTGACGCCCCCTGTTTAATCGTCATCTGGAACTCATAGTACAGGGATTTCCCTAGTTTGAGATTGGTTGATTGGTGTGATTGTCTGGCGCATTTATTTATTTATTTTGTTGTATTTTATGTTCGCTTTTGCTGAGGTAAGAAAATGTATTATGAAAGTGAATTTTACGTTCGCTTTTGCTGAAGTAACAACAAATTGTTTGGCAAAAAAGTGTATTTTACCTACATTTTTGTGATAGGTGGCAGACGAGCAGGTGGATCACCTGATGGTAAGCGATTGCCGCCGCCCATTGACACCCACAACACAAGTAGAGACAAGTGCGCTGCTAACCTTTCTCCCCGTTTGAGTTCTGTTTCTCACTCGGTGAAACACAGCGCAGGCGCTGCTTTACGCCGGTCATCAGTGAGGCCGCTGTATCGCTCCGGTTGAACTGGCCCATTCATGGCGAAGCGTTGCTCTCCCACGGTTGTTACAGTTTTAAGTAGTTTGTACTTGTTACACAGTTTTAAGCATTAAAGGATGCTGATTCTGACTATCAAGATATATAATATTAATCATAAATAAATAAATTAAGAATGGGCCGTCTCGAATGGAGTCGACCCACGGTCTCACAGAATATGTGAGATAGAATAAAAAGTCATACCTATGTATTTTATTTTCCTTGTTTCAGTTACACAGTCTAACAACTCTAAAAATGGCGAACGGCCTGGCAGAAACAGTGAAGATACTTCCATTTGAACCGCTCAAGGCATTGATAGAACTGCAGCACTTGGACCTCAGCAACAATAAGCTCAAGAATGTCCCAGACACGTCTTTCCACTTCTTGTACAAGCTGAAGTCGTTGAACTTGCAAGACAATGCTATTGACCACTTCTCCAAAGGGACTTTGCAGGTGAGACACTTTTATACATACCTAGAAGTGTTAGTTGCAACCATGTTGACTAAAAACCTTTCACATTTCGTCCCCTTTCGGATGAAATGTCGCAAAAGCCATTTTGAATAATAATAGAACGCCGTACAAGCCATTGCCAAAATGTATTTTATATGACGTTTTATCCTTAACTAAAATGGTATTCCTACGATGTTTCATTCAAGAAAGATCGACTTTAGAACATAGTCTTTTGCCAAAGGTGCAATGCGTTTACCAAAAGACTAAGTAATTTTGTTAAAGGGAATGTTTTTTACGGATGCCGTGCCCCAAAAAGAACTTTGATAAAACCAAAATGTCTTAGCTTCTGATGACTTTTACGTAATATCTGCCGCCATTAATGATCGACCGTACGACAGAAAGAAAACTAGGCACTAGAAGAAATGTAATAAAATCGTATTTTTTCTCTTTTTAGGGCGACATTCACGGCCAACTCCAAAGCATTTGCCTATCTCTAAACCAAATGAATCAAATAGTTCAGCACACGTTCGTAGAGCTGAAGGAACTTCAAGAGATCCTGATCGAAGATAACTTGATCGAGACCATCTCCAGGCGGGCTTTCACCAGTTTGGACAACTTGAAGGTCATTAGGCTGAGAGGGAATAGGATCTATGATATTGCTGAGGAAGCCTTCCAGAACATTCCGGCTTTGAAAGAGTAAGTTTTTCCCATCTAGTTTTTTAAGTTTGTTAATTTTAGGTGTAAATCAAACATTACAAATCACAAAATTAGTATTATATTGGGTAACTTAGAACCTATTCGGCAGGTAATTTTTATCATTTTAACAGCACTCCAATGTCTTTTAGCCTCGTTACTCTCATAATTGTTGTGACTTCATTCCTTATAAATAAGTAGGTAATTTTCCACGTTCAGCCTAAATTTTGATCCAATAACGAGTACTTTTCTCTTCCGCAAGATTGTTTTATGAGGTTTCAGCTTAAACGTGTTAGTATTAGTTTGGCATTATAGAACTGGGCTTAAATACTAATGGAATGGTATTTACATATCTCACTTCTCGACTTCTAACGACACAGGCCTGCGAGTGTGCATAAGTCACTGAATCTATGTAAATTGCCTCCAATTTTTTGCACTCATTTGCTCCCTTAAAAAATAGCTGTTCGCCCATTGCAAACCAAAACCATTAGAAATTTAAAGTGATGGTTCCAATGTCGCTTACGCCATAGTATGGTAACCCTTTGGCATGGGAACATTGTTAATTCCCCAAACGTTTGATGCTTCGACTTTCTTGGATTGTATTTGTCACAATTCACTCTTAAAAATATTTATTTTTTTATTCCTTGCAGGTTTTGGATATATCCTTCAACCAGCTGAACACGTTCAGATTCTCAATCTTCGACCAGTGGGATCAGCCACGGCGCTCAAAGTGAATGTGTCCTACAACAGAATGGTATCCCTGAGGGACTCCAATGCGATCAGCTTCTTCACCTCAAACTACTATCAGCCGAAACCACAAAGTAAGATTTTTTGTATATCATTATTTATGATTTCTTATTTCATAACGAATAATTTGATACTTGAATCCTTTAGGTATTTTCAACAAAGTAAATGGTATTTTACATTGATGATATCATAATTTCCACAACCCTTTTGTGGGACTTCAGTTCACCTATTCATTTAATTTTATTTACTTATTATAACGTCGTAAGGCCCAAAAGCCTTTTAAGAAGCATACAACAATTGATTTTCCATTGGGTCTGCTATCTGGGCCTTACGACGTTAAGTAAAAATTTATGACATAAGTATGCATGTATCACTCTAAATGAGGACTTACAGTTTATTTTTTGTGTTTCTGAAATAATCATATTATATACCTAGCTACATATTTTTAGTTATTTATCACATTAAGTTTATTTTGTTTGCTTTTCTCTTCTGCTTCTTAATCAGGATTAATATCTCCTATTACGGAGGACATGCCTGAGGTGACTGAAGGTGATGCTCACTTATTTATTTATTTTGTCTACTATTATTTTTTGTTTATTTTGTTTCACATTTATTTCTCTCTTGTTACGCTACGCCAACAGCCGCAGAATTAATTTCTGAAGACGATCTCTCAGTAGCTGAAGGTGATATAATAATTCTATTGTCTGTCTGTGTCAGTTTATGTAGTAGGTACTAGTGGCCCACCCTCACTTCGCTTCGGGACAGTAGTTTCAAACTGAACCAATAGATGACGCAGGTCGATAACATCGCGCTATTGTTTCGTATTTTCGGTTTACCTATAAGCCTTGTCGCTGTATAAACAGCAATGGCTTTTACGGCGTTTCGTACTTGAGCTACAATGGTTTTTACGACATACCTATACTAAGTAAATATTGCACTTCAAAAAAATCCTCGGAGGGTTCAGGTGGGACTCGAACCCACAACTTTCCACAGACTAGGCAGATGTGCTAAATTGCAAAGAATTGCTATATCAAAAATAAAAATTGTACCTATACTATTAAAATTTATAAAGAGATAACTTCTATAGAAAAGTTTTATCTTTATAAATATTATAGATAGATACATAGATGAGAAGTTAATATTTTTGGCCAATTTTAGCATCGGCTAAGACATCATTTATTGTAGGTATGTGTCTGTGCCCCTATCACGACAGTGTTGTCATATTAAAAAAAAAACATTGCTAAGTTGCTCGATAGTAGGACATGTGTATTTTGAATGTAAAAATTAACTAATCATACGTTTTTCAGGCCTCGGCACAGTTTCAGTGAACATCAGGGTATTGGACTTCTCTCACAACAACATCTCTGAGATTGCACCCTACTACTTCAGGTACTTATTGCAATAATTAAGTTTTTATTTATATTTTTAAAGTTTACTTAGTTTAACTAAATTTTAATAAAAAATATGATTGGTTTTGGCCACTCTTGTTCATTTGATAATGATCTAGGTAGGTACCTAGCTCGGTACTACCCCACATTTTTATAGCAGTCAGTCAGTTATATGTTTTGTAATCGATCTTCGCTTAGTTGTCTACAAAATAACTACAAAATGTGGCCTAATGCGTGAATGAAAATTGCAAGATGGCCAACAATTTGTTTTGTTCTTCTCACTGATATCTTGACTCTAACCTATCATTAAAAAATAACCTATCATAGTACGCCATCTGGCGGAATTTTTTACACGCTATAATTCGTTAAGTACCTACCTAACACAAACTCAGCAAATTATGAATATTAAACTACAAATAATTAATAAACTTATTGTGCTATTTCAGACATGCAGACTTCACGTTAGCCGAACTTTACCTGTCTCACAACCTGATCAGGAATATAACGAGGGAAGTGTTCGGGTCACTTGCAGCACTGCAGTACTTGGATTTGTCGCATAATCAGATATGGCATATGGAATACGATTGTTTCGCCAGAGCTAAAGCTTTACAGGTAAGTAGGGAAAACAGTAGGTAAAAAAAACGATCCTACTTAATTTTTTTTTAAATTTTGACCATCCTATTTTGCTGTGGATAACACTTGACATGAATTTGATGGGTAGTTAAAAAAAACATCGGTCTTCACATCAAAAACATCAACTTCAATAAATAAAAGAGACCCTTTACATGCATGACTAAAGTAAAAAAAAGCGATTCCCCCTGAGGTCCCCTACGTTACTATGTGACAAATAGCAACCCTCCCTGTTGCTAAAGTTGGTGTGACCTGATTTTAGGTCAATCTTGTGTTTAATCTGTTTTGATTACATTATAAATTTTTCACAACGTTTCAGATTATAGATCTATCTCACAACTATCTGAACGAGCTGCCTGTGGAGGTGTTCCACTCGATGCCGTCGCTTATTTCCCTGGATCTGTCCAACAACCGCATCAGGAATTTGGCTGATAACCTTATTATATCGCCTTTGTTGGAGAAGTAAGTATTGAACCTGCTGCTTTCTAATAATAAAGTTACTTCTAGGTTATTTTGCACACAAACATCCACTTGTACTTTGAATAATCTCTACCTGAAAATAATTAATCCAATCAAATCAAAATATGTTTATTTACTGAGTTTAGGTCCATCACTATCAAATAATTAATTTAATCTACCACTTATTCGAAACAATTAATTTATTTAATCCGAAAAGACCAAACACTTGCGCGATATAATCGGTGCCCAACGCCCTCTATTGAGAAATAACAAATAAATTGAGTCTCGAAACCAAGTGAGGGTGAGCCAACATATTAAATATATAAAGTACACCAATAGATGGCGCTGGAAGTCGATGACATCGCGCAAGTGTTTCGTCTTTTTGGTTTACCTACGAGTATAACCCTAACCTAGCCCTGCTATGAGATTAACTTCTTTATGAGTACCTAGTATAAATACTTTAGGTATATAATTAATCTTACAGGCTAGACCTATCAAACAACTTCCTATCGAGAGTGCCGACAAACTGCCTCTCAGTGGGAGCCGCCGGGAATTTGGTCGAATTAGACCTCAGTGGGAACACCATTCCCACCATATCTATGGCCGACTTCGTAGCAGCGGTTCAGGGTATGTCTTTTCCCATCAGGCTTGGACTACAAGCGTTTGATAGCGTCCGGAAAATCGTACCGATACGAAATGAGTTTTGAGTCAATAGTGTAAATATTTTATAGCAATATTGATTGAAACCTGTTGACAGATTTGTGCACTTGGTATAGGTACAGGGTGTATCTGTGTACTTTTACATCCCTTTAACCACGTCCTCTGCCACCATTTCGAAACAACATTAATTGTTCTATGACTTATTCCCTTAAAAAAATTCAACTTTTCATACAAAGCTGACGTGACTTGTTTATTTTGTACGGGGAGTTAAAAAAAATTCGACGAAAATTTCAAAAATTTTACAATAAATGTTATTCCGAATGATTGGAAGCCGTGGTCAAAGGGATGTTAATGTCCACAGATACACGAGTTGATATTGATACTGAATTTAGTCAAAAGTTTTGGTGCTGTTTACGAAAGATGAAAGATAACTTATCCCTCTATGCTATCAAAATAATGCTGGCAAAACATAAAATAAAACATTGCTTACCTATTGACAAGATATTTCAGCAACATTTCAAAGCATGTGTGTGTGTGTGTACGGTTGATTTTCCAAAGACGGTCTAATGCTTGTAGTCTAGTCTTGTCGCAATCCTGTGGTTGATTTTGAGGCTTTCATGAGAGTATAACCTTGAGTTTTTTCCTATCTAACTGCTTGATTTGATATTTAAATGATATTTAAAATATTATTCTATGACTGAATTTATCCCTCTAGGATATAAATGGAAAGTTGTTATGGACTTAAGGAGTAAATTGAGATTTTTTCATTTTATACCTAGAGCCTTCAAAAGTACCTATGTCCTATACTTGTAAAGAGCCTTCTTCCCATTAATTCCCTAGCCAAAACAGTTCTACTGATGCTATAGATCCCTTCCCCTCTCCCCTTTTAAACCCTCTTAGTAAAGTACATTCGTGGCTATACTGGTTAGATTTTGAGACGAGAACTTACTGCTAGGTAGGCGACATTAAGCGTTATGGTTTATAATCATCACTTGAGAATGTTAATCCTGGTCGAGTCCAAAACCCTCGCTTTTGGAGCCCGAGTTACGCTACGACCATGTTCCAGGATCTTGGGACAGTCATTATAATTCAGTTAACCCTTTAACAGTGGAATCAAACTAATTGAACCATAGTCACACGTATCAGAAACGATCCGAAACGTGTATAGGTTTATAATTATTTCTGTGACGGCTGAGCTAAGGTACAGCAGAAAATATTTATTTTATAAAATGATTTGTGGTGCTTAAAGCGCTTCGCATTTGTCTATCCACTGAACTTCCATCGCTCTACTGTACCCCGTCCATACAGTCTCGTCTTAAAATGTTACCTCGTAATGTAATGCTTGTCTCGTCTCCTAATGTCTCGTCAAGATGATCTTAAAAAAATTACAAAGATTCCCTCAGTCCATAACAATCCCTTTGGTGTTTCCAACTAACAAACGTAGCTAGTTGTAGTTTGCTAACGTCGTGCATGTCCGCCAGAACCCCGACCAGGGCGAGTACTGGCCCGAGGAGCCCGACTACAGCGACGAGTATATGTACCACACGGCTAGGCGAGATCACACCAGAGTGTTCCACCAAAAAAAACAGTACCAGCAAAACTCACTGTACAAGGTAGAGAATTGAGTATGAAGGTGTTAGAAAGAAACAAGATTGAGTGCTATCCAACTGAGTAAATCTATGCTATTTGTAAAGAGGTAACTTCTATAGATAACGAAAAGTAAACCGAATAAGACGAAATGCTTGTGTGCATGTAATCGGACGGTCAGCGCCATCTAATGGTAAAATTTGCAACCAATCAAAAAACCAAAGCCCCAAAACTTAGTGAGGGTGGGTCACTAGTATATAAATAACTGAAGTAGGTAACTTGTTTCTTGATTTTCGTCAGATAGTGAGAACAACTTGATTAAATAAATAATAAATTGAGCCAACATCACATACATTGTCCTGCTCCCAAACTAAGGTTTTCCCTTGTACTATGGAAACCAGAAACAACGAAGGAACCACAAACAACTCAACCGGCGCTCAAACCATTGCGCTAAACTTGTCGTCATTACACGAACGGCTTGTCAATTGCAGAGTAGGTATCTATTCGGCTATTGAGAAATGAATTGATTTCATTCGATACTTTATTAAAGTATATATTTTTAACAAAAAATACTATTATTTCGCTCTGAAATCACTGTTCCGTAGTGATTTTGATAGCGCTCTAATCTTGTTCTTTTGAAACATCTTTGTTTTATCCAAGATGGTAGAAGCCAGTTATGGATTTGTTTAAATGAGCAATCTTTAGTAAAATTACATATTTATTATATTGTATTGCATATTCTTCGACTGGCCTCTACTTCTTCATCACATCACCCTTCACCCTGTAGCTTTCCTTTTTACTGTAGTTAGTGCATTTTATGGTTGTAAGTTTGCATCAGTTTTGTTGTGGTGTTTTTTCTTATTGTTTTAACATTACTTCATACTGTTTGTCTACCAATTTTATTTGAAAAGAAAGCATTCATCAAGATTTAATTTATTACTTTTTATTAATTTTTTTGCCACACTAGGCAAATGTTATTTTGTTTAAGTTACTTAAACCCTTCAATCGATTTATCATCCATCATAAAGGAAAAAGTTCAATAAAATAAATGATTCAACATCACCATTCACTCATTCACTCACTTTTACTCTTCAACATGTAAGTAAAGTATTTTAACAATTTTCAGTCTCTACTGAGTCTGGATTTGTCTGACAACCACCTGGTCCGCATCGAGGGCAACACTTTCTCAGTTCTGCCTAAAGCTGCGATGGTTGGACCTGAGCAATAACTCGCCCTTCAATAGCGGGGAAAGGGGAATCAGCGTCTTTAAGGGCCTGGAGAGACGGCTGTTCCATTTAGGGCTGAAGAATGTCAGCCTTACTAATGTAAGTATAGGATGAAATATAACTTGTTGATATTTTTAATTTGAAAAGGACATAACCGTAAGCTGTAGGTTTATATTTACCCTAGAACTGCTAGAATATTACACACTTTTAAAAGCAAAGACAAAAAAAAAACATTCAACAAAAGAAGATGAAAACTTAAGTGTATTTTCATAAAAGCAAGCTATCTAGTTAGGTACTCATAGGTTGGTAACGTATTTGAACATGACGGAATTGGCTTAGCCATTTGGCCAATTGGCTTTTACATAGTAGATCTTTTTCTTTTTGATCAATTTTTTTCCAAATATTACAGGTGCCATCAATGCTGCTACCAAAACTAAAAAGCCTGGACTTATCATACAACAATTTGCCGACGATCCCAGTGGACACCACAGCCAATCTGACTCGTTTGAGGAAGTTAGATATTTCATACAACGACCTTTCGACTGTGCCAGTGGTAAGTTCTGATGATTGACCTAAAGACCACATTGTATGGCAGGTCTTTCTTTATTCAAGTTAAGTTCTATACAGAACATTTATGAATATCAAATTTTGTAATCTACCGCTGATTCGGAAGGTCAATTTCTACCGAGAAGAATCAGGATAGAAACTCAGTAGAACTTACTCTTTTCAAATAAAAATCATTTTTCTTAGGCGATCCAGTCACTGAACGACTTGCGATGGCTGTCGTTGTCAGGAAACCCAATCACAGCGCTGATGAATAACACGTTATATGGCGTCTCGCCGAGGATAGAATATCTTGACGTGACGAAGTTGAGATTGAGAATCCTTGAAGTAAGTTGCTTTTTACACAAGTGCTTATGTTCATACGGAGTTAGGTCAATGGATGAGATTTTGTGTGGATTTATCTATTTATTATTATTATATTTTATCGTCTTTAAAATGGTAATAACATTTGAACCTGTTTGCATAAGTTTACTACTTTTCTCATATCAATGTAATTACCTAATGCTCGGATATTTTTCTATAACTTCGCTCCCCTTCGTATTTTTTACGTAATATGTCTAAGGTTATTTATTTCGTTACTTTTAATACTATTTGCGTATTATACTCGTATGTATTAGTACTCCCTACTGAGTTTGCAGCCTCTGTCCCACTGCAAAGGGGTAAAGGCATCCATCACAAAACAATGCCATCGCCACTATGATAGGATTAGGTTTAATCACCACGCTTGCCTTATGATAACAGCCATTCCTCCTGACAACCTCGGGTCAAAGTATAGCGAATCATTAAACAAGTTTATTCCATTTCTAGCACGGTACCTTCGGCAAGATGTACGCACTGAGGACTCTAAAAATCTCGACGTCCCCCGACGTGCGTGAGTTCAACATCCCCCGCATGCTGACGTACAACGCGGCGCTGCAGAACTTCTACGTAGACGTGGAGTATGCGCCGGAGTTCGGCCGCGAGATGAGCGCGGCGCTGCCTTGCAAGCTCAACAACATCACCATCACCGGCCGCTCGCTTATATACCTGTCTCCGTATCTGCTGTTTGTAAGTACATATTTTATTCAACTATGTATTTGAAAAGAGAAGTCAAGAGAAAGGGTAAGAGAATGACAAAAGAGAGAGGAAGAGAGACAGCAGGAAAATCTGTGTGTGTGAAAGAGAGTGTAAAAGAAACTATGTGTGTGAGTGAGCGAGAAAAAGAAAGTTTGTTTATTTGTGTGTGAGATAAAGCGAGAAACTGTGTGTATGAGAGCGAGAATTTAAAACTTCGTTTACTTATACATATGTAAAGTTGTCAGAAAGAGAACCTACGTTTGTGTATGTGTGGAAAAGAGAGAGAGAGAGGGATAATTATGTGTGATTTGTCAGAGATAGTGTGTGTACCAGAGACAATGTCTGTGTGAGAAAGATAGTGAGGGTATGTGAGTGTGATGACTGATGGTGTGTGTGTGGTGAGAGAATTGCTAAAGAAAAAAAGAGTGCGTTAGAAAGAACGTTAGATTGTAGGTACTTCTTAGCAATGTTCCCTCCGGAAATAAGCAAAAGTTAATGCATATTACTTAAAAATACACAATTTATTCCAGGGCGTCCACTCCAAAGCCTTACGGTTAACGATTTTCAACACAAGCATTGAACAGATTGGCATCGAAACGTTCTGGAGGCCAGGTCTGATCAAGAATTTGACCTTGGACCTGCGCTCCAACTATATCATGAAGGTTTCCAACCCTGCCCAGAAGGAGTGGCCGGGGGTACCCAACAATGTGTATCCTACATGATATTCTACTATCGAATAATCCACTTACTTGCGACTGTGGAATCGGGTAAGAAAATACAATATTGTCTAGTGCCTTGGTTGCACTCTATTGCACGAAAGTTAATTCACTAACTCAAAATATGTCAAATAACTGAATTTGAACTTTATTCATAGAAGCAAGCATTGAAAGAATTCAGCGAATTTTCGTACATTTCTAGTAGTTTTAAGAAATTTATTTTGGATTTATTTTCTAAACTTTACATCTTCCTCACAGGTGGATTGAGGCTTGGGACAGGAAGAGAAGACAGTATCTATGCAACAGTCCATACAATTGTGTTGCAACTAGAGATGACGTCAGATTTGCATCGTGTCCTCTATACGAGAATAGAACTCTTGCTGATGTAAGTATTGAAGTTGCATTGAACTACAAACCAAAACTGTTTTAGCTACAGCAAACAACATTTACCAAGATATGGTCAAGCCAGTCTGAGTTTGGTACCTACGTTTTTAAAATAAAATGGAGAAATCAAGGTGAAAAAGAACTACCTATGTCATTTTAGTCACACCAAAGTTTTCATGCTAACGGAGGTATTCCTTGACTCTATATTTGAGAGATTCTTTGGTTTCCAATAAGGAAAAAAGACAGCAACATATTTAACGTTGAGATTCAGGCGAACTTACTTAATGTTTGTTAGAAGCTCTGGCTGGAGATAAAGAAACATTCCTGTTACAGGTTTTGTCACGAGAACTGGACTGCAGTTACAACAAAGGATTCCTATTTTCCCCCAACCTGTACATCGTCATCGGAATGTCATTTTTAACATACCTGTACATTTGAGGGTTGTTTTGGATGCTTGGGGTCTACGAAGAATTCTACCGAATTTTAGCAAGAGTATACCAATTTTAAGACTTGTCTCATGATACAATCCTATTGTGAGATTGGTCTGTAAATTGAAAATAAATTGGTAAGAGCTTGTAAATTATTATATTGGTGTGTACAGAGGAAGTGTAAATAAACCAATCATAAAGAATCTCGCCGAGTGAAAACAAACCAAGTGAGATTATCAAAATATTAATTAATTAATTGTACCTGTTTAAGTGGCCTAAAAAGCATTACAAATCTCTTGAGGTGATCCTAAATAGCCAAAACCTAGTTAGTGTAGGGTAGTGACGGACTTGGTACCCTGAGCCTCGGACGACGTGGAACGAAGTGTGACTTTTATATTCGTAAGTGATTGCGTTAGTAATCTAGTAAAGCCTACTAAATTGTGATTTACCGTTTAAAATGGAGGAGTGTGATCTCAAGGGATTGATTCTAGATACGTTTGTAATTATTTCGTCATTCTATTCCGTATATTACAGTTTGTTATCGGGTTTCGTTTGAGTGTTAGATTTAAGGTAAACTTTGTGTTTCACATTTCGTGCACGACCTTACGAGTTGTTTTCTATGTATTTTGAAAAGTCCAAAGGTGCATTGATTGAGTATATCAAGTGTGGAAGTGCACTTAATGTGTTTTAGATGTTGCATTTACGTCGGTTTATAAGATAAGTTCACACGAAAGCAATGACTTAATTACGATGAACGTCTAAGTAGACTGTATTCGCTCGAATGTGTTCGTCCATTATTAAGATTAATAATGTTATTTATAGGCTATTCGTTTGTCTATTAGAGAACTTTAGAGGTAAATGTTACGTCATTGTTTCGTAATGGGTTTGTATTTATGAAGGTCTCTTCTCTTCGAATCACTCATTCCATTCTAACCTTCTTTAAAATAACCAATATCAATTCTATTTACAGTTTAAATCCACAAATCTTTGTACAAAATCTTTTCATACCAAATATCATACTTGACTTAATTCAGTGTGATTAACTTTAATAAAGACGCTTGATCCTATAACTATATTTAGGCTCTAATATTTTCATTGTTTAGCTGTTTACAAATTCTATCTGGTTAACTCGTTGAAAACATATTTTATTACATATATCTATAAATGTCGGTAGCTGTTTCTATCTACAAAGCATGCTGTAACATTATACATATGTCATTGTACGTATATATTAGGATTTTATCGACTGAATTTAAGTATTTCAGGGCTATCGCTGGTATACTATAAGAAACGTTGTTTGTATTGTACGGTGTCCAAAGTGGCTTATTTATTAAAATTATTTTATGAGTCTAGTCAAATTAAAATCGTAGGTTAACAATGCAAGGAGTAATGACGTCATTATCAAGTGTCAACTTTTCCAGGAATTTCTTCATACTTTACTCTAGCTGAACTAGATTTTTCAATTATTTCTGAATAATCAAATAACATTACGATTTTAATTTGACCAGACCTGTTTCGCTTTTGATCTACTTTTCCATCTTTTGACGTTGGTATTATTTGTGTAATATTTTTTACCATAGCACTTTTGCACGCTAGCCAATTGCATTTTGGTTTCTTGTTAGATACAATGCATGAATCTTTTACATTTCTACTGAGTAAATTCAATTGAATACCTCTTCTTCAGTGGTCCAGTGCGAGTGAGGTGTCAGGCCTACTTGGTGACTTTTGTTTTCAATGCCATCTAATGCACCATTACTTTTTCTTGCTCCTTCTCGTTTTGCCATTATCGGATTTTTTGACCCTGAAAATTGAAGGAAAGTCAGCTAAGTATCTAATAAGCAACATTTGACTCGCAACAATGAAGTAATTCTCAAAAAATCCGATAACATTTCCAACATATCGGAGTTGACAATATGATATACTGGTCGGCGTGGACAGTGTTGTTAAAAAATACACATTTTATGTGCAACAACTCACGCGTCAAATGTTGCTTTGTGAATACTTAGCTTAATAAAATCAGGGTTGTAAAATGGCAAATGACCAAACGGAAAGGACTGAGTTTTTGTGTCTTTTTGACAGTTGTTCTCTTGTTGGTCGTTCCACGTTAAGTTTGGTATTGAAAACAAAGGAATGTCGTTGAAACAATGAATATATTTTGTGATATATATTACTCTAATCCTTCTATTTTTGATAAAGCCTTCAATGAGTATTGCCGAATCTGAACGGGAATTGTATAGCAAATTATCACTAAAAGTATAATGGTTACTGCTTCTCTATAAACGTAGCTTACAGAATCGCAATGTCAATTGTCAGATCATAAACATAGATAGATTAAAATAAAGACCATTGTATAAAATACCTAATATAGATAAATCAGTATTTCATATTTCCGATAGCTACCATTTTCAAATTATAGGTCTATAGAATTAGCAGCTTTTTTAATATTTCATTAGTAAAGTCTTGCTACTTACCTATCTAATTTGTCATAGAGAAAAGTTTAAATAAAAACTCATATTCTTTTCAAATTAAAGTAATCGTGTACGTACATAAGTACCTACTACCATCAGTTACATAAGTACTTTCGAAGTAGGTACATTGAGTGTAAGAAATGACTTTTTTTGCAGGAAAAGTTTTTTTTTGTATAATTGGATCTGTAACTAATGAAATTGATGCTGTCCTTCGCCCTTTTCATCATATTTTCTTACACTCATTGTAATAGTATGGTCAATAGCTCATCAAGTGGAACATTGGCGGTTGAGAATCAGTCTTAACGAACTGACATTACTAATAATGGTTCACGAGGCTAAAAACTGCGAGTGTCTTGCATTCTAGATCTGTACTCGTAACTTAATGTGCTGTTGGCTGTACGAGGTACAGTTTGAATTACATATTGACCTATAAATTGAAACTTATCATAGCTTAATCCTCTGCAAGGTCCTATTGTGATAGAAGTAGCAAGTGCCAATAAAAGGATTATTTACCTGGATGATGTGACGATGTCAGATTCCGTACTTATAAAAAATAAAGTGTAAAAACTACGATTGGAGAATTACTCAAGTAATTTTAAGTGGCAAAATTTAACTAAAATTGGTTTGAGTGCTTTCGGTTTTAACTCAGTTTTTCCAACTATACCCAGTTACGAATTTTACAGATGATAATTATGAATATGACTTTTATTTAAATCAGATTTTTCGATGTATAAAAATGAAAACTTTTAGGTAGAACACGAAAATTGTGTGTAGAAAAGGTGGGTTAAAACTGAAAACACTCGTTGATTTTGCTGATTCTATATTCGTTGTTAATATTAAAAAGATTTTATTATGGCAAACGAAAATTCACGGCCCCACCTGTTTTTTTTTTGAAGAAGTTAATTTGAATGGCCTTTCAAACTTTTACATTCAATTTATACAATATTTTAGACAGTAAAGAAAAAAATACATTTAATAATAATAAATTAATAAATGTTTTCTCTTCTTTCTTTCTTTCTGAAATATTTTTTATAAACTATGTAATTTTAAAATGCTATTCCATTGCAATAGAAGTACCTATTTTTTATGGTCAATGATAATCTTTGTTTTTTCGTATAAAATAACTAATCTGGTATATTTTATTACTTTATCAAAGTGCCTGTTGGTCTATCGAAATTATCAACATTATTTTTATACCATGGATTGTTTGTAAAAGTTTGGAAGGCTAACACTTATTGAACATTGACCCAATCGTGATACTGTAAATAATATTGATAAACTAAACGAACAAAAATATTGCTCGTAAGTCATAAGCGAATTTGTGAGGTTTATTATTGGGAAGTAGGACAAGGAATGATTTTGTCTTCACTACTTTAAAAAGTCTACTAAAATAGTGTGAAATAAATAAATAGGTAATCATTGAATTATTAGCGTATCAATAAATTATTACGTAAATCGAAATTGTTTTATTAATACAGTTAGAAAAATAAATCATGCCATTTAGAACCCTTATGAATGTCAAAATGTACGGTCAGGCTCAAAAATCGATCGGAATGGCGAACATAAGGAGAGGCCAAGTTGTTTCTCTCATGTCAAGTAGTAGTATTCTACTTTTTCTATGCAATAAATAGACTTTCTATCTATCTAACTCTAGGCTGGTGTGCGCAACCCTTAAGGTACCTAGGTAACATAGGTAGATGGTCATTATTTTCTTTAAATTGGGGCTGTGAGTACCTAAATGACCCGGGTAAACATTGGAGTTACACTGCATAGTTTTAGAAGAAAAGCACTATATATCAGAATCATACTCACGTTTACGAAACTAACGTGAAGGTTTAGGTAATAGCCTCAATCGGAACCAGTTCTGTACAAATAATTAAAGGCTGCGATCAGAACCAGTCCGTATGTAATTCAAAAGCCGCGATCGGAACTAGTTCAGAAACTTCGGTTCTGTAGACGGCCAAAGGGTTCATCACGATGGTTTCATGTTTTTCTCACGGCTGAACTAGTGTAGAAATACCTACACACATAATATGTAGACTCAAAGATTTATAGACTATAAAAACTCCTGAAATTCAGAACGGAAGTAGGTACTTAATTAGGTACTCAAAGGTCTCTACGATTTCCTTAATGCCTATATACTTACTTACTGAAAGACATAATTATAAAACACCCAGACACTGATAAGAGTGTGGAACGAACTCACGACCTTTGGCGTACCTATGAGGTAGGGTCGCTACCAAATCCCAAACATTGACGAAAAACATTGGACTCGCCAGTAAAGTGGCCAGCAAACGTAATAGCAATGAAATAATGTAGACAGTTTTCTTTCATTGTACCTACCTATATCAATTTGTGGTACAATTACCAACACATCAGGTTACCACAACCTGTCAAATATCCTCAATTGATATTCAATCTAATATGTATGACGGTAGAATGAGAGTCGATTGAAGAAGTTTGACATATTTTGTACACTTTGATGTGTGGCTGTTACCGAGTCATAGATTTTATTTCTAAATTCCTTACCTTCCCATTCCTCGGAGCATGCACAAACTATACTTACCTATTAAATATACTGTAAGTCGTTACGACTGGCAGGACAACACAGGAACACCATTAGTGTGACACGAAGCCATACGGGAACCGTTTCGTCCAATGTCGGCATGTTTGCGCAAAAAATGCGACTCATTTCTTTTATTTATGTCGTTCCGGACTCAGATGTGTTAGTCGGTTATTAATCTTCGGAATGCGTGGGGGAATTGCGAGGTTACGTCGGGATATGTTGGTTTATTATTTTACTAGTGGCCCGCCCTCACTTCGCTTCGGGACCGTAATTCAGAAATGAACCAATAGATGGCGCTGTGCTAAACTACATCGCGCAAGCGTTTCGTGTTTTCGGTTTACCTATAAGCCTTGTCGTTGTCTTTAGAAGTTATCTCTTTATAAATGGTATAGATGTTATTTACTAAACTATAGGTAGTATAGTATAATACCTACTTATATATCCTAATAAGTAGCCCGCCCTCACTTCGTTTCGGAATATAAGTTTCATTCAAACGGCTGTAATAGATGGCGCTGGGTGTCGATTACATCGCGCAAGTGTTTCGTTTTTTCGGTTTAGCTATAAGCCTCGTCGTTGTCTGTAGAATTTACCTCTTTAAGAATCTATCCATATCCATCTCTATACAAAATTTAACTAATGTCCCGAAACGTAGTGAGGGCGGGCCACTATTAGAATATAAATCTAATCAGTCCTAAGCCACGTTTCGAAGCTTTAATCCCTTTGAAAATAATCAGCACAGTCGGATAGTACGGGAGCTACCCGATAACCCGATGAACCAACAAATAAACAGTTGTTACGCAGTGGCGGTAATTCCGTTATTCAATTAAGGGAATTGGACCCCGGCGTCGATTTTCCAGACAGAGGTCAAATAATACAGAAATAGATATGGTATTATGCTCAAAAACATTCGTAAAGAACTACTGCGTTGTGTTTCGTTAAGTAGAGTAGGTATCGGAGGCCTGAATTGGTAGAGAGTAAAGACATTAAAAACGTCATATCTTACTAGAAAATCAGAACTGAGAATAACTTGGTCATTTTGTATGGGGAGTCAAAAAATTTTCGATGAGGTTCAAAGTTTTGAACAAGTGTTGTTCAGAATGGTTGATAGAACACGTGGTTATAAGGATGTAAATGTTCACAGATACACCCTGTATAAGTCCAAAAAGATTAACTCCACGAGACACTGTGTGAATGTGTAGGTATACTGTAGTCTAGCTTGAATGACGTCATTGTTTAATAATGTTCGAGCTCATCATCAACCGTAATACAATTTGAAAGTTAACAGATACTCATGACTTGGTCCAATCTTTCTCCCTGTGGGGCGTCTCTTCCAATTATGTTTTGTACGTTATGGTGCTCGATTGCCACGGGCTGGGTGAGATGACTCGATTAAGGCGGATGGCTTACAAGTAGGTACTAGTCTATCTTTCCATTGCAGACCTATTTACCAAGATATGTCTGGTACACTTTGACTGACAATAAGAAAGTGAAAGTGCTGTTCAAAATTGGTGTTGGCGGCAATAGCTTACCAACAGGTAAATCGTGTGCTTATTTGCCTCACATAAAAAAACACAGGATTTATCCTAACTACTTACTTGCCGTCGGGTCACGTCTATATTATTTTATCTTACCTATGTTTATTTTTAAACTACAGATTATAATTTTGCATTTTTGTCTTGATCCTTGAAAACGAAAATGAGAATGAAAATCTCTTTATTCTATTCTAAAATTGATAACACAGTTTTTTCTTATAAAAATATAATAATTTATAGCAAAAGTTTCACTGCATCTACTTCGTCACAGATTTCATCTTGATCATTAGATACTAACTACAGTCTTCAACATTGACAAAATTCGCCTAGGTACTTAGTTCCATGTTTCCATCTCAACTGCAGTTAAATGAACCGCCAACCCAGAATCGGCAGCTTTTCAGGCCCTCTGACGCATGATTAAATGCTCCTTGGAAAACACTCAGATTTTACGCACGCGCACCATCCTTTGATTTCTTATGAGCCAAAACGTACAGTAAAAAGTTCACAGATGACGGCCCATACTCATGCCAAAGCTTGCATGTCACAGATATCGATATTCCCCTCGTGAAATTAGAAAACTGTACAGCCACTAACGGAGAGCTTTTATTTACATCCAAGGGAAACTCCTTCGGATCGAACCCTGGGGGATGCGGATAATAGCTTATTTTCCCAATATGCTCCTGATCGTATGGATGATGCCCTACGCAATGTAACCACAGCATTCGTTTACCAGACTTAACCCACGTCATCACTTCAGCCGGTGCTTTCAAAGTCGTATTTGCACTCAAAGGTATCCCGACCCAGTTCAATTGCTTATTAATCCTTACAACCACACAAGGTTTATCGCCGTAGCCGTAGGGGGACTTGCCACATGGACCTAGAGATTTTATCAGCTCCGGAGTTGATCTTCTGCTTAACAATAATGAATCGAGTGCACTTATGTATTTTCCATAATCGCTTGAATGGTTACTTCTATACCATATTATAGGGTTCCCATCCTTGTCTTGTACTGCAGTGGGAGTGGCAGAAAGGCCAACCTCGCCTTTGGACTCATGGGCCATCAACCTTTCAATGCTGCTGTGTTCGGTTTCTATCACAGAAAATCCCTTAGCTTTTATTATACACAAAGAGGCGTACAAGAAAACCAATGTGTAGGTAGTTAGAAAAATTAGGTATAATAAGGAGTACCCGATAACTTCGATCCAACTTCTGCAAGTCCTTTCGCAGAAAGTTCCTTCTTTAGAGTTGTAAATAAATGTCATGAAATTTTGTGCGCAGTTTTTGCATTTTCCTGAGTTTGGATCGACCACTACGAGAGGAGGTTCCCTAGCGGTGGTGGGAATAGACGCTGGTATTGAAGGGTCCCGGATAAGAGGCTTCGAGGATTCTGGAATAGAAGGCGGTATCAGGGGTTCCCGAATAGTAAGTGGTCCCGAAGTTTCCCGAGGAGGTACTGAGGAGTCAACATTAGGTTGCCTACGGTTCCTAGGAGCCTCATTAGATTCTTCCTCGTTGGTCGTTTCTGGCGGGTTTGTCTTCGGTTTTTTAGGATTACGGCGTGATGCCATTTATTTAAATTTTGGGCCTTATATTAGGATGTGTTGATATAATTAAAATTAAGTAGACTGCTTGACAGCGTCTCCATTGAGTGATGTCAGTATTGACAATTTTCAATCACTATGGTTACGATCAAGATTTTGCAACGCATGAAGTATTGTAATGAAATAAATTTGTCAATGAATGACCAGTTTTTATTTTATCTAGTTTATTAAAATCTATTAGATGGGTTTCAAGATGCCTTCTTGAACAGAAGTTTTAGTGCCCAGAACACTTTACGACGGGCGGGGTAAGGCACAGCAATTTGCGTAAGTCGCATTGCAAAGTGATACGATTGCGACTCGTACGAGAAAGGATCAATCGCATAATGTGCTTTCTGAAGCACGAAGGTACAACACAGCCAACTTTCAGACCCAAGCACGCACTGACAATGATTCAATTCTTTAACCGATTTTTTTTTGGAAAACGTAGGAATCTCAAAACCGCCCGTTGAAAGTGCAACACACTAACCACATCGCCACCAAGGCAGTCACCTGTCAACCTAGTTTTTAAACGGTTTTCTATATAGTGGCTCGCCCCCTCACTTCGTTTCGGGATAGTCGTTCCACAGTCTACCAATAGATGGCGTTGGTCGTTGGTTGCATCACGCTAGTGTTTCGCCTTTTCGGGTGTTTTCGGTTTGTACTTAAATAAGGTTTGTCGATGTCTATTGAATTTACCTCTTTATATATAGCATAAATAACCTAGTTTCTGCAGTACAATGGTTTCATGTCGCCATGAAACCCAGGTATAAAACAACACGTCCCACGTGACGCGTCTAATTTACGAGGCTTCATAAACAGGAATGGAAAGCACACTTCACAATGTGCGCGCCCTGTTTGCCGTGGGCTTGGCTGATGCATGTGTTTATTGCTCCACTTTAGCCAATAGGTCGTGGAGAGAAGTCGTACAATCGGTAAGTGGCTACTAGGAAGGACGGGTACCTAATGTTCGCCAGTTTATGGCCAAAGCGAGCGGAGGGTATTATTTTTTCCAGATCCGATAAATGGTAACTACAGAGTTCGGCCAAAGAAAGCTGACTGTAAAAACTTTCCGATTGTATCTAGTGGAAACGAGATCAAAAAAGGACTTGTTAAAATCAGCCAACTCATTTAAATAAAATACTAAGTTTTACAAAATGTTCCTACTTAGTACGTTTATAACTTTATTGTGGCTTTTTGTAAGACCTGGTAAATTCAACTTGATTTACAATTCTTATAGGTAACTTTCAGCTATGCAAGAGCGTGCGTAGTCGACTAACACAGGAATTCTTTTGCTTACAAGTTATGTAACTACGACGACCATTTTTTGTTAAATTGCAACTTTTTAACGAAATAAAGGTTTTGATTATAAGCGTGGTGATTAGGCATAATCCCATTTACTCGTAGTAGCGATGACTTGATCTGTGATTGAGGCATTAGCCCTGCAGTGTGACAGTATACATATATGCTGACTTTACCTTGTTATTTTAAGGGTGTTATGTGTTATTAAGTATCAAATTGCTGGGCCCTAGCAGTGTAATGTGAGATCCTTGTATACTTGTAAAAACCTTTGTTAAACCACTTAACTGTGGGAGAGCCACGCTTCGGCATGAATGGGCCGGCTGGACCGGAGTGATACCACTGCCTCACTGAAAACCGGCGTGAAGCAGCCCCTGTGCTGTGTTTCGTCGAGTGAGTGAGGGTACTGGAGGCCCACCCGGGGGGGAAGGGGATAAAAGGTTAGCAGCGCACTTGTAACTCCACTGGTGTTGCAAGTGTCCATGAGCGGCGGCAATTGCTTACCATCAGGTGATCCGCCTGCTCGTCTGCTACCTATCATATAAAAAAAACATTATGCAATAAATGATTATGTTTAAGCTGATAAAAAAACATTGAATTCTATCAAAAGATAGCCGCGCTGAGGTAACCCTACAAGTCACACTGCGGTATGCACTCGTATCCATCCGATCAGAACTTGAGTTTAGATATTTCTGAAATGTTTCCAATCTGAGTAAAACAAATGAGGGATTCCATCGCCTCAGGGCGGAGTAATTCGATGTCCAAAGGCCAGCGAGGGCTGGAGGAGGACGGCCATTGTCTCGATCCGTCTCGGATTGCGAATGGACCATTTGCAGGGTTCACCGTCCCAGGAGATTTACATCGCGGATTGAAAGGGCGTTTTAGACCAGACGACTTTCTTTTTTTTTTATGTGATAGGTAGCAGACGAGCAGGCGGATCACCTGATGGTAAGCAATTGCCGCCGCCCATGGACACATGCAACACCAGTGGAGTCACAAGCGCGCTGCTAACCTTTTATCCCCTTCCCCCCCTTACTTTACTTTTGAAAGTTTTTTTTTGTGATAGGTGCCAGACGATAAGACCTGTTGGTAAGTGATTGGCGGTGCCAGACATCCGTAAAACCGGTGGAGTCACAAGCATATAAGTTACTCTATGGTCACAAGTGCGCTACCAATCTTTTACCCCCTCCTTGTGAAGACCAGGAGAGCGACGCTTCCGTATAATTGGGCCGGCTCAACCGGAGGGATAGTACGATATCACAGAAGACCGGCGTGAAGCAGGGCCTAAGCTGTTTCGTCGAGTGAGCGAGGGTACCGGAGGACCAATTAGGGAAAAGGGGATTAAACGTTTGCAGCGCACTTGTGACTCTACTGGTATTGCAGTGTCTATTGTGCGGCGGTAATCACTTACCATCAGGTGATCCGTCTGCTCGTCTGCCACCAATCACATAAAAAAAGATGATTGTGTCTCTAATAAACACGTCTGAGGTTCCGAGGCTTATCTGAAACTCTGACATTAAGGGCTTAACAGTTCACTCTATAAGAAAAAAATTATAGTAATAAGTATACAACCTCATTCAAATATGAACCTTATAGTCCTGGCATAAGAGTCGAGGTGTTTACATTTACAGGCGACTGTACACACAGCATCACTCGGTTACCTTTTTCTATTTTGGAAAGTCCTTATGTCTGAGACACAAGCGCTACTTTTGCACTTACGGTGTGCTATAGGTACTTTTGCGTTTGTGGGGTGTAACTCAACCTGATGTACTTAAGTAAAACTTGACAATACGAAGCCACAGACAGAATAATTAAACAAAGAGCTAGCTTCTCGCCTTAGAAATTATGTTTTAAAATATTTATGGGATGTTGCAGACAATATAAAGTAATTGTTATTAATTAAAACGGGAATTAAAGCGACGTTTGTTATGGAGGTACGTATACATTGCATTGTTTTGAAATGTCAAGCAGTAATTACAAAATAGTCTCAACCGTAGAAACGTGGGAGAGCTACGCTTTAGTATGAATGGGCCGGCTCGACCAGAGCGATACCACGGTCTCACAGAACTTTTTATTGATAGGTTGGTCTTAGTATCCTTACGAGACGACCGATTCGAACAGATAGATTAAATGTTAATTATTGCTAAAATCGGCCAATTTTAGCAATAATTAACATTATTGTTACTTGTCGCGTGTTAAAAAGATTGTATTGCATCTTGAAAAATTCAATTTACTTGCATCGAAGTCTGTAATGTTTTACTTTCTTAAAAAATATCATATTGTCGCCACAATCAGTGTAAATTGGTTGGGGCGCTAGTTTGGTTATTGTAGCCCCTAAATTCACATAAACTATTTGTTTTTCCTATGTATTTGCTTAACTTGATGGGTAATAAACTATTTAGGAATCTATTCTAAGTTAGGAATCGTATCAGAATCGAAAACTCTAAAATCGAGATCAAATAGAACAAAAGTGAGTCGTTGGATGCTATCGCGACCGCCTGCGAGGCGCTCGCAAGAATAGATTTGCTCTAAAAATGTTATCATTCGATGAAACTCTATCTGGATCAAGTGCCTCTATCTTCGCAAATCTAGAGTTTGTCTGAAATAGAACTCGTAGATTTCTATTTATATTTTTGGAAATTCAACACTTGTTTATTCAATCAAATACATATTTTTTTAACCGTGGAGAGCCACGCTTCGGCATGAGGGCACCGAAGGCCCAATTGGGGGAAAGTGCACTTGTGACTCTACTGGTGTTGCAGGTGTCTATGGGCAACGGCCATCGCTCACCATCAGGTGATTCATCTGCTCGTCTGCCACCTATCATTAAAAAAGCTATTCTACTTTTGAAAGTAATCAGTTATTTGCTACCGACGTCAAAAAAAGGACGAGATTCTCAACTCCTTATTTAATTTAAATTATGCCATTAGCTGCACTACCTTTAATCTAGTACCTAGTAGTAGTACATAGTTCTTTTCAATTTCGTCAGCTTGGTTTATAGGTAGTCGTTTTAAAATTATTGTACTTATATCAAAATTAAAATTTCATACCTACTAAAATATGAACAAGATCCACATTTTATCAGTATATCACTATAAATTAAGTACCTGTGAATTAATTTGATACGTGTGGAATCGGCAAAAAAACTCACTTTCAGCGAAATTTTGCGTGAATAACAATTTATTTATGAACAACTCTATCATCAAAACGTTATTTTTGAAAACAATTTTGAAAATTACCTAGTTTACATAATGTTTGTCAATAAATGCAACAGGTATCTAGCATATCTTACATTTTTATGGAAATAGCGAGAAATCCCTATGGAAATTTCAAAGCAGCCCGGGCAAAAGAGTTTATAGGGGATATGAATACGTGAGGGACAAGTTTCTGATATCTACTTATTATACAAATTGCTATGTCGCTTAGAATTGAATATCTTATGATTGTGTGGGCATGTGCTAATTTTCAAGAAGTGTAAATAGCCGGCTACAAAAAGCTTTATACATACCTTTATTGAGCATACCGCGACTCGGTAAGCGTAGTGTCGGACGCCCTGCGACAAGATGGGATGATGACATCCGAAGGCTGGCTGGTGTGGGCTGGATGAGAGTGGCCGAAAATCGGGAGCGTGGCGTGCATTAGGGGAGACCTATGTCCAGCAGTGGACGAGTGTGGGTTGCTGATGGGCATAAGGTGGCGTAATTAGGGGAGACCTATGTTCAGCAGCAGGACGAGTGTGGGTTGCTGATGGGCATAAGGTGGCGTAATTAGGGGAGACCTATGTCCAGCAGTGGACGAGTGTGGGTTGCTGATGGGCATAAGGTGGCGTAACTCAATAAAAAATTGGTTTTCACTTATGTTAAATGTTTAATTTTAGTCGTTTTAATCTCGAAGCCCTCTTTACAGATAACACGAATAATTTCCCTTCGGTACCTTTGTAAATCATCAAAAAAATCAGCTATTCCATACATTATTGCCTCGTGAATATTCTTTTTTGTATAGTGCTAAAGGGGCTTTATTCGTGTTACTCATTAAGAGCGCTTTAGGATTAAAACGACGAAATTTTAAAGTTACAAGTTTTTATGTTCCTTGGAGATAATATTTGTTTCCGTCAATATAATGCCATGGAGAAGTGAGTAAGACGGTAAGAAGCACGGTGTAGGTATTTCCTGAAATTCCTATAGGAACCTACTTTAACGGTACTCCTGGCATCCCCTATAGACCCAGTTCTGAAAACTTGAACTAGCTGGAATTAGAAAAGTTTACAACTACTTCATGGGAAAGTAGGTAAGTTTTTGAACCGCCACCTATCTCTAGAGAATTGAGGACTTTTCAATTCAGTCACCTACTATGTTGATTGATTTCACTATTAAAAAAAACCTTTGTAATAATAATAAAATTCCGAAGCATGGTCTAAGAGTACATCGGGAAACGAAAGCTTTTTTTATGTGATAGGTAGCAGATCACCTGATGGAAAGCGATTGCCGCCGCCCATAGACACCTGCAAAACCAGTATAGTCACAAGTGCGCTGCCAACCTTTACCTCTTTTCCCCCCAATTGGGCCTACAGTACCCTCACTCACTCGACGAAACACAACGCAAGCGCTGCTAAACGCCGGTCTTCTGTGAGGCCGTGTTGTCACTCCTGTCGAGTCGGCCCATTCATGCCGAAGCGTGGCTCTTGGATGCAACGGGGAACTACACGCTAAAACGAAAGATCTTTATAATATAATGCAAACACAAAATCAATCAGACGATCAATAATTTAATGTTTTGGTTATCGCGAAGTTATTGGCTCTTCTCCAGCGGTCGCATCTAAAAACGTTTTGAGTAATGACTAAAATAAGTGGTTAAGGAATTTAACTGTTTACCGATACTCTCCGTAATGTTTAAAAACGGCCATTCCGAAGATATTTCTGTTTACCATTAGGTATAAGTATAACCTATAAATTGCTCTACGGGGCTATTCTAAAACTAATACAAATTATTTTCGGCAATACAATATTATGTAGCGTGTACCTACATGTCAACATTTATATCTATCTCTTTAACCTACATCTTTTACCAGCCTTATTCTAAGCAATATTTGTTCTACGACACGAATACATGAATAAAAGGCCTTTAGCATGTTAGATCATCAAAATAAGCAAAATAAAAATCTGCTAGGTATGTGTAAGATTTTGCTACTTATAATTTATTGCTATTTTGATTATTTCACTATAATATTGCTATTTTGCTTTACTTATCAAACATCGTTGAATGAACGCCCCATACCTACATCAAGTGTAGTAAGTATATTATCTGTTGTTGCCATTTCTTATAAATTTCTCATTTGCATTCATTCCTTATAACACCGTCAAAATAAAGCCAGAAGTTGCAGAATAACTCCGTACCTATAAAGCGTTCGAGCGTGGACGAAAACCTTTGGAAAACAGTCCTTTAGTAGGTAATCAATTTGTCTCACCGAGCGTTACGGCGCGTGATAAAACAGATTCGTTAGCGAAAGCTCTATAGGGCTTAACTATAGTAACGTAATTCCTAGATTTCAATGAGTTGCACACAGATGACTATGTATTTTCAAATATTATTACGTTCACATTATTTAAATTACTTAATTATAGCGAGTCACTTTAGTGACTAATATCTCATCACGCTAGGGCTCTTTGAACTAGGGTTTAAAATCCTAGCAGACTAGACATTACAATTGGTATCGGTATTAAACAACATTTATCGTAAGTATTCCAATCACCTATAAGCGCCGTTGGCATAATCTATGTTAAGATGTCGTCAATAATCGATCACTGCTTTTATTTATATATGTAGTACCTACCTAAGCAACAATTAGGCCATCTTCGTATAGTAAATCAAATAATTTGCAATTTTAGAATCTCGCGTTGAATTATACATTACTTCAATTACGTGTAATGAAATCGTATTCATTAAGTTTCACTTGACTCGCCGTTCTTGCGAAGGAGCGATGACATAGGGCCATGAAACGTATTAATTAAGAAATTTAAGGTTTTCAAATTACACATACAATTTGAAAAGAGGCCCGAATTTAATAATTAGCAAAATAAATAGACGCTTGAGTAAAGTAAGACACGTGTAGGATGTAACTAAGGAACCTTTTTATGTATCTAACGTTCCTAAATAAACCACGCCACCAAAGCACAGTCAAAGGGCTTGATGGGAAGATCCTTTAACAAATTACTGCTTTGATGGGCAGAGTCGAGTATTGTAAAAAAAAAATGCTTAGGTACATACTAAATCGTTTGTGACCGGTCATGTTGCTCGTAAATATTTGTTTACAACCCCCGACTGATAATTACATACACTCTATGTCAATTTAATGTTAGATGCTTGTTAGATGTTCACTCAATTGTCAGTTCACCTGGTGTTGCGAAAAATATTAATAAAATGGCCTAATTAGAAAGCTAAAACACAAGCTATTCGTTAGCAAACTAATAAGTTGCTAGTCGAGAGTAAAACTAAATTCTCGGAAACTAGACAGACCTGCAAGTTTTGAGTCAATATTAAGTTTCACATAAATGTGTTTTCTTTTTGACTCGGCACAGACTAAGTTTTCTTAGCGCTCAAACTGCACGTAGAATGCTACGTATTTCTAGGAAATAGGCAATGACCTATTTCTTAGAAATCTCATGGGTGCTTTTTGTAGCAACTCGTCTCCATTTTACTTTTTCATTTTTCAAAATATATAATTACTACTTTACTCTATCTTGCATTGTTTTTTACTTCTAGGGCGCGTCAGGATTAAGCACTGTAATCTCGAATTATTAATTAGCACGGAACAATTATTTTTAATTGTCTTGCGCCTAAACTTAAATTTTAAATTAATTAATATGGGAATAATTATAACGGAATCAATGAATTAATCTTCTACATCAGACGCAAGCGACTTTATCAGGTTAAAATCTTTAAAAAAGGCGCGACTGTAATTATTAGATTCCCCAAATCCTGAATCTAGACCATTCTAGGTAAGCGTAGGTGTCCCCGGCTCCGAAGCCACAACTTTGGACGCAACTCAGAACTACACACTAAGATGAAAGGGATGGGGAAACACGGAAAATTATATACCTATCTGTCTGTTTCCGACATCTATGCCGCTAGCTAGAAGCTCTAGCAGAATAAGGTGTTGTGTTTCCACGGAATAGAATTGCATTAAAACTCCGCTTCTTTACGAGCAGGCTTCTTCTATTGGATTTCACTCCGCTCCGCTCTGTTTCAGTGGAAACGCAGCTTTACTTGGAATTTTCACGCGGCTGACTTTGGATTCGCATTTGATTTGTCAGGTTACACTTGCAACTATAACATGACAAATCGAATATGTAACGTTAGTGAGTCTTGAAGTGAAGACTTGTTTATGAATCTTTATTCGTGTATTTATTTAACCATACTACGAGCTGTTTCTATCAATCAAGTCTATAGTCTGGTTTATTTATAAGCACTTTTGTAGTCAGCAGCAAAATTAACTATACTCTCCAGGTGTTCAAAGATTGAGTTTAACGTTTTCAAAAATGTGTTGACAATCATGTTAGTGTTTACTTAAGACGTCACAAAATTCTTATAGTCAATATTTATTTATTTAATTTTTATGATAGCGATAAGATTATTTTACAATATAGGTATTAAAAATATTCCCACCACCTGCCCGTAAGTCCGACGACATTTTAATGATAGTGGGGAAACACTGGATGAAGCTGGCAGTAGCGCTACCATGAGTTGACATCTAAAAGTGACATAACGTAAACTATTGCTCTGTCTCTTTCAAATGCATCCACAATAAAAGAGACAAAGCGATAGTTTTCGATAGCGAGGATAGTATTTCAAACTCATGGTAAGGCTATAGGTGACCATAGGGAAGTGCGTAATAAAGAAGAGCCTTTACTCAGCAGTGGATGAATGTGGGCTGATATGATGATATTATGACGAATCGAACGCCTTCGTAAAAATGACAACTTAGACGTCAATATTTTTGTGACGATCGAAATGTATATGTTTTCTTGCACACCTTCCCCGCTCTGTTTATTGATTTCTGTACTCGATTCTCAGTTCATACATTTGAAACATTCACAAAGATGAAACGAGTGTACAATTTTATTCGTTTTGAAGTAGCTGTATAGCACTTCTGCGGTTTTGTTTTATTTCTGGTTCGGCGTTGTTGATTGAAGTCTGGTTTCTATCAAAGGCGGTATGTTATTTCGAAATCCCTGTGACAATCTGATATTTTTCCGGAGTAAACACGAGCTGTTAAACTGTGATGTAAATGCCTTTGTATTGTTTTTTTTTTGTTCAACTCCTATTATTCGTAGTTAGTGGTCGCTAGGAGCAATAGTACCTCAGTGGAAAAGAACTTCCATGAAGAATCTTTCATGTTTGGAGCTACTACAAAAGTCAGCATTGATCGAAAATATTTATTCTTTAACTTTTTATAGAGTTGAGTAATAAATAAAAACAATAAAAAATCTCCTTGAAACGCAAATATTTCCAACTCTACATAAGTATAAGACCTGTGAAACATACTATATACTCGTAGCTCAATTTTATAGACTTATTAAAAGCACTTGAATCTGCGCAGTGTACGTTTCTAGTTTTATTATCCGGATCACATAAAGAAAACTACTGAATAAAAGTCAATTGGATTTACGGTATACAAATATGCGCTGCCTGCCTATGTGTTACATAAGTATACCTATTTGTATTCCAACCGTGTGAGAGCTACGCTTTGGCATGAATGGGCCGACTCGACCGAAGTGACACTTATTACAGACGACCGGCTCCAAGCAGCGCCTGCGCTGTATTTCGCCGAGTAAGTAAGGGCACCAAAGGCTTACTTAGATGGAAAAGGGATCAAATGTTGGCAGCGTATTTGTGACTCCACTTGTATTGAAAGGCCGATTGGGCACTTTCACTTTATACTTCTGCCACCTATCACATAAAAAAATCATGTTACCTAAATATTCGTGTGATGATTTTTGTTCAGTGTCTTTGTGTTATTTATGCATTTAAGAGTACCTATTATATTATTTTGTCATCTGTTGTCTGATAATATCTGCAATACAAGTGCTTAAGCTACTTAGTACGAAGTCAGTACATTGATGTATGAGCTGTTGTGTGAATTTATATACACATTTGTGAGTGCTTCGGGATTAAAACGGCTAAAATTCTCGTTCAGATACACTAACCGTAAGAAGCTTATAGGGTGTAATGGCAAAGCAATCCTCCACCTTATGTCGGAGAAGGGCATCCGTCCCTTGGCGCGCTTATCTCGTTTGCTCAGGTCCACTTAATATTTCGTGAGCTCGCTGTGACATGGAGTGAATATTTGAGGATGAGAGACTCATCTCCTTGGTAATGATTGTGTTGCCAGTGGTAAATAAATCAGAGGGAGAGAACGAAGTTTGTATGAATATTTTAAGACCAACCTCTATTGTACGTAAGTTTAAATAAAATTGACAGCATAAAAGCCTTAAATGATGAAGATTGCTGGCATTGAGCCTTCGAAAAAAATCGATAGCTTATCTTAACAAGAGTGAGGCCGACGTAGCAGACTAAGGTAAGGTAAGGTACCTACAGACATTTAAAATATTATAAATAATATAGGTAATGCTCAAGTGTGTGCGGAAACACAGGTGCACTCTCTATCCTTTACCTCATATTTCGAAAATACACCACTATGACACGAACGAAGAGGGATTGGAGGCAGGATCAGCAGCTTAATGCGTTTCACTAGACCACCACCTTTCAGTCTTCGAGCTGACACTGAGAATTTCTTAACGAAAAACTCAGGTAGGATTTTTTTAGCCGGGCCCTATTAAATAAAACAGTTCGCAACACAATTCACAAACAGAAGGTACTTTTAAGTAAGGTTTAATTTTAACTATAACAATCTAACAACGTTATTGTTGTACATGCGTATCGTCCAAAACAATTTAAACGTTAATAAACTTGACTTAACATCTTAAGCTGCAAATCCCGGCTTTAACCCTCAGAGAAGAAACGGGGTCAAACAAATACGACGCTCATATTGCGTCCTTTGGCGTAGTACAAACGTGTCCAACATGAACAGAATAAACGCCACCCATCCCTTCGGATAGCTGCCCGAATCCAGCAAACTTGCCTTATATTTTCAGTAGCAGTCCACACTTCGAAGGGAACGCGCGCCCGTTTCCCATTTTCGCGGCGGAAACTTTACGAATTTTCCACTAGTGTTCATTTGTTTTTTACAAATTCAAATTTAGAACTAAAAACTATTTTCTTTTTTGAGATAACTTGTGATGGCCAGGACTGGAAAGTTTAGGAAGAAATCGAGTGGTGTGTAGTGTTAGTTTTTTGACCAACACTTTATTAATAGTGAAATGTGATTTTATCAAAATATAGATTTCGATGCCTGGTAAGTAGATTCTTTTTGTAATAAACGATTTGAACATGTTTTTGTTTAGGTAAATTGTTGAATCTATGATCGGCAATTATTTGAATTTTTGAATGTATGTAATTGTATTTTTTTTGGTATCAAACCTTGATAGATAGATTATTTTTATTTGTATCTCTCGTGCGGGAAATTACGGGACGGAGGCCGGTCCTTTTGGTAGGCGTGCGTAAGGATACATATCCAACACGTAGAGGCCCCTTTGAGACATAATAATGAAAGTAGGGATTATTATTAATCAATAGAGCATACAACATTTGATTCATTGACATGAATCCGTTACTATTATTAAGTAGCCTACGAATAAGTTGCATAACAGATATCGATATTTTTTTTTATTTACGGAACCGTGAAGTGCACGTTTGTATGTAAAACACAATACATCATGACCTGTGAACAAGAAAAGCGGTTGCATGGTACTATTTACTCATATTTTTCTATTCTATTAACACTCAACTCTTTTAATAGCTTTTGATACTTGCTAAATACAACCTACGAGTACACAATGGTGTATTTCAATACAATCCTACTAAAAATATTAATCATTGTCATAATCAGCCTGTTGCAGTGTACTGTTGGACAGGCATTTTTAGCCTCGAACGCTACACTTCGTTATTCCAGTCTGTTTTTGATCACCTATCACCTCGAAGATAGGAAATATCTTTTTCGATCTGATCTGTCCAGCTAGGTATACTAGGGCGACACTTATCGGTTGGAACATCTAACAAATTTTTTTATCATTTCTAAATTGCTTTTCGCCTGCAGACAAATGCATGTATGTGTTAATTACCTACGACTAAACTATAGCTGGGTCATTGTCATAATGGTTAAGGTCCACTGGCGCGTGTCAGGATTAAGCACTTTAATCTCAAGTTATTCGTTAACTTGGAACTATTTTTTTAAATCGTCTTGTCAAATTCGCGCTTAACACTTCCTAAACTTTTATTTGTTTGCTAGTTACTGATCTAGCCTAACGTAACCAATATTTTTTTGTTTTGTAGAGCTTAGTAAATATTATCTTCACAGAAATATTGGTTAGGTTAGGGTAGAACGGTTACCAGCAAATAATCTTGAAATTCTGAGACAAGTTTTTTGGGACGATTCGCGACCTAACCTACGCTACCTAGTAAGTAACGTTGTGCGTAGCTACCAAGTACAGTCAACAGCAAAAGAAGATGATCAAAATCAAAAACTCTACTTATTTCGCGTCAGAACTTTAAGGTGTCAAATTACAGTACAGTTCTGACGCAAACTCTGTATAGCCTCAAAGTGATTCATACAGTTCTGACTTCCCAACAGTGAGTATCCGCTCAATAGTGAGTTGGTATAGAGTTTTTAATTTTGATCATCTACTTTTGCTGTTGACTGTACCTACATAGAAATAGCTTTTTAACATTATATGAGTACTTTTATGCAAATTAAATATTCATGAGAGCAAAATGTAATATCGATGAGTTGCGTAGTACTTATACTGTAACAAGGCAGCACTTTTCGTGAGGCAAATGAGGGCAATTCACAGCTGACGTCTTTGGCCAAAATTGATTTATTTTGCGTCTTATTATACTGCCATTGAATTGCTTTTCGTGACTTCGTTTTACAATTTCGGGAATATGTTTTTTACTCAAGAGTTGAAACGTCGCATTAAAAAAATATTTTCTATTTTGGATATACGAGTAAATAAGGTAGGTACGCCCCGTTTAAGTTCCAAGCCGTGATTGGGGTCCAGGGTTCGATTCCCAGATTGAACAAAAAGTATATTTCGAATTTTTCGAACATAGCTCGGGCTTGAGATCACCATTAGTCAACCATCTCATCATAGTAGCGATGACTTGATTTCTGTGGTGGAGACTCTTGGGTCTTACCTAAAATAGAAAGGTATATAGGCTTAGTTGTGTAAATTTTAAATTAAATACAAATGGATTCAAGCAGCTTAAACACTTGTCACGATACAGATATCAGACCACAGAGGTTCAGAAATACAATACTGAAATACTCGTACATATACAAGCACCCAGACACTGAAAAAACACAAGTGTTAATCACACGAATATGTCCAGGGATCGACCCACGACCTTTGGCGTATGAGGGCCACTATACCTGGAGGCACGAAAGTATAGCGATGACCGTTAAGTATTTTGCGCACTTGTAAAAAAGAAGACTTTCTATCAAAATTGGTTTCTGCGCACTCAAGGTCATAACTACACTTTCTTGCCTCAGACTATACCACATGTGCCACCTGGGCAGTCAAGTCGATTATGATGGAGGGTTTTGCTCTGCAGTGGGACAGTATTACAGTCAGTTCTTGAAAAGTTTCGCGAATCGATTCCATGGTTTATACTCTTCGGTCTCATATTTCGCGCCGCCGGGGCGGTGACGTCACCCACAAATTACCGTACATTATTACGTAATGAATAGGGATGTTAAGATTGAGAGCCAGTGGCGTGGCGTAGATAATGGTGGTAAACGCAAAAAGTTTTTGTCGAATGTGAAAAAACAACCTTAAAAACTTAAGTTAACTTAAAGTTTAACTTTTTTTTTATGTGATAGGTAGCAAACGAGCAGGCGGATCACCTGATGGTAAGCACTTGCCGCTTCCATGGACACTTGCAACACCAGTGGAGTTACACGTGCACGCCAGCCTTATAATCCCCTTACCCTCCCGGGTGGGCCTCCGGAGTGAAAAAAAAAACTATTTTGGATATAATATTAGGTACGCCCCGTTTAAGTTCCAAGCCGTGATTGGGGTCCTGGGTTCGATTCCCAGATCGAACAAAAAGTATATTTCGAATTTTTCGAACATAGCTCAGGTTTGAGATCACCATTAGTCAACCATCTCATCATAGTAGCGATGACTTGATTTCTATGGTGGAGACTCTTGGGTCTTACCTAAAAAAGAAAGGTATATAGGCTTAGTTTTGATAAATTTTAAATTTACATACAATACAAACACCCAGACACTGAAAAAACACAAGTGTCCAGGAAGGAATCCAAGGAATATGTCCAGGGATCGACCCACGACCTTTGGCGTATGAGGGCCACTATACCTGGAGGCACGAAAGTATAGCGATGACCGTTAAGTATTTTGCGCACTTGTAAAAAAGAAGACTTTCTATCAAAATTAGTTTCTGCGCACTCAAGGTCATAACTACACTTTCTTGCCTCGGACTATACCACATGTGCCATCTGGGCAGTCAAGTTGACTATGATGGAGGGTTTTGCCCTGCAGTAGGACAGTATTACAGTCAGTTCTTGAAAAGTTTCGCGAATCGATTCCATGGTTTATACTCTTCGGTCTCATATTTCGCGCCGCCGGGGCGGTGACGTCACCCACAAATTACCGTACATTATTACGTAATGAATAGGGATGTTAAGATTGAGAGCCAGTGGCGTGGCGTAGATAATGGTGGTAAACGCAATAAGTTTTGTCGAAGTGAAAAAAATCAACCTTAAAAACTTAAGTTAACTTAAGTTAACTTAAGTTAACTTAAGTTAACTTAAGTTAACTTAAGTTAACTTAAGTTAACTTAAGTTAACTTAAGTTAACTTAAGTTAACTTAAGTTAACTTAAGTTAACTTAAGTTAACTTAAGTTAACTTAAGTTAACTTAAGTTAACTTAAGTTAACTTAAGTTTTCTTGGGTCTGGGTGTTCTGGGTTGACGCCCCAGTTAACTAACGTCATCAGGTACTCATATTACAGGGGTTGCCCTAGTTTGAGACCAGGTTGATTGGTGTGATTGGCTGGCGCATTTATTTACCTTTTTAAAAACATAGGAATAAGATTGATTTATTTCAACGTGTATTATATTATTATTATATTTTTTTGCTAGTGTGGCCAAGTATCATATAGATATATTTCATTATAATTACATTAAAACTGTATAAGTTTATTCAAATGGTGAATTTATATAATTTTATTCCACCATAAATTTTCAGTATTTACGTGAGTAGGTACGTACAAATGATCATGCCACAACCGCCGATCCTGGTTAAAAAGCTTGACTTGAATTTGACATCAAGAAATATTAAGATATACATTGCAGTACCTATTTAATACACTAAACATTTGCATGCTGTTTATAGCTCAATAGGTTAAAGCAACAGTGACTTAAAATCTACCTACCTTTATGTAGCCTTAGAGGTATTTATTGCAAATAAATGATTTTGTATTTTGTATAAGTATTTTGGAATTCTGTATTATCCCCGCCTGTCATCGTTTCAAATATTCAAGCTTCCTTTGTATAATGTCGCCCTAAGAAGTAGACAACAGTTCTGTGTAATCATTTAGGTATTATTGAAGAGGAGATGGTACCTAATAAATAAGACGGCGTTAACAAAAGCGTTATCACCCAGCAAAGTTGGAGCTCAATGATAATGATATTTACTTGGTCCCGCAGGTCAAGTGTGACTGGTGTGATCTTTCACTGGGAGGAAACCATCTTGTTCTGTTAATTGAAACTGAGCTAATATGGGTTCACAATTAGACGGGTTTCATTTAGTAAGACATCTTTGTTCTTTTGCAACGGGGATTGATACCAAGGATTTATCGAGAGATAGTGCCCCGCACTTACTTCGTTTCGGGGCATTAATTCCACTCTTTACCAATAGATGGCGCTGGGCGATGATTGCATCGCGCTAGTGTTTCGCCATTTCGGTTAAAAAAATAATTTGACAATGTCTGTAGAATTTTTTGTGAAAGGTACACAAGAGTAAGCTAGATAATGCTGCTATTTCACTCGCAACATTAGCGTATCAGAAATGCGCAGCCTAACTCAAAATGCCATGTTCAAAAATAGAGGTTAAGGTTTACAACCTAAAAATATCTTATTTCTTTGTGATATTATTATTAAAAGGACCTTTAATAATATCATAAAGAAATAAGGTAAATGGTAATAGCGTGAGATTTTATTAATTAGTGGTATAGCTGGCGGCACAAAAGAAAAGCGATGACCGTTATTTTGCGCACTTGTAAAAAAGAAGAATTTCTATTCACTGGAGACATCGACTGGCAATAAACAAAAGTTACTTCGTCCACCGGGCAAGTTAGCCGTTATTTCATTTTGAACTAAGTAAAGTTAAAGTATCTTCTTACTATCTAAAGTTTTCTTATATGCCTGTTGAGACGTAGGCAAGGTGTCTCGTGAAAGTTCGTTGGATGTTTTCAATTCTTTGACGAGTTGCTTACACCGGGTTCCGAGCGGAACTTCACAAAATGAATTGAAATGAATGAAAGAATATGGAAACTTTATTTTAAATGAAGAGACATGCAGCAGGCGTCTCACATTCGATATGTCGCAGCCCGATTGTATAATCCGCCGTATTACATTACGCCTAGCTGTTTTCCAACACAGCGCGGCGGGTCAACCATTAGCCGGAATGAATGCGGCTGAATGAAAAAAGGCCGGAATGTATTCGGCGCCATACGTCTTCAATACGGCTAGCCATTATGTATTAAGCGGGAGATTAGCCGCCTCTTTGGCAGTTTTTAGTTCCAGTTCTTATTACTCTAGGCGCTGCCAGACTTTGTTTTATTAAAAAAAACTAAGTCTTGTATTGGGTAAGGGTATTTTATTATAAAAAAAAAAAAAAAAAAAAGGTTAGGTTTTGTGTAAAAGGTTAGGTTAGGTTAAAATAAAAAATTAAGGATTTCTGGGTGGTCATAAAAAAAATAATCCTAACCTAACCTTGTAAAGATAATTTTGTTGTGGCAACAGTTCTCATAATAAGTTGTAATACGATGTGGCTAAGCGTCGCCCGCCTTATTGAAGAACGTATCTCAATGACAATGCGCCTGATCATTGAACCGCCGCATTTCAAAACGGCCCTGCGTTAGAAAACAGCTAGCCCTGATGTAATTCGGCAGATTATACGATCCAGCTACGACATCTTTTACAGTTAGTTAAATTTTAGGATCTTCACTCTTCAGTTAAGAGAGAAATGTTGCTGTATTTTATGTAGTGCTATTATCATTACTAAAGATGAGAAACAGAATAGGACTCAGATGTGATCCTTGAGGTATACCGGAGAGAGCATAATAGGGGTTCGATCAATAACCGGCCATGGACACTAGTCCATGGCTTATTAGTCAGGTAGTACTGAAGTCTTTTTGCTAAATATGACTTGAACCAGGTCAGCAATGACCCTCTAAAGACCCTATACCTACCAAAGATTTGTATTTCTAGTAATAACATAAGATGATTCACTATATCAAATGCGCTGCATAAGTCAGTGTACCTATACTGTATCCACCTACTTAATTGCATCAACCTATATTGAAATATTGGAAATCACGGCTGCTAAAGTTTGTGTCTACTGTTCTACTGTAGTGAGGTACCGAGTTGCCTATTCGATGGATTAATTGACGCGCATAATTTTATACAGTATTCGAATCCTGATTCAATTCTGCGATTCGAGTCTGGACTCGAATTTTATTCGAACCGGACTCGTGAACTGGACTGTTTTGTAATCGAATGTTGACTCGAAATTCAGAATACGATTACAGTTTAAATAACTTGATGCTTTAGCGTAATGAGCAGATGAACTATCTACATTTTCCATATGAAAATTAAGTAATCTGCTTAATTAGCTTTACGAGTAAGTTACTAAAATACCAAGTTCTTAGTTTAGTGCAAAGTGGAATTCGATTTTCAGAACAAGAATCTAATCAGCTTAGAGCATTAAAAGCTAATCAGGCATACTTGAATCAAAATAAATTGGTATTCGAGTATGAAAAGCCAAAGCAGGAATCGAATCAAGCCGTAATCGGCACATCGCTACCGTTTAGCCTGTTGGAGATTGGACAGCCCATCACTCGTGATTCAATTTGCATGTCGCTTGGGTATCAATCGGTTGACTGGAATCAAATTTGGACGCAAAGCGAATACGATTACCCGTATTGGTAGCAGGAATTTAACTGCAAATGCCTATTTGTAAAATGTGGTTTGTATTTCACTGCCTATTTTATTAATTAGAAAAGTTTTTCCCCTTTTCATCTGGAATCGGCTCATTAATCATGATCTGTGATTTCTGGAATGGATTGGTTCGGTTGACTTATTCCACTTAACTTATCTGTATGTAAGTATGAACTATATACTACATTCTACCAATACCAATGTTCAATATGAAGTAAAAATCTATTTCCGTACCCCAAGGGTAAAAACCGTACTTAAAACCTTATGCAAAAAATAATTTTTGATCAGCTCTCTAAGATATGAAGCAATTTGAGTATTCGGGTGGGAATCTGAAAACCCATTTTAAGGTCAGTGCCTTTTGGGTTCCGAAGTTCATGAGGAATCCTTAAAGTTTCAGCATGTCAGCCCGTCCGCCCATCTATCTGCAGCAAACTCAGAGACTCTTAAATACTTACTAGAATGCCGTATCTGTTATGAACATACATTGGTAATTGTTAAGCCAATAAAGTGGTAGAATAAAATGTAAAACCTTGAAGAAGCATCCAACAAAAGAACTCACTTTGAGAAAAACACTACCATAACGAGATGACTTTACAAAGGTATCGGATGCGTAGAGCAGACTCGAACAGCTTTCGCGACATTACTCTTTGAGCTGAACTGAGTGTAATAGTATTATGTACCTCGGATAGATGACACAAAGTGTGTGAAGTGAAAGTGTGTGAAGTGAATATTTTGAGTTTAATATTATACCTTATACATTTGGGAGGGATAAAGGATACGTTGTTTTGGTAAAATTGGTAGTTTCGAATGGCTTTGCATGTTTAAGGATACGTCGTTATAAATCATTTGACGAGTAACATCTGCAAACACCTCTCAAAGTTTTAAGCGTTTGAATTGTCGAGTGTTAGAAAGAAATACCTAGCACGATGTTTGATTAGGTCCAAATGAAAAACGATTTGCACACAATATTTTTTGTTCTATACTTACATATTTAGATAGTATTTTTTGTTGTTTCTAATATTTTGTTCTACTGATGTAGAAGAGCGGAATGTCCTATTACAAGCAAAATTATTGCTTAAAACTCCAACCATTGTTACGTATTTTGTGAGAAACATAAACAAACATTCTTGTAATTTTTTTGTGATAGCCATGCTCTGCTCCGAAATTTTGGGATACCCGTTAGTTATCTCAAACATGAATAAAAATTGGAAGTCTGGATAGATCAACATACTCTGTAATCCCATCCCAATAGTATTTCTCGCAGATCAAATAAGAAATTAACTAAACGATTACAAAACTAAAAGGTTTTAAGGAGACTTTTCAAAATTATTTAGCAAAAGTTGTTAAACTTTCAGTAGAAGTTTTGATCGAGAGGACGCTAATGATCACTTACCCTGTATAAGTGAATCTCAAATGTGTCGCTGAAATTTACATCGTAATTTGTGTGAGCTTTCATTTTCAACTTATCGCTGTTGTGTTAAGGGATAAACTTTTACAGATAAGATAAAAATCCAGGCAGCAATTAGCCAGCTGAATATAGATTTATTGAACTTTGAAAACACTCATATTGCAGGCAAACATGCCTACTTTATGATATAGGGGGCAGACGAACAGACGGATCACCTGATGATTAGAAGAACTTCTGACTCCTCTGTTGCGGGTGTCCATGGGTGGCGGTAGTCGCTTACCATCAGGTGATCTGTCTATAACCCCCTACATCATAAAAAAAACAGAGAAATCATAAATACTACCCAGACACTGAACACATACAAATGTTCATCAACGAATGTTTGTCCCAGGGTGCGGATTGAACCCAAGACCTTTGGCATAAGAGGCAGTCGAGTAGCAAAACCGCAAGAGAGCCAGGTACGCTGGTTCAGCCGTGTCCTGCAAAAACTGGACAGCTACGTGGGAAACAAATACCTGGCCATGCCACCACCGCCGGGCACTAACAGAAGGGGTAAACCCAGAAAGATTGTGGCGTGAAGCAGCCCCTGTGCTGTGTTTCGCCGAGTGAGTGAGGGTACCGGAGGCCCACTCGGGGGGGAAGGGGATAAAAGGTTGGCAGCGCACTTGTAACTCCACTGGTGTTGCAAGTGTCCATGGGCGGCGGCAATTGCTTACCATCAGGTGATCCGCCTGCTCGCCTGCTACCTAGCACATAAAAAAAAAAAAAAAAAAAAAACATAATATTTTTTTGCACGTACAGTTACGTGCAAAAAATATTTGGTTCATAGAATACTTTACTATCGTCTTAAATGCAAAGCACAGTAATATTTTTACAACTTTCTCGTTCAATAGCGTAATAACCCACATCTGCGGCATCGTTAAATTTTTTATTATGGTTTTCTGAGGTGACAAAAAGGCCTTCCACCTGTTACCATTACTGCTGACGACTGCTCCGTGATAACCTTTTTTACACATTTAAACTCCGTCAAATTACATAAGTTCTAACCAAAGCCCTCTTGATCAGAGAACAGACATTAAAATTTTAGAATGCGGTACCTGATGCTGACTTAAAACAAAGATATTCTTTAAATGGATAGCTGTACAGCTTTTAAATTAAACTCATTTATATCAGTCTTGTCGTCCTCACTTCGTTTCGGGATATTAGTTCCACCCTGTACCAATAGATGGCGCTGGGCGTCCATTACTTTGCGCTAGTGTTTCGCCTTTTCTATTTACTCGTACCTATAAGCCTTTTCGTTGTCTATAGAAGTTACCCATTCATGCTATTCGTGTTGCGCATACTCGTACCTCTCCCAAAGTTGGAATATTTTTACGGACCAACAGTTATCCTCAAGTAAAATATTTGAGCAGAACTTAAGATAACTGAAGGAGCTTATTAAAAAGTTTCGACAGTGACGGATGGAGTCGCAAAAGTGTGAAAATTAACGTTAGGGTTTTTACGCATTTTCTCTTTATTAGGGTTTTTTACCTAAGGATCTTTTTCGCTGGGGTAGTCACAGCATTTCACACAAGTAGCCTTACCATGAGTTTGAAATACTATCCTCGCTATCAAAAACTATCGCTTTGTCTCTTTCATTGGGATGCATTTGAAAGAGACAGAGCAATAGTTTACGTTATGTCAGTTTTAGATGTCAACTCATGGTAGCGCTACAGGACTACGTCTATGGCAACTATACGCCGGCATCCTGCGAAGTATGGCGCTCTACGGAGCGCCAGTCAGGGCGGACTCCCTAGCGAGAGGGGAAAACCTTCTTGCGGGGGCCTCAGCGAGTGATGGCGCAGCGGGTCGCTCGGGCTTACCGAACGGTAAGCTTCGATGTGGCCTGCTTGCTCGCTGGGACCCCTCCATGGGAGTCGGACGCCGTTGAGCTCTCCGCCGTGTACGATTTCACGGTGGAGAAAAAGGCAGCAGGGGATCCCTTCTGCCTCGTCGAGCGGGAGGCCGTGCGGGCGGAGGCCCGCCGGGTCCTCCGGGGGCGATGGTCTGAGCACCTCGCCCTTACCCTCTTGCCCTCGTCACCTGATGGTAAGCGATTGCCGCCGCTTATAGACACTCAAAATACCAAAATATATATTTTTTAATTATTTGTCTTTACTTTAGAGCTGTAACTAAATTTAGCCAAAAGAGAACAATGACGCGTGTTCAATAAGTCTCCCAAAATGGGTTTTATCCGTGAGAGGAGGCTCTTAAATAGCACTTAGTAGGACCCGCATTAAAAGGTTAGTGACGCCAAATTAACTTCCATTTAACAAAATTCCAAGAAGGTACTATCTTTGTAAATGTTATTCATAAATGGAATGAGTGGAACCACCTGTGTTGTTCCACTCATGGTGTGTGGTGGTTTTTGTGTGTGTTTGGAGGTGGTAGGCGATCAGATGGATCACCTCATGGTAAACGATTGCCGCCGCCTTTTGACACCTGGCAAGAATTCTTAAAGGTTGGTTTCCCTTATACGAGTGTTGATTGACATTTTACCCAAAGAAAAAAATGTACAACACCCCCATTCAATTTCATAAAAAGACCTTCTGATCGTAACTATACCTTTGGCAAACAGCCTTACGTCACGTCGATTATATGTGCGTCTCCTCCCTCTCCGTGGAGAGGGTCCGCCGGTGGGTGGTACTAGGGTACCACCACCGGCATTGCACGGACACCCTCCACAGCCCGGTGGGGACGGCTCAACTCTCTCGGCTGTCCCCTCCCTCTCCCCCGACCCCGGGGGAGCACCCGCCGGGCCCGCCGTGTAGGCGGGCCACCGTCCGGGGAGATGTCGTGGTGCGAGGGCTTCGCGCTATTTGCCCCACGACTTTCTCCCGCGATGGACGATGAGGGAGAGTTCCAGGGGTTTTAGTCGGTAAACCCCCCCGCCGTTATGCGGGGGGGAGTCCGACATAACCCGACCGCCCCCCGGCGGACGGGTAAGCATAACGCATTTCCACTAGGTAAACAAAAAGAAAGGGTACCTATTTACGATACTTTAACCACATCTTTTACCAGCTATTCAGAGTAAAATTTGCTTCATGAGTTTTGGAAATTCGCATAAATAATATCAACTTTTCATACCAAGTCGGTCACGTGACTTGTTCATTTTGCATGGGGGAACGAAAAATTGTTTGACATCTTTTCAAAAATCGTTGAACAAAGGTTGCTCAGAATTATTGGTAGAAAACGTAGCTAAAGGGACAAACTGGCCACTGATATACTTACTTCGTATGTATTAGTAAGTACATAACCTAAAATTGTATTAGAATTCAATCAACTTTAACTTTATCATCTGTTTTAATTTTGTCTCTCTAGCGACATCTCACGTTTACATTTGTATTAATTATTCACAACTACCACTACGCTAATTACACAAAACTTGTCTTAACGACCTCGGTGAGGGTTAAATATACGTTTACTAGAATGAGGTGAATACCAGTGAAAACCGTAGTCTAAGTCACTACTAAAAACGTTTTTTTTTTTCTGTGAGAAGTAGCAGACGGATCACATAATTACGTTTAATTGCTTTTTCTTATCGCGTAGGTCGCTAAGCCATATTTGTGTGGGCTTTGACGCCTCTGATTTTATTTACTTTATCTACAGTACAGCAAATAGCTAGTCACATCCAAGACTGTCGAATAGAAACAGCCACAGTGGCCAATAACATTGATACCGCCAAATTGGTCCAATTATTGAATGCGCCCAGCCTGACTAAGTATATCGATACACTGTGTTGTCAAATACATAAGATACCTACATGTTACCTGCCATTATTATAGCGATAGGAAAAGTTACCATAGATAGGTACGTCAATGATGTCACGCACGCATAGTAATTCCTCTTTGCATTATTCCTCTACCCAAAGGTTGTCTGGAAGAGATCGCTATTAGCGATAAGGCCGCCGATATTGTATTTAGAAATTACTATTAGCATTAAGTTCTATTATGTGTTGTGCAATAAAGAGTATCTATCTATCTATCTACAAAGTTTTAGAGGAAAGAAATAGGTAGACTCTTAATCTATACATATAATAAAAATGTAAAAAAGCTGTGTCTGTACATTGAAGATATTTATCTCAAAATAACTTAGGACGACTAAAAAACAGTAACAGAACATGAATCAATGATTTTTAAAATTTTTGTCTGTCTGTTTGTCTGTTTGTCTGTTTATCTGTTTGTCTGTTTGTCTGTTTGTTCGCGCTAATCTCGGAAACTACTGAACCAATTCGAATGAAACTTATTTTATTGTATAGCTGTAATATCAGGGCAACTTATAGGATATATTACATTTTAAAGACCAGGCTCCTTGATGTAGAACCACAACAGCCCAGCTAAACTATATAAGGTAGGACAATGGCACTTTAACAAAAGTTGTTCAGATTGATGAGCAGTTTATGATGCCATGAAAAAAAAATCAAAGATCATGGAACATCTGGTTTGGACCTCTAAGAGCCCAGCTACACTATAACAAATATGGAATGAAATGGAATGGAAAATGGTCAAATGTGATGAGTATTTTTGGATGAGATCCTATAAGGAAGGATATTCCGAACTTAAACCCCTAATGGAGCGAAAAGGGGGTTCAAAGTTTGTTCATGGGACTACGTGATTCCTTGGCCCAATTTACTCCAACCTTTGCATACACATTCTTTGGCAGAATTGATGGATAAAATATAAGATTCAAACTTTAATAGAATACTTACATCCCCTAATGGAATAAAAAATAATTTGGGGGTTACTTTAATTAGAAGTTGATATTTTAAATATTAAATGGGTTTGCACTTGACCTCATCTCACCTGATGGAGAGTGACAATGAGGTCTAAGATGTAGCGTGCTTTCCCAGAAGAAGCCTATTCACACTCGACTTAAAGACACCCAAATTGTAGCTCTCTGGAAATACAAAAGCCGGCAAGTTGTTCCATTTCTTAGCATTTCGTATAAAATATTAATGAGCCGCCTTAAAAATCTATTACCCTTTAAACGAACACTTATAATAAGTAATATTTTTGTAAAATTATATTTAAATAATCATCTTTAAGTCAAGAGTCATAAAGTTCACGCAAACGAAGTTGCGGGCGGCCACTAGTCTCAAATAACTGACATTGTTGTTACTTCCCAGCTAGTAATCATTTTTGAGCTCTCTGCTAATTTCAAAGGGTAAGATTTTGCAGTTGTCTCGAAGTATATGGCGAGGATGTTGCTTAGTTACATACGGTGACTTGGCTGTCGATATAAGTAGCGCCCCGGTAGAGTCGATGTAATTGGTGACATACGCGTTCCGTCACTTTTAACGAATAAGATATCTATAGGGTGTCTATCTATACAATGTTGTTCAGAATGGTTGATAGAACACGTGGCTAAAGGGATGTCAATGTTCACAGATACATCCTGTATGAGCGTATAGGCTGCATCGATATTTTTACTAAATACTTAGACTGTATCTTTCTATTTGACAGCCTCGGATGTAGCTATCTATTTGCTGCTGACTGTACTACAGCTTACAATTTTAGACAAACACAACCTACTCGCTCAATAAAAAAGTAAGGAGTCAGATCAATGTATAAGATGCTGTGTGATTTTGTAGACGCGTTTATACTTATGTTAGCGAGATGATTTATTTTGCGTGAAACGGGCGCGTTATATTTTGCCGTATAACAATTTAACTTCGAAACGCTTCTAATTAATCACTTTGTCAGTATGTTACACTGTTCCGTTACGGGAAATAAATGATACGAAAGTTTTTTTCGGGTCAGTAGATTAAATAGAGGTAAAGGTTTTTATTTTAATATATAAGTAAGTATATATCGATAGTATATTAATCTACGAGTACAATTACTTATATACGAATATATTCATCTACTCGTATTATAATAGGAATATAATTACGAAACAAAGAACAGGTAAAAATATACATTTTGCTTACATTATTGCTCGTATTAAATAATGATAACGATTAATAAGTTATTAAACGAACTGAATATAATATACAGTGGCAATCTAATATAATCGCGTACATAACATTGTTTGAGACAAGAAGATTGATTCATTTTTATTATCAACTAAAATGTCCCAAAACTAAGTTAAGGGTCACTTTCTTAACTTAGTTTTGGGACATTAGTAGTTTCAAACAGTATCAATAGATGACGCTGGACGTCGTTTACATTGCGTTTGTTTGTTTCGTTTTTTTTATAAAGAGTTTTATTGTAGGTTGATTATTTGAGCAAAGCGGATTTGATTGCACTAAATCGAATGTTTGTTGATGATACAGATATTCCTACTGGAGAACCAACAAGGGTGTCTGTGGTTGCTTTATTTTTATGTGACAGGTGGCAGACAAGAAGATCACCTGATGGTAAGCAATTTTCGCTGCCCATAGACACCTGCAGCACTATTAGAGTCGTAATTACTCAGCCAACCTTTTGCCCTTTTTCCTTAATTGGGCCTCCAGTACCCTCACTCACGATAACATACGATCACGTTTCCATCATCCACAGTGCTCCACGCAAAGACGATGTGGTCGCGTAAGCAGTCGGTGTGCAGCGCGCTCAGCGGCGCCTCCAAGTGCGACGAGACCGACTTGCCCCTCGCGAATGGGCTTCAGATATACCCGTTTGCCATCGCGTTACGGGTCAGAGTGCTACAGGTAATCCATACTAATATTATAAATGGGAAAGTGTGTCTGTCTCTATCTTTCTCTTTGTTTCACGGCAAAACGGAGCAACAAATTCACGTGATTTTTTAAGTGGAGATAGTTGAAGGGACGGAGAGTAACATAGGCTACTTTTTGTCCCTTTCTGTCTTCCACTACCCACTACAGAATCTCGATTTATCGAACAGCCCCCAAATTATGACAATATCGTTGCCTAAAAACGATTAGGACGTCCTGTACCAAAACAGTAATGCTATTATAATAGCACTTACGTAACAGTGTGGCACTTAACCGTACCATAGATTGACACCTCTTGTAGCCTTGTAGCTCGTAGCACTGATAGGGTCGAGCGCCGTAGCATTGACCGTGTAGCGAGCCGTAGCGAAGTGCTACGACGCTATACGGGTATAATAATATTGTAGACTACTTTGTAAAATCTAAGGTCCATTTAAACGGTGATCGGTAATGATCTGGAAGATGTTTTACACGCAATAGGGGTATAATAATTGAATTTCCTCCGTCTGACCCGTTTGGCGCAATGGTTTGAGCGCCGGTTGAGAACTTGAGACGCAAGGGTCGTGGGTTCGATTCCCACACCAACACAAATGTTTGTTGATGAAACAGATATTTGGGTCTGGTTGTTTGTGGTTTCTGGTTTCCATAGTACAAGGGAAAACATTAGTTTGGGACCAGGAAATGTATGTGATGTTGTCTCAATTTGTTTATTATTTTATTTACGAAAAAAATAAAACTGTGATCAGTAGACTGAATCTTTTGCGGCATAAGTTACTCATTTCTCACAAATACATAAGTATAAGCTCATTTTCAATCTAAATAAAACCTTCTACATTATACAACAACAATACATACGTGCAGAAAAAAACAATTCGGGACTTTGCAGATAAACAGAACTGAAGCTACAATAATAATAAAAAATATAGCAGCGAGCCTGTATTTTGTTGGTAATCTGGTCCATTAATCAACTTAAAAACTGAGTTAGGACCAGATATTAATCAATATAACCAATCAAGCCGTTCTGACTAGCGATTACATTTTAATCTAGTTTGCCTTCATAGAAGATAGGGTTGTCAAGCTTCCCGGTATAACGACAAACAAATATAATTATCTATCTAAAGCATTTGCACAATACAGTCAGAATCAATGCAGAAACCAAAAATATTTACTTAAATAGAAATAAATACTTAAATATATATACCTAGATACTACACTAACTATTGTTTATTCAGAATGGAAATGGAACTTAAAATTGTTGGTGTAGGAGAATTAAACAGGTCATTATCAATTGCACCATCGGCTATGTCATCATGACAAAAATGGACTGAACAGGCCGTTTTGATTAAATTCTTATGTGCGATGCATAAAAACTAAAATAACTATACTTTTGCCGTTTGTATGAATATTTTAATCTTTTAAATTTTTGCAATATTTCAGCAAGTTTCCATACTAAGCAAGTCATTACTAGCTGTCGTTATTGCACCATTTTATCATCGTCATCATCACCTCATTACAGTTCACTTGTGGCCATAGGCCACTCCAATAAAATGTCCACCACTTCGATTGATCTTCACTCCATTTGGCCTGAGGACGTTCTACAATACTACTATTACTTGACGTTTAGTGGATTGGTAACCCTAATCAAGGATTAATCTGCCGGGCAGCGTAATAGCCTCCGCCGACAAAAACTGGACGAGTTTTAAATGAAAATGCGCTTTTCTTAATCTTTCATCTTCCTATTTAATCCTCAGTCAAGAGGATTTTAAAGGGAAACTTATATGGATAAATCTCGCAACTAAGTTTAAAAAAAAATCGCTGTCTCATTAGGCAAGCGTGGTGATTAAAATATAATACCGATGACTTGATTTCTATGATGGAAGTCTTTGCCCTGCAGTGGGGCAGTATATAGGCTGATACTTGCTTCCTTACTTTCACTGCTGTGCTCTGAGTCGTCAATTAACTTAAACTATAAAAAATATATCAGCCATACAACGTTAGCAGCGTTGATACGTGTTGCGTGGAGTGTATCAAAGAATGACTAGCTTTGTTAGAAACTTACGTCGGTAACTCTACGTGGATAACATAAGAAAGTTCTGTGGTACGAGCGCTCGCTTATTAAATCAATGAATAGGGATATATTATGTGTGTTATTAAATTATAATGTTGTCCCCACTTATATTTCGGCTCATCATCATTATCTCATCAGCTTGTTGCAGTCCACTTCTGGACATAGGCATCTCCTAACGCTCGCCCCTCGATCGATTTTTCACTACTCGAATCCAGCTCTTGCCAGCCGACTTCCACAGATCGTCACTCCATCTGGTTTAAGTCCTACATTACGTTTACCAAGACGTGATCTCCACTCTAGAACTTGGGTTCGACAACTGGGTCAGGCCAAAAATTTGTTCCTGAGTTTTTCTGTTTAGAAAATTTCATTCTTCTACCCCTGTAAGTTTTGTATCCCTGTGCTTGTGAAAGCACGTTAAACCAAAAGTACTGCGCCCGATCTCTCTTTGTACTCGTATGTATCATACTAGTATCCCATCGAATTAAGAGGGTAAGGGAATAAAAAGTACAGCGTTTGCGCACACGCTTGAGCACTGTAATATTATCCTGCGTACTTGGCAGCTCGTTAAGATATTAGTAGAGAACCAGTATAATTTTAATCTCAGAGAAGGGCAAGGAGGGGAAAAAGACGCCAAACAGATGCGCGTGTCCCTCCTCTCCGAGGAAGAGGCCAGCCGACGCGAGGTACGGGGGTACCAGCGCCGGCATAGGCCTCTGCCTCTGTCTACTAGGGACGGGCGGCGCTCCCGGCTGTCCCTATTGCTCCTCCCAGTCTGTCTGGGGGAGGCAATTTGGGCCCGTAGGCCTTTCGCCTGGGGAGGGACGTGAAGTAAGGTTCTTCAACCAATACTCATGTCCCCTCTCCACTCTGGCGACGAGGGAACGCCGCTGGGGTTTAGTCGGTATGCCTCCGGCCGCTGCCGGAGGAGAGCCTGACATAGCCCGCCTGCCCTCCCGGCAGGAAGATATGCATGAGCACGCATTCCCCAGCGACAAAAAAAAAGTATAATTTTATTTCAGGTGGATTATCTATCAATCTGTTGCAGATAGTCTGCGGTATTGGAGGACTGGTGGTGGGTGCCGTCGGCTGGCTGGAGGAGCGGCAGAAGCCGATGCTGGGCCTCGGAGTACCCGCAGGAGCAGTCACAGTTCTTGCAGCAGGTACTAGGTATTCACAGAAGCGGAGCTGCGTGGTGTTGAGAGGAGATTTATAAAAATTTACCAATCACATTGCTCAAAATATACATCTCATCTCAGCTACGATTCAGTGAAAACAGTGTTAGCGGAATTGAGAAGATTTACATTGAAATGTATGGCACGCGGGGATAAGCGTGGTACAGCGGTGTCGAGCTTAGTAGAGCTGTGGGGGATGAAGCGGGGCTATGCGGTGAAGAGCGGGGATGTGCAGTTTGACAGACACAGTATAGTAGTAAAGTATTAGCCTATATACTAGTCCACTGCAGGGCAAAGGCCTCCATCATTGAAATCAAGTCATCGCTACTATGATGGAATTAGGCTTAATCACCACGCTTGCCTAATGCGGATTGGTGATCACAAACCCGAGCTATGTTCTTAAAATTCGAAACATATTTTTTTTGCTCGACCCGGGATTCAAACCCGGGACCCCGAGATCACGGCCCGGTACTTAAACCACTAGACCAACGGGGCGTTCTGACTGAAAACAAAATGTATTCACAGCCCCATTCAGTTCCTTGTCTGTGTGTCTTATCTATCTTCTACTTTATATACTGTCCCCATGCAGGGCAAAGGCCTCCATCATAGAAATCAAGACTTCGCTACTATGATGGGATTAGTATGTAACCTAGTACCAGCACTAATATGCTAAGGTATCGAATTGGCAAAGACTAGTAGGGTTGGCAAAATTTGTAGTCTACAAGCGGCAAGTAATTTAAATTGATCACTGGCTCTTTTCAAAATTAATTAACAGAATTCCCGTTGAAAATCAATTGGCAGAATTTGAATGCGTATTCAAATTCTGCTTTTGTAAACCATTTAAAATTGCGCAACAACTACTTGATTGGCAGCCTTTCAATAGTTTCAATATTACAAAACAATAATGCGCTCTGTGTTCTCTCTGTTTATTTAACTGATTAAATGTGCAGTGTATAAATGGACCGCAAATAGTCAGCGTTCCTCGAACGTATTACAGCATTCGCTGAAACCAGGAGAGAAGTTAAATAACAGAAGGGAAGGTGCGAACAGTTCTGCGACAGGTTAAGCGCCCCGTTTGGTCTAGTGGATTAAGGCTTGTATATGCGCGGATTGGGCACTTTTGTGTATGTTTAAACTCGGTAAATCGTTAAGAACGATACCTAAAAAAAAATACATGTTATAGACTGGATTTCGATCTGGAATTTCTGACGAGGATTTTTATTCAATGTTTATAGTTCATAAGGAAAAAAATATAACGTAAACATCGATTTTATGCAAAATATTGGATAAACTACGAAACTAAACAGTTCAGGAGACCTATTTTTGAATTGTCGTCTCACTAAAAAATGTGTGACTCGCATGATTTTTGATATCCGCATTTTTGAATCATTCGAAAACGAGCGATTTGCAACGAGTGGTGTAAACCACTCGTTTCCGCTAGGCGAGTGGTCGCATTTACGTCAAATATTAACGAGTTAACACTATAAAGTCCATTTTACGAAAAAAGTCCCCTGGGAGCGGCGCCACTTGTCATACAAATAGGCTTTCTATCTCTTTCCCACTCATTACGTAGACTGCCATGTCATTTTAGTTCATCAAAAATCCGGGGGACTCTTTTCGTGAAAAGGACTATACTTTGACAAGATTGGCGACACACTAAGCGAGTGATTTCAAAAATAGGGAAAATTATGAATCATGCGACTCACGAGACGACGTGACTTGCAAAACGAGTAGTTTTGTTCGGACGAAGCGAAAATTCAAAAATAGGTCTCCAGATGACTGATTTTTTATATATAATACAATAAAATGTACACTACCATCCCTGACGAGGAATTCTTGTTTCTTGGGTTTATAATTTTTTTATTTGTAATATTCTGTTTTTTCTATACGCGAGCGCGAGTACTCTCTGTATGCTCAAGGCCGTTAGCGCATGTACAAGCCTTAAGCGCCCCGTTTGGTCTAGTGGATTAAGTACCGGGCCATGTTCTTGGGGTCCCGGGTTTTGATTCTCGGCTGAGCAAATAGTATATTTATAGGGACTGATTTAGGCGTAATCAACCAGTCCCGTTGATAGCTCTTCTACTAGCTGCGCTCCGCGGCTTCACCCGCGTCGTGATAGAATCGTTATATTTTAGATCATAAAATATATCTTTAATAATCGGTGCCTATGTGTTAAGAATGGATGATCATACATTTATATGCAACTAGCGGCCGCCCGCGACTTCGTCCGCGTGGAAAAGTAACTTTTTACCCCCCTTTTTAACCCCTTACAACCCCCTTAATATTATTATGTTGATAGGCCTATAGCCTTCCTCGATAAATGGACTATCCAACAAAAAAAGAATATTTCAAATCGCACCAGTAGTTTCGGAGATTAGCGCGTTCAAACAAACAAACAAACAAACTCTTCAGCTTTATTATATTAGTATAGATACCGACACAACAGAAGTATAAAAACTTAGACCTAGATATTACAATTATTTTGATAATTATGGGAGAGCCACGCTTCGGCATGAATGGGCCGGCTCGACGGGAGTGATACCACTGCCTCACATAAAACCGGCGTGAAGCAGCCCCTGTGCTGTGTTTCGCCAAGTGAGTGAGGGTACCGGAGGCCCACCCGGGGAGGGGAAGGGGATAAAAGGTTGGCAGCGCACGTGTAACTCCACTGGTGTTGCAACTGTCCATGGGCGGCGGCAATTGCTTACCATCTGGTGATCCGCCTGCTCGTTTGCTACCTATCAAATAAAAAAAAAATATGTAAGCTAAATTACTGTGTAGTTTCAACAAAATCCATTCTGCAGCTTCGATCTAACTAGTGTACCTATCAAAGACCATTGTTCCTACGTTTGACTCTGTATACGAGTATATTTATTCAACTGCAGTGTTGTATGTGAACTGGGCTCAAAATGGACGCGCTCGGGTTTGTTTCCTGCTTCAGTTAATTAATTACGGTGATGCTTTCTGTGTTATTTGGAGGTAATATACGTTGTTTTATCGGACATACGAGTATGTAACATATACTTATAGGTACTGCATGTTGGTGTTATCGTAGTTAGTAGGATAAATAAACTAAGTATCCATTTTATACGATAGGTGGTAGACGAGCAGACGGATCACCAGATGGTAAGCGATTACTTCCGCCCACAAATGCGCTGCCAACCTGTAACACCCGTTCCCCCGTTGGGGGGACTCACTCGACCAAATACAGCGCAGGCGCTGTTTTACGCCGGTCTTCTGTGAGGCCGTGGTATCATTCCGGTCGAGTCAGCCCATTCATGCCGAATCTTGGCTTTCCCATAGTTAACGGTAGGTAATATATCGCGATGTTTGTGTTAACTAATGGCGTAAGTTTGTGGTGGTTAATGGCAAAAATCAGAACTAAAACTGTAACTTAAATCCTTAGCATACTTTTTCGAAGAACCTCATGCTGTATACCCCTGGGACAACTCGGGTTTCGTGTTTATACATAAAACAATTCATGCAAGAGAGCGGCGTGGGATTGCATAAATGTATCAGACGCCTCAAGCCCGCTCTACACTTAGTCCGCGAACGACACGCGAACATGCTGCGAGTTGTATCGGGGAACAATCGCGTAGCCGCTAAAAATATGCGAACCGGCTCCACACTTCGCGTTCGCGGCGTTGCACGTAATTCGCGGGCTATGTATGGAGCGAGACTCAGAAAGCATTGATCTACGCTAGGGCTTTCCAAGCTGAGCGTGCGATTGATCCCTGGGGATTCGACTAACTGAGCAAAGTGGCGAAGAATGAAAAGATCTAGCAGAGAATAATGGCATGACGTTTCAAGACAGGCTCGCTTCTTTGCAATAATATAGTTACAAACTTACGTCTTGATTTAGTAACTTCTATTAAAAAGAGAACGTTTTAGTTAAAAGTTGGTAAATTTTAAGATTATGTAGAAATAGAAATATAAAAATTCATAGAACATTTATGAATGTCAAATATTATGTAAGCTACCGCTGAGTCGATTTCTACCGAGAAGAATCAGCAAGAAACTCAGTAGTCGGTACTCTTTTCAAATTATGATCATTACATTACAATTTTCATTTGAGTGTTGTAGTTCCAGCTTTGACAAAAAGTAACATTATTATTATTTTTTAAATGGGAAAATTTGAAATCCTTAAGTTAGGTGAATAGAAATGTTTTTAACTAGCTCTCAAACCACCTTTAATAAACATTTTAAAACTAACTAGCGCTCATAATTCAGTGACACAAATTTTGCTCAAAATAATAGAAAAGTATTCCCTCTATTCCGAGGATTTTCCAACATCGTTATACAGTTGCTAGATGCCAAACTAGTTTTTTGTGCCAGGGATGCCAAAAATCTCGTCGTTTAATACCAAATCTTGAACTTATACTTATCCCTACATTAAGAAATTACGTAATACTTATATATTATAATTGTGCGTACCTGTTTGTACACAAATAATTTTTCATTCATCTTAGCTTTTAATTCTTTAGTTTAGTATAAACCTTAGTGGTTTCTTAATGTTGTGTAACTATAACTAAGTGTACAATGTAAATGATACATAAAAAAAACGAATCGCCAAAAATTTACACTCTGGAGCCGGGAGCTACGCTTAGATAATTTCAGATAAGACAATTAGTCAGGATCTGGTAATTACAATGAAACGAGTGCCGTTTGACATTCGTTACCCAACAGGGGAACCAGACAAACTAAATCATGGACACATTTCAGAAACTATCCAAAAAGTTTGTATTTATAGAAGCAACGCTCCAAGCAAGTGGTACCGAGTTGTGACCTCGGTGTCCTGGTTTCGAATCCCGGGTCGAGTAAAAAGTATTTTTCGAACATTGCTCGGGTTGTCCAATCCGTATTAGGCAAGCGTGAGAATAAAACTTAATCCCATCATAGTAGCGATGACTTGATTTCTATGATGGACGCCTTTACCCTGCAGTGGGACAGTATTGACAGTATAGGCTGATGCTTTTTTTGATACTAGAGACGACAAACGCAGGTTTTCTCACCATGTTTTCCCTCACGTACCACGAGGTTTCTGGCGCGTCTGGCAAGGAGGCAACCCTACGTCGTTGGAATATTTTCCAGTATGGATACCAAACTTTTCTCTAATACAAAAAGTATGATAATTCTTTCTTCAGTTTGATTGAAGAACTTTGACCCCAATGAGATATAACATTTTTAATACTACTTATGATGGGATCAAAGTAGCGATGACTTGATTCGATACATTTAAATCTCAAGTAAAAACTTATTTGATGGCAAGTGCCTATTAATAATACAGTTGAAGAATACCTAAATGACAAGAATTTGTGGAAATGATTAATAAACTGTTCCTACACTATGATGTTATAAGTTATTATGAAATTTTAATTTTATTTATTTCTTTAAAAATTGGAATTATTACTATTTTAAAAAGAGTTATTTTGTACTGCTGTTTCGCAGTTTCTCGCTGATTCATTTCTGTAGAAATTGACCTTCCGAATCAGAGGTAGATTACAAAACTTGACATTCATAAATGTTCTGTAAAGGACTTAAATTAAATAAAGAATTTTTGAAGTTTGAATTGAATTCTATGCCTTTGCCCTGCAGTGGGACAGTATATAGGCTAATACCACAATACCGTCATATAATCCGACTGCGACATATCTATTGTGCGCCTCTGCGGACCACATTAAACACGCGACGCTTAGACCTCGTCAATGTAGATAGTATCTCTAAGCTTGCTCTTGACCCGCTTAGTACGTACAGTCGCCGTCAGATATATCGTAGCAGACAAGATGACCAAATATATCTAAACAAATTAAAATGTCAATAAGTTCTGAACGCTACAAGTAACCATTAATATCTGAACATTCAGTGCTGCATAAATATCTGAGCAGGTGCCAGTTATTAACTTCTGAACATACAACTAACCAATAATATCTGAACACTCAGTACTGCATTAATATCTGAGCAGATGTCAGTCATATATCAGGATAAACAAAGTACGTAAAGAAAAGAAACAAAGAGTCATTACATATTTGAATCTGAAAATTATTTTAAAAGTGTGTGGCCAGGATGTAGGCATTAACAGTAATTGGAAACTAAGGAGTTTCATCAAAAAACCAAGATATTATTACCAACGAGCGGTCACGAAGCGAACATGTAAAGATGATTGTATTCGTTTATATGATGAGATTGATGATTCATTCATTCATTCAGGTGATTCAGAGACACTTTTTACTTTCGAATAACTGCTGTAACAAAAAAGTTGATGTCGCAAAAATGGCCGCTATTTTGTTTTTTTTCTTTAAATATCGAAAACCTATTATTTTTTGATATGATTAATTAAAAAACTCTCAGGGTTGTCGAAACTTTTTCCGCAAAAATAATCCCCAACACACCAAAAAACAGCCCTTATCAGTGAGTCAGTCGTTGGTAATCGAGCTTTATATAAGTATTATGTTGAGCGACGAACGCGACGTTGCCAAATTGATTTCTAAAACGATAGGCAACCTCGCATTGGTATTGACGTGCGTGAAGGATGACAGTTCAGATATTATTGGTTATTGTATGTTCAGAAGTAAATGACAGCATCTGCTCAGATATTAATGCAGTACTGAATGTTCAGATATTATTGGTTAGTTGTATGTTCAGAACTTATTGACATTTTAATTTGTTCAGATATATTTGGTCACCTTGTCTGCTACGATATATCTGATGGCGACTGTACATGAGTACGTATAGGTATGAACCTCGTGTAAGGAAAAGTGGGGCTTTGACAACGGTTGAGAGACTTAATAGCACATGAGCTTATAGTCTAAGTTCAAGTCAAGAAATCTGTACCCTCTTCTTTTATTTGACTAGTTGCCGCCTTCACTTTGTTTCGGGACATAGTTTTACTATTTTCGTAGTTCGAATTTTTGCCAATAGATGGCGCTAAGTATTGACTACATTGCACCTGTTTTTCATCTTTTTGTGCTTTTGCGAGCTGTTTGCGAGCTGTTTAATTAAACTTGTGCGCCAATCCTACGCCGCCAGCGTTGAGTATAACGTGTCAAAAAAGTCGTGAAATAAAGTGGTGGCGACACTGCCGCTTATGTTATAGGCACCCATGCGTTATAAAACATGGGAGCTCCGTGAGTTCCCCAAGAAGCCGTTCTTATATTTTCTTGGCGCATTATAAGAGGTGCACGAAACTATTGCATTAATTAGGGGCCTCGCCCACGGCGAATTTCTGTAGCGATGCTGTCGCGCGTTTGCTCTGTGTCCTCAGCCACGGGCTCAAATTTAGACGCGATACTGAATGCATCGCTACAAAAAGTCACCGTGGGCGAGGCCCCTTAACTGCATGCGTCTTGCACGTGACTCTTCAGCCAGTTCTGTCAGATGTAGGTACACACTACACACACATATCATTTAGCGGTACGTGGAAATTGATTGGCAAAAAAAAAATGCTTTCCTAATTTTTATCATTATTTACCTCAGCAACGTCGGTGTACTACAGCAGAGGGTTCGGCGGCTGGATGGCGGCGCGCTCCCGCTCGTCCCGCAGCTGGGGGGCCCCCTGGAGGGCCCTGGGGCCCTCCCCCTGTGCCGCGATCCCACTGACGACGCTGTGGACTGCCGCAGTGGCGGCACATATAGCCATGCTGGCCTTCTGTATAAGATCACTTATGAACATTGGGTAAGGATCATTATCATAGCGTTTTATCCCGGTTGCGTCTCAAGCTGTCGCTTTGGAACTCAGAGTTCGCTTTCGTGGTTCAACTCCTCCACTTCATACCTACGTTGGGTATTGTGGTGAGTGAGAGAGAGAGCACGCGTGTTATCCCTCACGACGTCAAGCCAAAGCTTTTTCGGTATATATCCCTTCTGCCAGGACCCGGCAGTAGTGGCATAGCTGGACAACTGGACAGGTATTTATTAGTATAGTATAGTGGTCCTTCCCGCGCACCTTCACTTCTAGTTCGTTTCAAGTTCTGCCAATAGATGGCGCTGGGTGAAGGTTGCATCGCGCAAGTGTTTTTACGGTTTACCTAATAACCTTATCCAAGTCCGAAAAAAAATACCTCTTTATAGTTAGTTAAGATAAGGATTAGCTAGTCACATTACATTGATGTTACACAAGTAGGTATAAAAGATACATTAATCAAGTGACACTCTGCTAGGGCACTGCAATAAAGAAATCGATACTTCATAATGAAGATAATAGAGATTTTCTTCCTGTGTAAGTAGCTGTCTGGTTTATGCAAGTCATTGCCGTAGCTGTGGGAATGTCAGCTGTATGAAGAGGAACGGCAACAGATTCTGAATGACTGGAACAGGAACGAGATAGGACCAGTATACCATCAAGAGATGGTCAACTCTGCAGAAGGTTTTCGACGGTTGCGTGCGTTTGCACACAAAAGGCTTGACATTAGGAAGGAGTTCGATTGATGTGGAACTGCCCGAGCGCGAGTCGCTTGTGCTGTGTTTCACGCCCCATTTGGGCAGAAGTGACATTGAGATGAGCTAAAGACACAGATTTTGTAGGGAGTGAAGAAACGCACCGGGGAAAGAGCCCTTAGCACGTACCTGGTGAGCGTCTTCCAAGATTCGGTCCGTATGCCGAGACGGTATGAAGGACCATGGGTTGGTGGAGCGTACTGTGTCTTAAGTCATAGCCGTAGGAGGCCTCCCAGTAATATTGAGGGGGCTCAGCAAATCATCTGTTGTCTAAGACAGGAGGGTCCTGGCTCGACGTATTGTTTACAACGGAGAGGTTTCGTCAGTTCCTAAAACGGGACATTGTTTTCGCAAATCGGGTCAATTTTCCACAAAACAGGACATACTGGCGTCCCGGCGCTTTACTTCGGTACAACGGGAAGGACGGATGAAAAACGGGACGTTAGTTTATACATAAGTACTTTAACTGTTAATATTGCATCATCCAGAGACTGTTGACGTGTGTATCAATAACAGAAATTACACCGTATTCCCAGGCCATAGAGCGATTAGCTATTAGGCTGCCAATCTCCACCCAATTAATTAATCCACGAATTTCCGCCAAACCGGATTACCTACCGATCAACTCGACGGCTCATCGATCGGAACTAAACTTGCACGAAACCGCTCAGTGAACTGAAAGGAGTGTTAATCACTCATTCAGTTCAATAGTTCTTTTTTTTTTTTTTATATTATTTTATCCCCTTCCCCCCGATGGGGCTCCGGTACCCTCACTCACTCGGCGAAACACAGCACAGGAGCTGCTTCACGACGGTTTTTCTGTGAGGCAGTGGTATCACTCCGGTCGAGCCGGCCCATTCATGCCGAAGCATAGACTCTCCCCACAATTACAATTTCGTTCACATTAAGCAGTATGTACAAGACCGCTAACTTCTAGACTAGACTTCGGGCTGACACTGAGAATTTCTGAATGTTTCCATTCCAAGGTACATACAGCCATATATCAAAGTAAACAAAACTGTCAAATTTCTTCAATCGACTCTCATCTTACTGTCAAACACATAAGGTTGAATATCAATAGAGGAAATTTGACTTGACTGAGATTGTGGTAACCTGATGTGTGGCTGTCTGTACCTACAAATTTCCCTGTGCCACGGAAAGCACATTATAACGCCTGATCTCTCTTCGCTCGCATCCCATCGATGGCATCCCATTGACTTAAGAGTGTAAAGGAATCACACTGGCATCCCATCGACATAAGAGTGTAAAGGAATATAGAGTGCATCTGTGTTTGCGCATACACTTGAGCACTATGTATTCCGTACGTAGCTGATCATTAATATTCAACAGTACCTTACCTCATGCAGATGTGGCAGCAGAACGTGCGTGGGAGTGGCAGCAGCGCAGCTGTCGGTGTCGGTGAGCACGCTGGCGGCAGCCGCCTTCATGCTGCAGCTGGACCTGCGGTACGACGCGGCCGTGTCGCCGCCGCCGAGGCCTTCCGACGCGCACATATGCACCGCTGTCTCCATGGTATAGTAGATAGATCAACATCATCATCATCATTTCAGCCAATAGACGTAAAAAGACATAGGCCTCCCCCAATGTTCTCCACACAGATCGGTCCTGTGCCACCCATCATCACCATCATCATCAGCAACCTACACTCGTCCACTGCTGGACATAGGTCTCCCTCCAGCCAGCCTTCAAATGTCATCATCCTATCTTGTCGCAGGCTACCCTCATCCAAGGAATTCCCTCAACCTTCAACAAATCGTCGGTCCACCTTGTGGGGTCCACGCCTGAGACTTCCTGCACGCGGCCTCCTCTCGAGAACCTTTCCGCCCCAATGGCCGACTGTTCTCCTTGTAATGTGCCCTGCCCATTCCCACTTGAGTCACGCAATGAGGGCAATAATGACGTACTGCTATTCATCAACAACCCACGCTCGTCCACTGCTGGACATAGGTCTCCCCCAATGCACGCCACCGCTCCCGATTTTTGGCCACTCTCATCCAGCTCACTCCAGCCAGCCTCGAATGTCGTCATCCCATCTTGTAGCAGGGCGTCCAACACTACGTTTGCCGAGTCGCGGTCTCCACTCAAGGACTTTATGGCTCCAACGGTTGTCAGTTCTGCGGCTAATGTGACCAGCCCACTGCCACTTCAGTTTGCTAATTCGGTGGGCTATGTCGGCGACTCTGGTACTGCTATACTGAGGTCCAATTTCTACGTCTTTGGTTGTTAGATGACATTTTGACATCTCAGATTAGTTCCTTAGGGGATATAATGCGCTCCAAAGTGAGTAAGACGGTTAAAAAACCCGGTGTGTACCTAATAAGACTAGACTAAGAAATGACAAAAAAGGCTCGAACCCTTATCATCATCATCATTAGCGGTTCATCGCCACCCAAATTACATTTCAAGTCAAATATGGGTGCTTTATCAAACTGAAGCATCCATTTATAAGCCCTTATCCCTCTGTCATCGTAATGGATTATCCGTTACTATCATCTCACCGGAATCCCGATAAGCCCCTTAGTCGAACCGTATTATATTTCTGTTATCTAAGGGATTTGAATCATTTCCTTGTACCTTTTATTCTACTCACGTGTGAGAAACAAGATACTCTGTGGACCAATACAATGTGCAATGTCATCGTGAAATTGTACCTCAGTTAATTCTGATAACATGTGACGATTTTGTCTGTAGTTTCCTAAAAGCGGTGTTAAAATACCTAAGTCAAGTCCTGACGTGACCCAAATATTGCGCTTTAGGTAGGTACTCCAAATATTTTTTCCTATCGCAGTAGGTTTTAGCGTTTCTTATTCACAGAACGAATGTACTTGAAAAAGAACTTGTACTTGAACAAAAGTACTGGAAGAAGGATTTTATTTGAATATCTCATAATCGTCTCAATTAATTTAAATCAATTGGCGGCGCTAGTTACGTCACGGTGTCACCTTATGTTTAAAATAAAAAAATACACGTGACTATATACTTTATAAGATAAATTAGTTAGGTCTCAATTACAAGAAATAACTTAAGTACATTTACCCGAAGATCAGCAAAGTTATCATGCACATTCAATTATGCGACTATTTACATAAATGGGTATGTTAAAAGATACGTCATCAAATTAACTAACACCGTTATTGAGTTGAGCTTATCTTTAAAGCTATTAAAAGCAATTAATTCAATTAACTTAGCTAGGCAGTTCAATTACCTCCAGTGGAAATAATTTACTTTTAAAGGTATTTACGAATATATAGTATCTGATACTTGCGCCATAAGTCTATTTGGCCTCCCTACCTTTATTGTACGAAGTTATTCGATTTTTTTATAATGGCCACACCGATAGTAAAAGCTGCTCGCTTTTTATTTCCGATATAAAAGCGAGTAGCCTTTCGGACATCCGATAAGTATCTTCAATTACGATTTACATTAGGATAAATTCCCTGATAGATATCATGAAGATTCTACGAATTCGTTTTTACCACTATACTTACTAAACGCAAAGAGTGGAGCATACAGTTACTTAGAGTATTTTACGATATGTATCATTTACGAAATGTATCATAAAAACACAATAAACTTGAAATCAAAATAAAAATCATCTGTAAGACACTTTTTGGTTTACTGTACAAGAGTTAAACATCTCGTTGTGTCTTAAAGAAAACGCCAATTTCATAGGTAAGGACCTAAATACTCTACCCTCTACCGCAAGTCTGTGCATTTTTATTCTACGGAACCCAACCACGAAGCTTCACGTCATTTTCCGCGTGGCGCCACCGGCGCGGCGGTGACAGCTAATTTCCAGGCTTCGTTAGTCCTCGCCATCTTTGCGACTGGAAATGACCGTTCCTGATTACTTTTCAACTGTTCACTGTAACTCTTTCCCGTATAACGTTTGCTTGACTCCCTACAAAAATATTTTCCGTCCCATATCTGTTTTAGTGTATCTTTTACATTTACATTCCTTTGCTAACTACGTATGCCTACTGCCAACCATCTTTCTGAACAATATTAATTCTATTAGAAATTCGCATAAAAAAAACACCTTTTCATACAAAGTCGGTCACGTGACTTGGTCATTTTGTATGGGGAGTTGAAAGAATTTTCGACTAATTTTCAAGTAAAACAATTTCAGAATGGTTGGTAGAAGACGTGTTTAAAGGAAGTAAATGTTCATAGATACGCCATGTATAATTATATTTTTTCACTCATGAATAACCAAGCTCGGTGGGTGTAAATATCGGATATTATAAAATTAGCGCCGTCAGCCCACTTCCGCCGGTGGCCGGATGCAGCCACCCTCGGCTCTGGCAATTCGTACTAACAGCCCTATTCACTTTTCTATTTAAAAGACAAAAAAATCTATTTAAAAAGAAAATGTATAGACATTCATCTGAATGAAGCCGTTTTTCCGTAATTTGTACGAGTATATTCGCCTGGAATGTGATCGAACTTTGAAAAAATATCAAATGTCAATGACCCGTAGTGTGCCCGTAGTATGGGCACAAAATAATTACACACAGAAGTTAGACTTTGACCTGATTTTGAATTTAGAAGAGTTCGTTGACATATGCTGGGTTGTTGCCCGGCATGAGTACATAATAATAATAATACTTTTTATTTGCCAGAAAGACAGTTTGTATACAGTTGTTTACAGTTTTCCAGTAAGTATCATGTGTTCAGCCTGCTTGCAGACATGCAAAAACATTAGTATCTAATTCCCATAATTACTATAACAACAGATTACGTTACAAGTTCATAATATTATAATAGTAATGTCAAAATGTCAAATGTCAATCATCTAGAATTTAATTTAATTTCGCCAGTTTAGGTATTCCGTAAGACTATAAAAGCAACAAAGTATGTCAGTTTATGTTTGAATTTTTCTCCTTGAAGCTCTTTCAGATCGTCTGGGAGCAAGTTATACACTACTATCGTCTTAATATATACATTACGCTTATATATATCTTTGCGACAGGGAGGTTGATGCATTAAGTTCGCATATTGCTGCCTGACGTGTCTAGTTGTGACCTCTCCTCGTGTTCTGTAATATTTAGGGAAAGTTTTAATAAAAACACAAGCTTCCCTTATATAAGCGCGCGGCCTCTACCATAGACCTCGACAGTTTGACAATCTTATGTCATAAGATAGGATTAATGTGGTCGAAAAGGCGTTTTTGCCCGTTAGTGCGCATGCGTGAGTACATGACATATTTTTAGCTCTTAGTGGGCAGTCAGCCTTCTGTGTCAATATGTACTTTGTGGTATGGGCGAGTGCACATTTTTAGCCCGCTTAGCTACCCAAAAAGTACATACTTACTTAAACTAAATAGTCACTTTTAAAGCGACGCTTAAGGTGCACCAGGGACGCCAATCGATTTAAATTACTTATGAAATCGGATTTATTTTAACACTCGCTACCATCGGATTTCAAATCGGTAGGAAATTAATTGAATAATCCTACTACTATTATAAAGGCGAAAGTTTGTAAGTATGGATGTATGCTATGGATGTTTGTTACTCTTTCACGTAAAACTACTGAATGGATTTGAATGAAACTTTACCACAATATAGCTTATACCTACATCAGAATAACACATAGGCTACAATTTTTGAGGTTTCTACGAACCTGAAGTCCACGCAAACGAAGTCGCGGGCAAAAGCTACTTATTAAATAAAAAATACTTATAACTGGTTAGCCGAGAGACTGAAGCTGCTAAATTAAAAAAGGGTAAAAAATATTATATCCTATAGAATAGCTAAACATTTTATTAAGCAATTGGCGTCCCTTACATGTTACCTTAAGTTACATTAATATCATCTAAATAACAAGAAATGAACCCCTGTTATATTGTACCCAGGTGCCTCTAACCTCAGTGGCCATCACCAGCGGCGATGGCGCCGAGCCAGCCGGCAGCCCCCTCAGCAAGGAAAAGGACCCTGACCCAGTTACCTGATGCAGCGAGGCGGCCTGAATGCCACACTAAAACGATTCTGTGACAGTTCGCCAACAAACGTTTGACCAACATAATGTTTTGCCCACAGTGACGTCACGTCGCAATCCAACACTAAAATATTTAAAAAAAACCGACTTCAAGACTACAGCCACAATATATATATACCATTGAAAATATTTTTTTTTGGTTTTTTTTTTCAAAAGCCACTGAGTCAATTTTGATATTTTTTTACAAAAAGGACCACCTTTGAATGATCGCCTACCAAACAAAAAAAGAATCATAAAAGTCCATTCATAATTTGCGGAGAAATCGAGTATTACTCTTTTCGCCGCACCACTGTCTTTTCTGCATGACCCAAAGGTTAACTGGTAGAGAATGCCCCTGGGCATTAAGTTCGCCTATTGTAACAAATTTTTGTGCAATAAAGTTTAAATAATTAATAGATAAATAATACCTACGTACAAAAAAAAACATTCCTCCTTTTTGAAGTCGGTTAAGAATGTAGTGATGACAATCAGATTAATTTATTTATTTATTCAAATGCGTTGAGAAATGCCATCAGTAACTCCAATATTTAGCATTTGGTGCACACTAAATAATTTTTGTGTGCAATTAGTTAGTAATTTTAGTAGGTTTAGGTTAGGGTAGTTTGCTAAACAACATTCAAATACTAGCCCTAGACAGATAACAAGATACTTATAATTTATTTCTTGAACAATAGTTACTTGACTCTACAGTGATGAATTAAGTTTAATTAGTGAGCATAACTGAAAATTAAACTTACTTGCCTAATGTTGTTGGTATTTTACTGGAATTAAGGCATTTTTTTTTATTTTTAATTTCAATCTGATTTTAGAAACTTTTAGCCTCTTTGTAAAATTAAATGTAATAACTATAGTTAGGGGAGCCTTGGGCAATCGGGGGTTTGGGCACCCCCTTATTTCTCAAAATCTATTCTAGATATTTTCACACTTTTAAATAAATGTCTGAGACTGTTACGTAGATAGAAAAATATGTATTTACTTTTAAATATTGTACAAAAAGCCATATAATGTAACTATGTTTTTGTAAATTTTATTATTCCAGTAAGCGAATAAACCTTATTAAGAACTATAAACTTATTTTACCATCCTTATGATATACGAGTAATTTAGCACAATACCGTGCGAAGTGGAGGAGTCGTATACTTGCAGGTGAGCGAACCCCGGGCGTAGCGCTAGCTTGGAACGTAACCGGGACAAACCGTGGTGATGATGATGAAATTTAGCCCAGTAAAAAATATTCATTATAAGTCCTAAATATTGGTCGGTGAAAACAGCAACACATCAGGTGAGAACAGTCTATACCACTACTATATACAGGGCGTATCTGTGAACATTTACATCCCTTTAACCACGTGTAAAATTCGCATAAAAACTTTCGAAGAATTCTGGACAATTATTGACCAAATGTTGTTCAGAATGGTTGGTAGAACACATGGTTTAAGGGATGTAAATGTTCACAGACACCCTGTATTATTATTATAATGTGTTGATTTTAATGAATTTGGTTACAATTAATTAATTTATCTACTTAATTATTTTGAAATTTATATTAAGTATTTTTGAATACTCCCATCTCAGTATGAAAATTCATACGCCAACAAGGCAAGATGTGATTTTTATCATTTCAATCAAGATCTCTTAATACCTACCTACCTGTGCTTCGTGAATTAAATATTTGGAAGTATTTGGAAGAAAGATAGTAAGTAATTAGTACAATAATTATTAGTTACCTACTATTTTTCTTCCTCAACCCCCCGCCATAGAATTAACCCTAGATTTTTTTGTCTTAACCATAAAAAGGGCCAAAGCGGGTTGAGAACAGGGGGAATCTTAACAAACTTGAGAAAAAATCAAAAACATTTTTCAAATATGTATATAATTTATTAAACCATTTTACAAACACAAATTTCAAAAATATATATTTTTTTAAACTCTGAAATACGTTGGACACCTTTATAAAGTTAAAGGTAGGTCTTTCTTCTTAGGTAGCTTTTCCTCAGAGGCAGCTAAGAACCTGAAAACAATACATATCAATTACCTACAAAATTAAATATTAACCATATCTATCTGTCATTCCCGACTGCGACTAATCGCTTGGACTATCGATGATCAGGTACTAAAAACTAACAATCTAATTACCTATTCGAACGATTCTGTAGTTTTCGAATGAATAAGATTAAACGAATGATACCTGGATGTTCAATTGAATTCGAACCAAAATGAATAATCCAATATTTGCTGTTTACTTATGCGTGCTGGAATGAAGTGGAATATTTGGTTCATTGTTTTTATTTAAATACGTCTAGTGTCTACACCTTCTTAAAATTTCAGCAACGCAGATGAGTTGCATTGACGTGGCACCGCCTACTGGCAGATGCACTCGTCCTGGTGTAGCTGATGTCCGTGGGCGACAGTGATCACTTAACAACAACCTGCTTGCTCTTTCGCGTATCTATCTCCTAAATAATATAAGGGAAGGTAACTTACTAAGAACCATGGCACCAAGGGTTTTAATGCCCGCCAAGACCTCCTAGAATAGAAGAGAGACCCAGAGAACCGAGCAGCCCATCAATATCTAGGAGACCACACAGTAAATGGTTGACTAGTCCAAGAACCGCCCCTGTAAAATAAATTGTGGGATTAGTGTCATTTACAGGGTGACACATTACACATACACACATAAATTTAAATAGTTATTACATTATTGTATTTTACATTAAATAAAATAATCTTACCAAGCAATTTTTGCAGCAAGGCAAGTGGATCAGTATTCATAGTTTTTGCGAGGCCACAATCTGAAATGGTATAAAAAATATCATGTTTTGAATAGGACTTTTCGGTTCAGGAGGTTCCAAACTATTCTCTTGGGATTGCGCAGTTCTGAAGTCATCATGATTCGGTTAAGCAAAAAGGTGTTTTAATGGATGATCTCTTACTCGTATATATAGACTAAGGAGTCTTGCGTTTAGCGTTTCACCTCGCCCGTGCGGCGACCACGATAGAGTAGTACCTACCTAGCAAACCCCCTGGGACTGTCCCTCATCGTCCATCTTGGAAGATGTCATGGGTCCGCGACACGGAGCCTAGCACCACGACATCTTCCGGACGGGGCCCGCCTACACGGCGGGCACGGCGGAACTCCCCCCGGGGTCGGGGGGGTGGGAGGGGACAGCCGAGAGAGTCGAGCCGTCCCCACCGGGCTGCGGAGGGTGTCCGTGCAAAGCCGGCGGTGGTACCCCCGTACCACCCGCCAGCGGAGCGATATATGGAGACCTATTTTTGAATTGTCGTCTCACTAAAAAATGTGTGACTCGCATGATTTTTGACATCCGCATTTTTGAATCATTCGAAAACGAGCGATTTGCAACGAGTGGTGTAAACCACTCGTTTCCGCTAGGCGAGTGGTCGCATTTACGTCAAATATTAACGAGTTAACACTATAAAGTCCATTTTACGAAAAAAGTCCCCTGGGAACGGCGCCACTTGTCATACAAATAGGCTTTCTATCTCTTTCCCACTCATTACGTAGACTGACATGTCATTTTAGTTCATCAAAAATCCGGGGACTCTTTTCGTGAAAAGGACTATACTTTGACAAGATTGGCGACACACTAAGCGAGTGATTTCAAAAATAGGGAAAATTATGAATCATGCGACTCACGAGACGACGTGACTTGCAAAACGAGTAGTTTTGTTTGGACGAAGCGAAAATTCAAAAATAGGTCTCATGAGCTTATGCCAATTGTTAATAAAGCAACCTTAGAGACTGTGCGCCTATTTTGTGCTGATGGCTTCTTTATCAGCTATTAAGTACGTAGTATAGTTTTTTACCTTCAATAATCTTCTTCAACTTTTCTTGAGCTTGCTTAGGTGTAATTTTGCCTGTAAAAGAAATGTTAGTCAGTAAATAATAAAAACATAATCAAGGACATTTAAAATAACTATGGAAAAACGAAGAGCGGGCTGGTGTCTTTCGCTCTTCTTCTGTAATTTGTGTTTCAATTAAAACGATTTTTCTTATTAACAACTTTTTGTATATTTTCATTAGTCCGTAATCATCAATTTGTTTCGATCGTGCGCAACTTTCGATTTTATCCATAGCTTTAGATTGCACGTTAGGATTGCGCTATTGGCATAAACCGATCCATAGCGTTTACAGCGATCTAAAACAACGGATTGTTCCTGTCGTATTATATTTGGACGTTATTACGTATGAATTAATGAATGAATGTAGCATTTATTTCGAGACACACGTAGTATTACTTACCAGCAAGAAGATCTTTAACTATGCTGGAGAGTGCCTCTGAAAACAGATATTTATTCAACTTAGTAAGAACGATAATGTCATAGTAACGTAATAGATGGTATTTATAAACTAAGCAGACTACTTATTAGGTACTATACAGTCATGGACATAGGTAGCTAGGAGTTAAGGTGGAGCCGGGACTCTTACCATTTCATCTTCCATCTACAGAAATTGAAGATCGTTTTCCCGGCCAATCCCCAAGTCGAGCAAAATTAAGTACTTATATTTCGTATATTTGAGGCTATATGCTTAAGCCCAACCCTACATAAGCCATGGCTTGTTTTTTCTAGCGTCGTATGATCCGAAAAGTCTCAAGGCGAACACGAGTTTGGTTTTCTATTGTGGCTGCTGTCGGGGCCTTACAACGTTAGAGTGCACAAATAGAAATAGAAATCTGAATTAATATGAAAAGCGCACATTTCCATAGCAATATGAGTTCCATATATACTTACATTCAACACAAATACATAAAAATACCTACAGGCAAAAGCAAAGCTAAAGTAGTACTTATAAACAAAAAAATACAAAGGTAGTGTTTTTGTTGCATCTAATATTTTAACTGTTTTATAAAGTGTAGTGTAGTAACTACACTTACACCAAAAACGTTACTTAAAAGAATAAAAAAATAGGTATACCTTTCAAAATATCTGCGACTTCTTTTTTCTTTTTTGGGTCGTGAATATCCTTTGTCAATTCCGCTACAACTGCCTCGATCTGCGCAGGAGTCAGGTGCTTCAGAGCGTTGAGGAGATCTGTGAATGATATGCACCAAATGATTACACTAACCCCGAAACCTTCATAAATACCTATTCGTATAATCTATATTTTAACAAAAACTTCTAATGACAACAACGACGCGCCGCAACACTAATGGAGTCACAAGTGCGCTGCCAAACTTTTAAGCCCCTATCCCCGATCGTACCTCTGGTACCCACACTCTCTCGGCAAAACACAGGGCAGACACTGCTTCATCTTCTATGAGGCCGCGATATCCCTCCGGTCGAGTCGGACACTTCATACTTCGGCATGTCTCTTTCGCATTATCAGCTGTGAAACGTTCACGTCAAGAACTTACCGTCTTTAGGAACGCTGTTTAGAAGTCCACCTAAAAACATAATAATGTCATTAGATATTTAACTTTAAATAACTTAAAAACTGGGCCGATCACCTAAGGGGCTTACCTATGTTACTTATAGGATGTCTGTGAAAACATCTTTACTAATAAATAAAGAATGATGGAATGGATAGATGGATGGCACAGATCTTATTGTACAACATGAAAGCAATTATAACTTTGACTATGACGCGAAATCTGACTAATGATCGACTTATCGACCAACGCAAATACCCTCATATGGTATTCGGTGTACCATAAACTATCCCTAAATAGGTTATTACACTACTTACCAAGCAATCCCGTGACAGGCGCTGAAAAATTATAAAGTTTTTAATAATTATTAATTATACAAATTCCATATATCATCTTAATAAACTATATACCCAATTGGTCTAATGTCGAAAACAAAACGGTATTTTCGAAATTATTTAAGCAACCTGCACTTGTACCAAAATCAACAGCAGAACACATCGTCTATCATTTTTTTTATATTCTAGCGTCCGAGTTATCGACCAACGTAAACGCCCCGTAAGTGTGTTCTTTGTACTGAGTAAATAAACTAACTCCTTCTTAACAGGCCGGCAACGCATCAGCGACCTCTCTGGTCTCGCAGTTGTTCAGGGCAGCGGTGCATACTTACCAGCAGGTGACCCGCTTGCTCGCTTGCTGCCTCTAGTAAAAAAAGGGAAAAAATGGGAATACTTACCTAGGACGGCGTCAAGAAGATCTGAAATAAAAATAAAATTTAGTAAGAAATAAAAACAAAACCAAAGATTATGTCTTTTATTGACATCGAAAGATTTTAAATTAATCTTCATTCAATCTAAAAATTTTATTACTCACTAGTCACCAAAGAGAGCATTTAATGGCACTTTTAGATTGAATAATTAAAACTAAAAATCGATGGCTTTTGTTAGGTACTACTACCTACTACTGGTCTACTGGTGTCTATGGGCACCTGCAGTGTCTGTGGGCGGCGGCAGTCGCTTACCAGCAGGTGATCCGTCTGCTAGTCTGCCACCTATCACATAACAAAAACTATTATATTAAAACTTGGTATGAGTACATCTAGACTAGTAGGTACTTTTTTATTTTTTTCTCAAATAAATTAATACTCGTACTTACCTTCTACGGCTTTCAAAATTGGACCTGAAAAATTACTGGTTTTTAATGTCGGTTGACTAAAATAATGATTGATTAATGACGAGCATGCGGATCATGTCACACAAAATATTTCAGTTTTACTGGTGCATTTAGTGCAAAAATAATGTGTGGTGAAGTGAGCATGACTGTGTTACGGTAAATGTGGATAGTGCGGTTATTATGTATAATTACCGGGAACTATGCATAATAACCAGTGCTCGTGGTAAATGTTGTAAAAACTTTCGAATTAATCACATTTACCGGCAATTATATAAAATTACCATACCCCTTTAGTAAATGTAGTAAATCAAACATTAGAATCAAATGTTTATTGAAATAAAAACAATTCTAGTCTTAAATATAATAAAATTTGGTTAATAATTTCACAAAAATAATAAATAAAAACCCAATGTTTTTTGACCAGCAGGTATTTATTTATGATAATAAACAGTCTGTCTTTAACTGTGCGTTTCTCCAGAAACTTTCTGCCTCGAACTACAAAACTATGGAATGAACTGTCACCAGCGGTATTTCCGAACCGATACCTACGACCTACAAACCTTTAAAAAGCGAGCGTATTCCTTCTTAAAAGGTCGGCAGCGCATTTGCGACTCCTCTGGTGTTGCAGGTCCATGGGCGGTGGTAATCACTTACCATCAGGTGAACCGTCTGTTCGTCTGCCCCCTAACTCATAAAAAAAAAAGTCTGACAATTATTATTAATTAGAGAACACACAAACAAGGTTACTTGTAGGTACTTGCAAACGTATGTAAGAAAGGCTTTCGTGGTACATAAAAAGTTAGGTTAAGGTTATTTTTTTTTATGACCACCCGGAATATAATTAAGGTATTTTTGGGTGGTCATAAAAAAAAAATAACCCTAACCTAACCTCTACCCTAAATACCTAACCATACCCTAACATGTTTTTTGGCATTTCACTAAACCAATTTAGGGATTTAACCCTAAATATATTATTTATTTATGCAAGAAAGACTTTTAGGGCACTTAGATTCAGCAAATTCAAGTTTAAATTGTTATCTGGGAGCAGTGTAGGGCGTAGTTAACTATATTTTAGTAATCAGATTACTAACTACGATTTAAAGTAGTTAACTACATGTAATCATAACTACATGTAGTTAACTACATGTAATCAAACTACATGAAGTAGTTGTTAATCTGATTACTGTAATCAAGTAGTTATGATTACTTGATTACCTACTGATTGTTTATGTTCTACGAACTTACATTTCGTCGAATATTACCTATATACCGACACATAATGTCATAAAATAGGTATTCTGTACATAAAAAAATCCGATCGTTTCAATGAAGTTTGTTTATTTCAAGGATTGAAGACTAATATTGTGAAATAATTTGTAGACGTATACATCCTAATATTATAAATGGTAAAGTGTGTCTGTCTGCCTGTCTGTCTGTCTGTCTGTCTGTCTGTCGGTCTGTCTGTCTGCCTGACTGTCTGTCTGTCAGTCTGTCAGTCTGTCCGTCTGTCCGTCTGTCCGTCTGTCCGTCTGTCTGTCTGTCTGTCTGTCTGTCTGTCTGTCTGTCTGTCTGCCTGTCTGTCTGCCTGTCTGTCTGTCTGTCTGTCTGTCGGTCTGTCTGTCTGCCTGTCTGCCTGTCTGTCTGTCTGTCAGTCTGTCAGTCTGTCCGTCTGTCCGTCTGTCCGTCTGTCTGTCTGTCTGTCTGTCCGTCAGTCAGTCTGTCAGTCTTTCAGGCTGTTAGTCTGCCAGTCTGTCTGTCTGTCAGTCATCTGTGTGTCTGTCTGGTTAATCCACAAAACATTGGTTAGATTAGATTTGACAGTGACCGGCCAAAAAATCTTGAACTTCTCTTATTTTCAGAATTACTTACATTTACCAACTCATGTTGGTAAATCTTAGGATTTACAGTAGTTCGAGCTTTTACAGTAACAGATACATGCATGAGCGATCCGCGAAACCAAACATTCAAGGAAGGAAAAAGTAGTCAAAAAAAGTAATCATGTAATCGTGATTGCAACTACAATTTGTAGTTAGTAATCATAAAGTTTAACTACTTTTTACGATTACATTAAGTAGTTAGTAATCATGATTACTAACTACTTAATGTAATCGTAGTTAGTAATCAGTAGTTAGATTACATTTTGCCCAACACTGTCTGGGAGCTTATGTCGATATTTACCACGGTCGCGTGGAAGTTTTATATAATTACCGGTTAATATGGATAATTCACTACATGTACCATCTGCATTGGTGATTATCTATAATTACCGGTGATTATAGATAATTACCGATTGCTTACATTTACCGTAACAACTGTATATTGAAGATACGCTATGAATGGTTAGAATTGCCTCGAAATAAAAATTAAGTAGGTACAACGCGACAAGGTTCTTGCACCCGTGGTATTTGTGCAGAATTAACAGAAAAGCATGGAAAATCTACTAGTATGAGAAAAATACTAGTATGCTAAAATCCATGTAGTCACATGGATCCGAGCAGCCCAGGACCGGGCACATTGGCGAAAGGGAAAGGAGGCCTATACCCAGCAGTGGGTACTACCGGGCTGATGATGATGATGAGAAAAATACAAATAAAAAAATTACATAAATTACGTGTACAAATATCATAACAGCTAATAAGTTTACCCCTCATTAGGCAAAGGTACAAGATGCCGATAGAAATATCATATAAAACCATAATTTAGGTAATGGGAAAACTCGCCCGAGATTTCCAAGATTTTTAGCCGGTCACATTCCTAATCTAACCTTACCAATATTTTTGTGATGATAATACTGACTAAAATCTATTGAGCGTAAAAATATTGGTGATGTTAGGCTAGAGCAGTGACGAGCAAAAAATCTTAAAATTTTCGGGCGAGATTTTTTTCGGGCAAGTTGGCACTATCCCTCTTTTTTACTTGAGGAAGCCGTTTAGTTCTACATTTTCAAAATAATTAGGTATCACTACAATCAAAATTGCTCAATTCAAACTTTGTACGCAGTCACTCTTACCCAGTGAGCCAGTAAGACCTGGAACAAGGACAAAAAATATAAATTACTTAGATATTCTAGAATGAAGTTTATTAAAGCTTCCCTTATTTTACGCACATTTTTCTCTGTTGATGTTACAGACAGCTGTATATTTTAAGGCATGTGGTTAAGATTCTAGTACAAAATACTTGCAATACTGTCGATACTTTTGATTTTCTTTTACTATTGACAGCTTATCGACCGTACTACCAGCTACTGTGGTAGATATACATTTCTTGAGCTCTGGTAACTTAGTGGACGAGATCACTGGCTTGATGACTTGACTTCGCACAAACAACTGACAAGTAGGACTTACCGCCTAGTAAGCCGCCACCACCCCCACCACCACTCCCACCACGACCCCCGCCAAGAAGTCCACCTAAAAGTCCTCCAAGAAGGTCACCTGAAAACATGAAACAAGTCGGTTAATACACGACTGATGAGCCAGTCTGATAGTTTTCATTTTACAACCTGTATTAGACTGAATATGAACTTGCCTTCATAATTTTGTAATTGTTTATGACCTATTATAATACCACGTAATGCTAGGTGGCATAAGCGGAAAACCCAGAAAAAGAAGATACTTCCAGGACATTTATGTACATTCCTTTATTCACGTGTTCTACCAATCATTGTGAACAAGATATTTTGTTCCACGACCTTTGAAAATACGTCGAATATTTTTGCGACTTTCCATTCAAAATGACTAGGTCACGTGACCAGCTTTTTATAAAAGGTAGGTACTATGTAGATTTTTTCGGTACTCCAAAAGTCAACAAATAATATTATTTCGAATGATTGGCAGGACACCTGGTTAAAGGGAAGTAAATGTCTAGTAGTAGTAATAGTGTCTTAAGAATATCTGGAAACATCCGACTCAGGTTTCCCTGCAGGAACTTTATCGTAATAATAATGATACCCAGCAAGAGAAGAGTTGCAATTAGGTAACATACCCGCATTGCTCGGAGCTGCGGCGACCTGCGAATAAAACGAAATAAACATAATATGCAACAATCACTAACAATGACTTCGTCAAAAAATAAGAAGTATTAACAGTAATACCTAGGTACTAATTTCATCTTGTCTATCCGCCCAATACTTTGAATCTTCGATCATATTAACCCTATGTTCTGCGTGAGCGCGCAATTTAGCATTTTCTGAATAATACACGAATTACCATGATTAAGGTCGAAAACCAAATATACTGACGGCAGGTTTCAAAATTCAAAATATAATAATACTAGTGGCCCGCCCTCACTTCGCTTCGGGACCGTAATTCAGAAATGAACTAATAGATGGCGCTGTGCTAAATTACATCACGCAAGCGTTTCGTGTTTTCGGTTTACCTATCAATCGGAACCAGCCCAATTAAATCATGGACACATCTCAGAAACTATCCGAAACGTGCAAATTTCCTCACGAGGTTTTCTTTCACCGCCGAAATAATGGTAGAAATATGCCTATGGACCATACAGTGTGTATCTGTGAACATTTACATCCCTCTAACCACGTGATCTACCAACCATTCTGAACAACAAATTGTTCTACGACTTTTAAAAATTAGCATAAGAACTCTTTACAAAGTCGCTACGTGACTCGATCATTATGTATGGAAAGTCGAAAACATTTTCGATGACTTTCGATAAGTCTTTTTTTTTGTCGGTCGGTTCGTTCTGTCAACCTACGTGTGTGGTTTTGTACAGAGTCACCGGGCTTGTGGGGAGCGGTAGGCTCACACCTTTAAAACTTTAAGCAATAGCCTGAGGGCGCCCCCTAGCGGAGCTACGACCTCGGCTCAGAGCGTTGCTGGGAGAGGGCAATCTAACATAAGTTTGGGGGCTGAATCTGCCCGGCACGTGCCGGTAGTCAAAGAGACTGACTCTACTTCTAGGGGTAACCGACGCGTCCTCGCCGGCGATGATGATATAACGGGGGTCTTGAAGTGTATTGTGTCGCGAGCTATTCGGCCGTACGCATGGCGACGGTGATTTTTATGTCCTCCAAGACTGAGCGAGGGCGTCATTTCTTAAAATTGGAACCTACGGGAGGGGCTTTCGAAAAGTCGTTAAACAAACGTTGTTCAGAATGGTTGGCAGAATCCGTGGTAAAAGGGATGTAAATGTTCACAGATACATCCTGTATACAACTGTTATACCCCTCAAATATATTTTTATAAAAAGTTTTCAGACGGGATTAGCCTCAGCGGCAGACACATCAATGTCAGTATTTTCTGCATGACCCAGAGGTTGACTGGTAGAGAATGCTTCTTGGCATTAAGTTCGCTGATTGTTACAAATAAATCTCTGTGCAATTAAGTTTAGATAAAGATGTAATTACTACAACTCTGTCATATATCTCATATATCTTTTTTGTGGGGAAACTGTGCTTCGGCATGAATGGGCTGGCGCGACCAGAGTGATAACATTATGGCCTAACAGAAGGCCTTAACCTAATATCTTTTATTTATTTATTTATGCTAGTCACATGGTTATACAGTTGGTACCAATGACATTTCACCTACAATGGACATAGCGCGCCATACGCCATACAATAACCAAGCGCGAAGATGGCACATGCTCAAAAAGCGTTTAAAAAACGCTTATATGCGCTTATAAAACG